>CM050405.1:84028451-84362102 GCA_027580255.1 Therioaphis trifolii | reverse complement strand
GAAAATAGGAGCCGTAGTAAAAACTACTATCAATATTTTTTTTTTACCAGGACACGTGAAAAGCGGGAGAGTCATTCCAAATGTTTGTGCTCGAGGAGCTCCGCTTTATTATCAATTTTTTTTACCGGGACGCCCGCGAAAAGCGTTAGTTTTAACGTATATGGGTTGGTCTAGAAGTCGGTTTATTAGAGTGAGGAAAATAGGAGCCGTTGTAAAACTACTATCGGTATCAAAAATGATACATTATCAAATTTACATTATATATACCAAGCGTTCGGCTCGAGGAGCTCCGCTCCTCGGCCAGGACACCGACGAAAGTAGGATACGGTTTTTCTTGAAAACACACATTATACAATGAACGTATAGAGGATAAATCTAGAGGTCGGTTATAGAGTGATGTAAAGTAATTCTGGTCAGTCGGGACGGAAAAAAAACTATTTTGAGATATTTTTTATCTTTTATATTTTAGTTATTGAAAACGCCGCCGTAAGTAGATACAGTTTTTTTAACGTCTAGATCGAACGCGTGTAGGATAAGTCTAGTGGTGGGTGTATTGGAGTGACGTATAGAATAATTCTGGTCAGTCGGTTCGGAAACAAAAGCTATTCAGTTATTTATTCGGCCAAGACATCGTCGAAAGTAGCATACAGGTTAGGTTTAACGTCTCGATTTCACGTATATGGGTTATGTCTAGATGTTAATATTGAATATTGAAAACTTACTTATAAATACTAAATACCTAAAGGTCTTACACATCATAGCCAATGTATTTCACCACTTTCAAAAATGGTTTATATTCTACATGGGTGGATAATTGTTATGAAAATTTCTACGACTAAACTTTAAGAAACTAATACTGCAATAAGTTAGTGAACACGATTCCTGCAAAATATTGTTTAAACATTATTATAGTTGAAAAAGATCAACTTCATATTTTTATGATAATAAAATGAATGCAAAGAAATGTTCTAATAGAAAGTGTAAATAAAACAGTGTTCTAAAAATTATGAATGTGCCTAAATTAATAAAATTCTTTGTAAAGCTCAGTTGATGTAATGAACATTATTTTTACTCACCGTAAGAAAATTTGAGTGCTCCACAATAAACATAAATAAAGAAATTTGTATAAATTGACTGTAATTACAGTACCAAACAGTAAATGCAAACAGATTTGATTAGATTTATTCATGTGAGTTGGATAAGGGCAATGGAAGTAACTATCAACTTAATAATTATTATATTATTTTTTATATAAAATCAAGCAAAGAGATGCAAGTTGAATCAAAATTATGAACTAACATGTTAACCATTTTTTGAACAGCTACTTAGGTCTGGTCAAAATATATTATACCCAATTTTTGCTAAGAGAAAATCATTTTTATTGTAAATGTATATTACCATAGACAAAAGCCGATAAGGTATGGGTCAATTGAGTATTTACTATAGCATTTTCACATAATAGTTCTAACTACAATTTACAATTAGTGTTTTCTAAAGAATCACAATTCAGGGCTATGAAGTTATGAACTTAAAAATTCCAAAATATGCGCTATAAATGGCACGAAAAAATGAAAAATAAGTATTTAACTTGAAAAAATTTAACAAAATCTAAAAAAAAAAAAAAATATGCACTAAAAATCTCTTAATATTTTGTATTTAACATAATAATTGTATGTAGTCGAGTAATGAATAATAATTGTTATGAAAATTTCTACAACTAAACCAAGCTTACTTAAAAAAAACTTTAAGACACTAATAATGCAATAAGTTAGTGAACTATTGTTTAAACATTATTATAGTTGAAAAAATATCAACTTTATTTTGATAATAAAATAAAATGAAACAAAAGGTTCATACAGAAAGTGTTAATAAAACAGTGGTTTAAAAATGAAGGTGAACATCTAATGAACATTTTTTTTACTAATAAATTATTACTATAGATTGAATCAAAATTATGAACTAACATTTCATACATTTTTCGAATAGCTACATAAGTCTGGTCAAAATATATGATACTCATTTTCCCAAGAGAAAATCATTTTTATTGTAAATGTATATTACCATAGACAAAAGCCGATAAGGTACGGGTCAATTGAGTATTTACTATAGCATTTTCACATAATAGTTCTAACTACAATTTACAATTGGGAATATCAATCAGTATTTATTGAAAGGTTTTTACAGAAAAAAAATTATACATGTACATATACAGTTTTTTTTATGACAATAACCCTAACATTGATAGTATTGTGGCAATTAGTTTTTTTAGACGTGGAAAGCTCTTATTGTGACAACTCGATAACGTATTGTAGTTGAATACAGCAGTTAATAAGTACAATCAGATTCTGAAAAAAATTATGTATGCACAATTAATATAATTTTTTAACGTTGTTATGAATTGTGTGTATTATTTTTGTAAGGCGACCGTAGTATTAATGAGTTAAAATCACAACAAACAGGTACCTATAATAATGAAACGGAGGGATAATAAGGTATTTCAAATATCATAGATGTGATACAGTCATTGTGTGTGGAAATGTAAAATAAATAAAATTCTGTATGTTATTGCATCATAACTACTGCTATTATTAAAACAATTATAATATGTTTGACATTAGTTACGAATTCGCATAAAAGCGAATTCGCATCCAGAGAGAACCACGTGGAGGTTGTCAAACATTCTCTCCGCACCCTCCTTCCAATATACGGAAGTAGATGCTACCATATGTGTCCATTTAGCCATTCTCCAATCAGAAATATGCCATGAGACAATAGAATTATGTATGTATGTATGTGTAGAGATAATTTAAAATTATTTATGCCATTCAATATCGTGTAATGTAAATTAAGTATATATTATACATATTCTAAAGAATCATAAGGTATTGTTTTCTTCTTTTTTTTTTTTTGTGATATATGTGTTTGATTTATAGGCTTATGTACTTTGTTTAAACTAATTTAAATAAATTATAGATAAAAATACATATTATTTTGTCTATGGTAGATCCTGTCTACTGTTATCATCAGCAGACCGGTCTGAATGGGTCCCGTCTACTCAGTGCATAATGGTCTGAAATTATCAATTCTATCTAAGAGACATACTTTTAGTTTATTAATACAAAATAAATCTAATAATATGTCTATTATCTTATATATTATTTTATTACATACTTCATTAGCTATTTTCATAATATGTCCTAAAGTTTTATAAAATTAATAAAAATCAAAAATGGATTGCGTTGAGATTTATTATCAAACTTTTACAATTTTTACCAGTGAATACTACTACTGTATAATGTATACAAATATACATATGTGTGTGTGTGTGTGTGTGTGTGTGTGTGTGTGTGTGCATGTATATCTATATACATCAGGGACATTATAACCAGGTAGAATTGCATTTCAGACTATTTTGCAGAGCAGTCTGACACCGTGGGTCACTATTCCATTAGGAAGACTGACACCTTGGGTCACTATTCCAATAGGAAGACTGACACCATGCCCCGATGACCATAATGGTCATCTAGCAAATTGGTTCCAGTCATTCGACTGACACCATAAACTGATTTAAAATAAATGGCTAAATCCATATGTCTAAAGCACTTCTCGGTATACGACGTTCTTGGTGACAAACCTGCCTTTGTCGTCTGCACACAGGCCGACTTTGATGGAACCCGAGTTTCTGACTCGTGAAAAAGCCACGTACAGCTGACCGTGTGTGAATACCGGACACGGTAGCAACAAACCGACTCGATCAAACGTTTGGCCCTGGGACTTGTTGATCGTCATGGCGAACGATAACCGCACGGGAAATTGAACGCGCCGCATGACAAAAGGTAGATCGTCTTCCTCGCTGGACGTGAGCGGTATGGCCGGAACGATTACCTCGTCTTGCGCATCGCCTGTACCAGACAACAACCTCGCTTTGAAGTTGTGTCGCCGCAACTGGGTGACCACCAACCTCGTACCGTTACAGAGTCGCCTCTTGGGATCGAGGTTCCGGAGTAACATTACGACGGCGCCGACTTTTAAGACCAATTTGTACGGTGGAAGACCGTCCGGTTCCAGACTGTTGAGAAACTCTGTCGGATAATTGGCCACTTCGTCAGGATCGTCGACCACCACGGTATCAATGGCGGTGTAGACCCTGGCGTCACCTACGACCCGCGCGTTCAGCACGTCGCGATTGACCTGTCTGCAATGTTCGTTCCTAGGACAAAGAATGATTCTCCGAGCAAAGTCGTCGACGTTAGCCAACGACATTCGCCGCGGATAAACGAAATTCACCAGATCCGGTACGTTACAAACCATTCCCGGAGGAATGGATACGGTGTCTGGAACACCGTCGACCTGTGGCAGTTCGCCGTTACCGAGTTTGAGTAGCCAGGCGGCAAAGTCCGCGTCGCCGTCGGCCCGCATGTTTCGCGTGAGACTGAATCGCTCCATGAGCCGCCACGTATGGGTGTACTTGATCGACGATCTGACAACGTCGCTTCTCGTTCCTCGGCGGACGACCGGCAATATCTGCCGGAAATCGCCTGCGAACAAAAAGGGTTTACCGCCGAACGGTAAGTCCGATCCCATAACGTCTCGTAGCAACCGATCGACTACGGAGAGTTGCATTCCCCGGCGACATTGGCGCTTCGTCCCAGACTATGAGTGCCGCGTCCCGTATTCTCTGCGCGCGGTTAGACTGCATGGTGATGGACGACGCCGAATCGTCGGTCAGCGTCCCGAACGGCAATCCGAAAGTCGAGTGCACCGTCATTCCGCCGTCCATGAGCATCGCCGCGATTCCTGTAAAAGCCACGGACAACACCGACATACCTCTGTTGCGAAGAGACCATATCAGACAACCGTACAGAGTCGTTTTTCCCGTCCCACCGGGTCCGTCTACGTAGAACAGTTTCGCGACGTCCCGGCGGTCTTCGACGGCCGACATTACGCGATCGAACACCGTTCGCTGTTCTCCGTTGAGCGAGTCCAACTGTCGAACCCAACGTACTGCAGCGTCCACACCGTCGAACACGCCTCGGTCCGGTTCGGCTTCGAGCAGCGTGACGTCCGGCAACGGCAGGCCGAAATCGGTTAACGTTTTTCCGCGAGCCTGTAATAGATCTCCGATGGCGTCCAGACACGCCGCCCGGGCGCGATCAGCGTCTCGGAAACGTTCGACGAAATCTTTCATCAGGTTCGCCTCGTTCGTTTCGTACAACGTTAGCGGATCTGCGGGCTGACAAAAAGACAATATCGTTACGAAAAGATATCGTACCTGTCGCGGCGTGTCCTGCGTAGCCGATTCGGCCAGGCAATCGAGCCACACTCGGTCGTTTTCCAGGAGTCCGAGCGCAACGGCCGCGGCCGCGTAACTCTGATGCACGACACCGTCGACCGTTCTTACGTCACGGAAGGACTGTGGGCCTTTCCGGTGCAAAAGGAGCAACCGCAGGTGAAATCGATCGCGGTCCAAAGGGTTGACGACATACATCCGAGACAACGTATCGTTGGCGAGAATCCTCTGTCGCGGTCTCCACTGTCTTGCCTGCGCGTTCCAAGTGTAGTGCGCGGGTATTTCGTGGTACAGGTACTGTCGGGCGTTCTCGTCTACTCGGTTCAGCTCGAAGAAACCGGTGAGTTTAGTGCGACCGAGAGCTGCGTTCCGCACACGCTCTTCCAACTGGCCCGGTGCAAAGTACACGTCGTGACGACCTTCCAGATGAACCGGAAGTCTAATGACCGTGTGACTCCGTTTGTGCATTTCGTACGAAAACAGCCGCCAAACTCCTTCCGGCGGACTGACGTAACGCGAATTCAGGAAACTGATAATAATAGTAATAGATTTACAAAAGCGTATGTTATTTGTAATTATTATTAATATAGTATTATAATTACCCTTGTATTTCGTTCGTGTCCCACACCGCCAATGTGGCCGCGTCGTGGCCTTTGTACACGTACTTGTACAAATACATTACGCTCTTCACCGTAGAGCACACCTCGACGTTAATGTGCGCGTCGTATTTGGCCAACAGGTACGGATTGTGCGGCACAACAAACTCGTTACCGACTTCGTGATTTCTGACGTTCACCGTGCGACCGTTGTCGGGTCTCAGGTACGTGGGATAACCGCCATCCGATCTGAACAGAGTCTCTTCGCTGTACTCTTTCGGAAACTTCTTGGAACAACTGCCGTCCACCATACACGGGCTGTTCGGGTTCAATGGTCCGCACGGGCCGTGAATCATGTGTGACGATACGGCCGTGTGTAACCGCCTCTCGGTTGCAGGATCTGGTAAATAGGCACGAACAACGTTGTCGATGTCGTCCGCAGTTTGAAACTTACAGTCTTCCCGTAAGACTACCACTATGTGTGCGTGCGGCAGACCGCGTTTCTGAAACTCAACGGTATAAACATACGCGTCTACATTACCGAATATCCTGTTCTTCGTTATGTCCCGCATGAGCTCCGCGAGTTTAGCGTGAAACACCCTGGCCACCAGATCGGGTCGGTCGTTCGCCGTCGCCCCGTGAGCGAGGTTTTGTTGGATTTCCGGCCACCTGGGATTGCACGTAAACGTTATGAACAGGTCGGGTTTACCGTACTTACGCACTATAGCCATCGCGTCGTGATAACATTGTTTCATGTAACGGGGACTGCCGACAAACGTAGACGACAAAACAACTCTACGACCGGCGGCCTCGAGCTCCGGCGCGTTCAAATCGTGCTGTTGGTTAACGTGGTCCATAAGACCTTGATACGCGTCCACGAACAGCTGGGCCTGGTTTCTGTCCACGTACCTCAAGTTATTCGCTTCCATGCGAACGTACTGGTCGCACACGTATTGCTGAAACAGAAAACCACCGCCGTGTAAAAGACTAAATTCTGGGTGTCTAATATCGTTGTTTCCACGATATCTAATTGCTATACGGTAACACGCGAACTCTCGGATGCTGTTCCGCGTGCGCACTCGGTTTCGACGGACGCCCTCTTGCTGCAAGTGGAATGTCCAACCTATCTCTCCGTATGGGAAAAACAGCGGGTACAACATTGGGTCCGCGTGGCACGATCCGGACGGTATGTTTTGCCTTTGATAACCCGGTCGATTCGGATTCGTGTCGTAGATAACCAGATCGACGTTTCTTGGCGGTCGACCGTCATCACCGACAAACACCACTGCTACTTCGTTTGCAGCCGGTGCGTTATACCTACGTCTCTGCTTGGATCGCTGACGAAATGCATGGCCACTCTTCTTGGTTCCCTCTCAGGGTCGGCTGCGGCGGATTCTCGTTCCGCCGTCCACACTTGACGCATGTTACTACAACGTAATAACAACAATGCACTCGTGTTATATATTTTGTTTAATATATTTAATATTTATTGTATTTAATTACCGAAAAGCCTGTGCGTAAGGATTGATTTCACGTAACATGGCGTCCAGTGAAGCCATCAAGTTTTCCGACACTCTGTGCTGATTCGTCTGTTGTTCCATTCGAATACGGTTCGCCGTCTCCGATTCGACGAAATACAGTTCGCAGTATTTCGGCTGCCTGTCATCGTTTCCGACAACATCGTTGGTGATCCTGTGATACACCTGTCCGTGTACGGAGAACACCCTTGGACCCGCGCCGGTCAACCGTCGTTGGTTTAGATCGGTGGAAAACGCAGCGAACGCCAGAGAATTGTTGTACCGACGGAATTCGTTCCGGAAATTCCTGCCATCCTGTGAATCATCTATCAACAAACCCATTAATAACTCTGGTGCAGGTTGCAAAACTCGATTACCGGTAACGGTCATTAAACCGTTATTACAACACGTAGCGAAGTGTCTGTCTGTAGCGGTGGTGCGATCACACATGAAGTGACGCGCGCTGCAGTGCGAGCATACATGATCCAACGCGCCTACGTCGTATCGTCGTGGTAACTCGTGTTGCACGCCAGCTGGTCGATCTACAATCAACACCTAACGTGCTGCAGGCGGACCGTCAATATCAAACTATAATTTAATTTAATTAAAAATCATATTTAAATAAGCTTTTTTTTAATTTTTCATTTGTTTTAGTTTTCACGTCAACTGACCTCGTCGTCCACTTCTGACAATACTTCTATCATGTCCCCATCTATTTCACCCTAAATAATAAATAAAAATCATGATTTCTATAGTTGTTTGAAGTTTTAATACAAATTGCGGTTAGTTTAGATATCCCATGAAAAAGTTAAAAAAAAAAAAAAAATGAAATATTGTAATTCAAAGTCACTTATTTATAGACACAAATTTAAAATTGCCCTTTCATATTGGAAAAATTGAATAAAACTATGTTTTTTTTTTATTACAAATATACCATAAACTCAGATATGGTTGCAGTTTTTTTGAAGAGATAATATTAAAATGTGCCAAAAAAAATTAAAAGAAATAAAACAAAGCCTGGTATATTTTGTACATTTTACATCCAGATCCAGATTCTGTATCATATTCTATCTGAAAACCTGTATGAAAATTGTAAAACCAATATAGATGGTAGCCTTATACCCTTTAATGTTAGGAAAATAGCGTATAATGTTATTTTTATTTATTATTGTTAGGTGTAACAATTAGGTACCTATGCAATCGGTGTTTGGGACAGAATTCATGTACCTAGATAAAGTATAGGAAACAAAATTTGGGAACAATTTTTTTCTACCTGTATGTACAGTGAAATAAAAATACAGTGTTAAAATGTTTACTTGTTTTTTGTCTATATGGACACCAAAAAATGTGAACAATTTGATAATGTAAAAAGACTTAATAATACTTTATTACATTTTATGCTTTATAAGCGGCATGATAGAAAATACTTAGTCTGTTTCAAATTTTAAATAGGTACCTTGTAACATTCGAAATTGCAAGTATATAATAATATATAAAGGTACCTAGATAGTATAACATAGGCAAGTCATGAATTATCGGAAAAAAACATAAATCTATAATTGCTAAGCAATTAAAAAAGAGAGTAATTATGTAAACAACATAAATACACAGATAAACCCAACAGTGTCTGGAACATTGTAAAAAAAAAAAAAAGAATTTGAAATTGTAATTTTAAAATACAATGAAGTACCAATATGCATTTTTGAAATACCTATTGAGTTAAAATGAAAATAAGAGTATCTATATATAATAATAAAACAATGTAAATATTGAATTTTACATCAGTTACCTTAACACAGTGTGTATATATTTTAAGTTCAGCTAAAATGTTTAGGTATAACCGTTAATAATAAATAATAAATGTTTATAAGTAGGTACCCAAAATCATCGATAAATGTTTCACACCAAAAGACAAAAGGTGATCAAATACTTACTTAAAAATTATTAATCCGAACTGAAAGGTTTATACAGAAGAAAATAAAAAATTGACTTAAAGTTTTCCATTAAAAATATAAATACACAGATAAACCCAACAGTGTCTGGAACATTGTAAAAAAAAAAAAATTGTATGTCCGTGACATTTTAAAATACAATGAAGTACCAATACAATCGGTATAATATGAAATAGGTACTTATACTTTAGTACTTGACGTTCTTTTTTTTCTGTATACCAAGTGGCACGATTACAAAAAAAATTCAAATATATATACTTAGTTTGTTTCAAAATTTAAATACCCTGTGACATTTGAAATTGGATTAAAAACCTAACAATACCTACAGTGCTATCATTATGCATGATATATATTATGTATTGTGTAATCAATATTATTATCATAATAATATGGTTTGCATTCTAAAAAAAAAAAAAAATATATATATATATATATATATATGAACCTAAACATTGTAATAATAAAACTTTATAAAACAGTGACTGAATTGACTACATGCTGGAGATAAATATTTTGTACCATAAATTACCTGGGGTGGGACATCTGCCAATCGAACGTCTACGACCTCGATGTCATCGTCGTTGACATCTGCGACCTCTTCAGCAACAACTCGAGGCTCCTCAGTTGGCATTACCAAGTCCTCAAATCCTATTTCGACGACTTCCATTTCGACGTCGTCCACATTCACTTCTTCTTCAATGACCTCCGGATTTCGACGACTATGTCGTTCTCGTGGGCATCAATAGCTGGCTGAAAATTAAATTGAAATAAATATTTAATTTCCGACGGCTTTGAAAAAATTGTATATTATAAACAAAATGAAATAATTCACGTAATAGTATATTAATTGATAAAAATATTTAAAGTGAAAATATTGCAGAAAACAATAATAAGAAAAAATATACACAATGTAATAAATTAAATTTGTGAACTTACAATTCCTATCGTCGGGACCGCATGACGACTTAAACGATGCCTGTTGGCCGTAACTGAAAAATCGGCATCCGCGAAATGTCGAGAGCATAATGCCGAGGTGGGTCGTACGGATTCACGGAGAACGCCATATCTCTCCACGTACCTCAGCCAAAGTTCATGACGCTCGGGGTTCGCACGTGGAAATCTGAAAAATACCGTATCATAAGAAATGTATAAAAAAGAGTTTTAATCGCGCGATTACTGTTAACATACCGGTGTAGCGAGTAACCACCATCAACCTGTCTACAAATCAAACAAAATCGTGGCATAATTGTAACGGTTACAGAAAATAAAAGTGAAAAACGAAAAAATTAAAAAAAGCGATCAGTTGTAAGTACCACGGAAATCTGATCACTAACCAACAAAAGTCAAAACCCGCATCAACGAAATTACAATTTACATGTAAAAACAGCAGGAAAATAAATCACCATCTGAACTTTGAACCATAGAGCTCAGCGCGTTAAACAGAAATAGTACGTATTGTTATTAAAAAGCAACAGTGCAGACACGTTTGTGGGAGGAATCAAACGTACATATTTTTTAGCTTTTTAATTTCAATTTATATTACAAAAATTACTTAATAATTTTTTAGTATGATAAAATAATTAAATTCCATTATTCTTTACACGTTTCATTATTTTTGTATTTCAATACAAATATAAACAAAATGTATTATTTTTCATAAAGAGAATAACAATATTGTTTGGCAACACTGGAAACCATACATTTAGACCAAAGAAAAATCGTCTAACGAATAATTTTTTTTTTTTATTCATGTGATTTTCGTAATTTCGTCGGTGACCGAACACGTGAGTAAAATTATTTGTCGCGCTCAGCGCTTATATAAACAAAAATATAAGGGTGCCTTCACGACCTGGGCGGTAGGCTAGCAAACGTGCAGCACTACCGACCTTTAATAATCAAAAAAAAAGAACACAAATTTTGGCAATACAATTATAATAAAATAAATAAATAAATAATTAATTTTGCCTGGTTGGCACAACGAATAGAAGACAATAAGAAATGAATAAGAATATGGCCTAATTTAAAATATATATAAATAAAAAATAATAATAATAATACAATGTGGCCCGTCGGCCTAATATTTATGTGGTGCACCACCTACCTTACGTGCGGTTATGATGTTATGTGGTGCCGGGATCCGTAATAATAATCAGCTTAATACAATAAAAATACAGGTGTGATCCCGCACACACACAATAACACCGCTAACCGCACCTGACGAACAATTAACACGAAAATACGAATATGACTGCAGCTATTCACACACGAACACGAAACCACGAAGACTCACACTGACTGCTGGTAGGACAATGACCACCCTAGACTGGGGAACAAAAAGAACATGAAATAATGGCAATAGCCTAGAACAATATTACCAAACAGTCAATTCACAAAACGTGGTTTGGACAAGGCTGCAGTCGACGACGAAGAAAAACTCGTGGCTCCACTCACGAACACGAACACAACGAGAAAGAGAGCTGAGCCGATCCGTTCAATGGTTTTAACGAACCGGGCTCAGCATTAACATGAAGTATGAAACGAGAGCTCAGTGCCACCTACACAAATGAAAAACACACGAACTTAAGAACTTTCGGCGACACTGAGCGCAATGACTTTTATTTAACGAAAAACATAACCGAAAACTATTTAGCACACACACACGTGATACTAAATAACGAAAACAAATTACGTAACGGCGGAACGCACGCGCTGGGCCGTCAGCACACAACAGCTGATGCCATTATCGACAGCACCGCAACGACGAACGATACCAACCGTTACAACTACAAGAAAACAACAAATACACGAACGGATTGCGTCGGCGGGAAAAATTAACATTCAAAAATTGTTTGCGGAGCGAACATACACCCGCCCTTGAAAGGATCCGCCTTTCAAGATACAACTAATAATACAAGCAAACTGAAGTCTATGCAGTAACAAACGAAATATTGACGAAACGAAAAATAACAATGACAAAAATGACGACATAATAAAATAAATTAACTAAACGTAATAATAACTATGAATAAGATTCTCAACAAAAAATGCGATACCACTCAGGAATACAATAAAAAAAAAAAAAAAAATAATAATAATAATATAAATTAGCTTGGAACATGTGATGATGTGACAGGATCTCATCGTAATGATATACATAACTAGAAAGGTTAGGAACAAAAAGTAATATACAATAATAAATAAATAACTAAATGGGTGGTAACAAATTGGTGGTAACTATTGACTGGATTCTGGTAATATTTCGGTTTCATCTTCTTCTGTGGGAAGTAGGGCCAGTTTCACCACAGGACGTTGAAACACATTGCCCAAGGAATTGCGTACTGTGACAACCCTGACGATGCCATCGGAACCAGGATGAACTTTTTCCACTCTGACTAGTGGCCACTTAGTTGGAGGTAGAATTTCCTGCCGAAGAATACAAAGATCACCCACTTGCATGTTACGTGTGACTTTTATCCACCGGTTTCGCCGCTGAAGTTGTGGGAGATACTCCTTTGACCACCTTGTCCAAAAAACTTGCATGCATGACTGCACCATTGCAAATCGCTTCAGTCTGTTCATCGGGACGTTAGTATAATCATGATCAGGTGGCAGAGTAATAATTCCTCCAATTAAAAAATGTGCAGGCGTTAAGGCTTGATAATCTGAGGGGTCATTGGACAACTGGGTAAGAGGTCTTGAATTCAACATTCCCTCTATGGCACATAGTAATGTTGTTGCTTCTTCAAAAGTGAGCATGACATTCATCGAGACCCTTGTTAAATGCAGTTTTGCAGACTTAACAGCAGCTTCCCATAGCCCGCCAAAATGGGGCGCTGCAGGGGGAATGAATTTCCACTGTATTGATTTTTCAATTAGGAACGATGATGTTTTATGATTCTTGAGAATTTCCATAAATTGCTCATTGAGCTTACGATTGGCTCCCACAAAGTTAGTGCCATTGTCACTAAATAAGCTACTGCACTGACCTCTGCGAGACATAAATCTTGTTAATGCTGCTAAGAATGCATCTGTACTGAGAGACGACACTAGCTCTAGATGTATAGCTCGTGTAACCAAACACACAAACACAGATATGTATGCCTTAATACCTTTCACACGTCGAATTCCACTACGGATCATGATAGGACCACAAAAATCGACACCACATTGAGAAAATGGTCTTTCAATGGTGGTTCGCTGACGAGGTAGAGGGGCCATGAATGGAGTTGAAGAATTTGGGCTGGTTCGGAAGCACTTTAAGCATTGGTGTACAGTACGACTGGCAAGCTGTCGCCCACGAATAGGCCAGTAATTAACTTGGATTTGAGCGAGCAGGGCTTGTGGACCAATATGCAGCAATCTCAAGTGCTCATATTTGAAGAGTAATTTGGTGAAGATAGATTGATAAGGAAGAACAATTGGAAATTTAGAGTCGAAATGTACAGGTGCATATGCTAAACGCCCTCCTACTCGCATGATTTGTTCGTTGTCAATGAATGGGTTTAGTTTTGACAAGCAGCTGGAACGGTGAACGGGCAAATTTGAATTTAAGGCCTTCAATTCTGAAGTATAGCCTTCAGCTTGAACAACGCGAATTAAGCAGTCCCTAGAAGTCTTGAGGTTTTGAGCTGTTAGTACACCTGTTGCATGGTCACATGATCGTCTTGATTTACAATTATGTATAAATCGTTGAAGTAGCGCTGTAGTGCGAATAAGTTGCATATAATTAGAATATCTATTTAATAAAGAATTTTTGGACGACTCAACTGTAGCTAATACTAATTTGACCGGACGAACTTCAGGAAGTTCTGTTGGAAGTTCTATGCTGCCTGGCCAAGAAATACTATTTTGGGATAACCACGATGGACCATTCCACCAGATTGAAAGTGATGTAAGAACAGATGGGTGAATGCCTCTCGTAATCAAATCAGCTGGGTTATCAATTGATGGAACATGGCGCCATTGGGCATGGATTGTGTTGTCTAATATTCGAGCAACTCTGTTTGATACATACGCTTGCAAAGGGATTTCATTCTTTAACCAGGCTAGGACAATGGATGAATCTGTCCACAGTACAATGTCATGTACAAGTAATTGAATGCCTAAACACTCTAGTTGAGTTTTTGTTTCCATTAAAAGTTCAGCTAGCAGTAAGGCACCACATAATTCAAGCCTTGGTATTGTTGATGCTTTCATGGGCGCAACACGAGACTTGGAAGTTAATAAATGGACTTGACAGTGACCATTTTGTGAAACAGAATGAAGATAGAGACACGCTCCATAGGCTTCTTTTGATGCATCACAAAACCCATGCAGGGTGATTTTCGAATTTGACTCACAGACAACCTTGCGTGGTATGATAATTTCTTGCAAGTACTGAAGGGAACTGTAAAACTTAATCCACCGAGATTGCAGGTCCTCAGGAAGAATGTCATCCCAACCCAGCTTCATTAACCATAATTGTTGAATAAAGATTTTTCCAAGTATGAGTGTAGGTGCTATTAGCCCTATGGGGTCATAAATTGAATTTATATCTGATAATAGCATGCGCTTGGTCATGTTTGCTGCCGGCTTCCACTGCTTGAATGTAAAACGCAAATGATCACTGATGGGTTGCCATGTAAGTCCTAAGGCTGTCACCGTATCTTCATCAGTAAGTCTTAATACAAAATTAGGGTCATTACATGCCGTTGGTATTCGATTGCTAAGATTAATTGAATTGGAGCACCACTTTCGCAATGGGAAACCAGCGGTAGTTAAATGTGATAATAGTGACTGGTAGATGTCATAGCATTCCTCCACAGAATCTGCTCCACTCAACAGGTCATCTACGTAAAAATCTTGAGTTAACACTCGATGTAGTTTAAGATTATTAGTGGTATTTCCCAACGCAGTTAAACAGCGTGTGGCCAAATATGAAGCTGCCTTTGTACCGTATGTAACTGTGCACAATCTAAATTCTTGTAATTGATCTGCTGGGTCTTTGCGATAAAGAATTCGTTGGAGATTCCGGTCTTCTTGAGCAATTAAGACTTGTCGGTACATTTTTTCTACGTCAGCTGTCAATGCTACCTGGTGGATGCGAAATCGAATAAGGATATGAAATATGTCACACTGTACCTTTGGTCCTTTAAGAAGAACATCATTGAGCGATATGCCTGTTTTAGTGTTCGCAGAACCGTCAAACACTACTCTGAGCTTAGTTGTAGTACTGCCTATTTTAAATACAGGATGATGAGGTAAATAATACGTAGGTCCAATGGTATTTGGACTTGCCAACTCCATGTGTTCCAATTGAAGATACTCAGACATGAAGATATTATATTGCTCTGCCAACATTTTATCTTTAATAAATCTCTTTTCTAAATTGTAAAATCGTTTTTCTGCCATTTGTTTTGAATCACCAAGAAGACTTATTTTGTCGTTAACTGGAAGCCTTACAACAAACCTTCCATTGTTGTTGCGCCTGACGGTTGATAAAAAATGTTTTTCCACCTGAACTTCTTCAGCTATTTGCGAGTTTGCCATAGTAGAAAATAGACTTAACGCAGAATTATTAAATGACGTGGTGGATAATATTGTAGCCTTTGACCTATTCAAAGACCTTTCGAAGAGCTTACCAACTAAGATCCAGCCAAGTTTTGTTGCATGGAGACTAACATGTTTTGAAAGTTGATGACGAGCACCCAAGAAAATGTCGTAAAATACTTCAGCGCCAAGTAATATGTCTATTGGAGCGGGTATGTTCAATTGAGGGTCAGCCAAGTTATTCTTGAGAGCTTTAGGAATGTTTAATTGATTTATGTCAAACACTTGAGTAGGCAATTTTTCAGTAATGTTTGGCAATGAATGAAATTCAACTGTAACTTGATAATCATTCCGATGAGATGATATATTGCATGGCATTAGGCGAACCGTAGATGAGGACATGGTGCCAACACCCGAGATGGATACTGAAATGTTTGTTTTTGGCAATCCTAGACGCTGAGCACATGAAGATGTAATAAAGTTCAACTGGGACCCGGAATCTAAGACAGCTCTGCAGCGTTGAGGTTCATCATTAGCATCATTTAAATATATCAACGCAGTGGCAAGCATGACAGGTGACATAGTAGATGTATGCATTGTACTATCTGTGGTATGTAATACTGTGTTTTGTTCACTGATTGATTGTACTTCATTTCGTGTTGGATTTTGTTCAGCTGTGCAACTTGATTCAACAATATCAACATGGAGTTTGGAATTATGTTTCTTACCACAACGTGGGCACCCAGAAAAATTGCAAGAAGAAACTTGATGTCCTTGATTCAAACAGTTAAAGCATAATTTGAATTGGTTCACAATAGCCTTGCGCTCAGGAACTGACATATGAATAAATTGATGGCAGGCATAAATCCTATGTGGTTTACTACATAACACACATTTGATGGAATAAGGTTCTGGTTTTTTTGTAAAAAACGCCTTAGCTTCATGTGGTTTGCCTTTGTAGTGAACCTGTTTCACATTAGTTTGCCTTTCATTTGACTTAAGAGATATGTAGCCGACTTCGTAGGCAGCTATGCGCTTGGATAGAAAGATCTCAATATCTTCAAAAGCAGGGAGCTCTTTGTTGTTCTGCAGAAGCTGCCACTCACCAGCCGTTGTTGGGTCTAAATGACAGCAAATTATCGTAATAAGCCACGCGTCCCAGTGTTGAACAGGCTGGTTAAGTGCCTTTAGGGAACGAACATGTGAAATAACATGGTGATGTAGTTTCCTTAGCTCAGAAGCAGCAGCATTGTGTACTTGAGGTGAATTTAGTAAAGCACGAATATGAGTTTGAATAGTTAAAGCCTTGTTTTCATATTGTTTAACTAATTCATCATAGGCGGCTTGGTAATTGTCTGATGTAATTGAAAAACTTTTAATAACATCTGCAGCTGCATTTGATACACTTGATTTTAAATAATGTAATCGTTGAACATTGGTTAACATCGGATTATTATGGAAAAGTGCATTGAAAGTGTCAATGAAGGAAGCCCAGTTTTCAAGATCACCATTGAATGTAGGAATGTTGATTGTAGGGAGTTTCATTGTTTCATTGGTTGATGAATGTGAATGGTTACTCAACTTAGATGCTTCAATGGTTCCATGCTTCGCAATGATTTCTTCCATGTTGGCCACTAAGGTATAAGTAAAATCTTCAAATGTAATTCGATTTGTGACATCATAATCAGAATCAATATCAAGAATAGCTTCTTCGGTCAAAGTAAGCTCAGACATGCTTTCAGTTAACTTAGTCAAACGAACTTGTAGTTGCCGTATAGATGAAACGGTTGGAATGAATTTGCTCTGATAATTATAAATGGAGTTGATGGTTGCTTTAATGGTGTCACGTTTCTTGAACAACCTACGCAGTTCCTTGGACAATGGGTTCATATCTGTACTACTCCCTTGAATGGACATGATGTTGAATATGTAAAGATGTAGTAGTAGAAATATAAACAAAAATATATATGTATATACAGGTATGTGAAAGAATAATAATTATAACAGTTGAAAATTGTATACAAAATAATGCCTAAGCCGGTCAAATACCAATAAATATAATTCAAACAGTTATCACGTCGAGGTCACCAAAAATTGTCGCGCTCAGCGCTTATATAAACAAAAATATAAGGGTGCCTTCACGACCTGGGCGGTAGGCTAGCAAACGTGCAGCACTACCGACCTTTAATAATCAAAAAAAAAGAACACAAATTTTGGCAATACAATTATAATAAAATAAATAAATAAATAATTAATTTTGCCTGGTTGGCACAACGAATAGAAGACAATAAGAAATGAATAAGAATATGGCCTAATTTAAAATATATATAAATAAAAAATAATAATAATAATACAATGTGGCCCGTCGGCCTAATATTTATGTGGTGCACCACCTACCTTACGTGCGGTTATGATGTTATGTGGTGCCGGGATCCGTAATAATAATCAGCTTAATACAATAAAAATACAGGTGTGATCCCGCACACACACAATAACACCGCTAACCGCACCTGACGAACAATTAACACGAAAATACGAATATGACTGCAGCTATTCACACACGAACACGAAACCACGAAGACTCACACTGACTGCTGGTAGGACAATGACCACCCTAGACTGGGGAACAAAAAGAACATGAAATAATGGCAATAGCCTAGAACAATATTACCAAACAGTCAATTCACAAAACGTGGTTTGGACAAGGCTGCAGTCGACGACGAAGAAAAACTCGTGGCTCCACTCACGAACACGAACACAACGAGAAAGAGAGCTGAGCCGATCCGTTCAATGGTTTTAACGAACCGGGCTCAGCATTAACATGAAGTATGAAACGAGAGCTCAGTGCCACCTACACAAATGAAAAACACACGAACTTAAGAACTTTCGGCGACACTGAGCGCAATGACTTTTATTTAACGAAAAACATAACCGAAAACTATTTAGCACACACACACGTGATACTAAATAACGAAAACAAATTACGTAACGGCGGAACGCACGCGCTGGGCCGTCAGCACACAACAGCTGATGCCATTATCGACAGCACCGCAACGACGAACGATACCAACCGTTACAACTACAAGAAAACAACAAATACACGAACGGATTGCGTCGGCGGGAAAAATTAACATTCAAAAATTGTTTGCGGAGCGAACATTATTATTAATTATTTTACTATTTTTTTTAGACGTAATTTATTTATTTTTTTTGTTTTCTAAAATGCAGAATGAAAATTATAATTAATAATGCTAAAAACGTACAAAACTTTTATGGGGGTGGGCAAAACCACCCCCATAAAAATCGCCGCCGGCGAATAAAAAGTAAGTTTTTTAAATGAAAAAATAAATCGAATGCATTTTTTGTATTATTGTATGCAACTATTCTTATGTAAAAAAATGTAACCACCCGATATACAACAGTATAAGGTGTATCTAATCTTTTCTAAATTGACTTTTTCCAGAATGTTTCATATGTAAAAAAAAAGGGCACGTGGCCCGAATGTGTCCCCGTAAGTTTCAATGTTTTTTCATCTTTAAGCATTATTATTATTTTAAAACATATATATATATACTTTTATTTAATCCAACCAGAAAAACACCGTAAAAGTCCGCCACCACCACCACCACCACCACCACCACCACCATCACCGACTCCACCAAAAGAAAAAAAAAAAGACGACACGCTAATAAGTATGTACAAAATGTAATATATAATTATTTTAACTACCACAGATACTGTTCTAACTTTTAAGTATTTATACCCATTTATTTTTTTGTTTCAGTGGATTTTCAAGATAAATTAGATTTGTAAGTAGTGAGTAATGATAATCAATTTCAATTTTCTAATGCATACATTTATAAATTTTTTACAGATGAACCATTATGTTTTTTTTTTTTTTTTTTTTTAAATAAAAAAAAATTTATAATTAATTTAATTTGTTTTTATTTCGTTCAACAACAAAATAATATAATCATTTTATTTCTCCTTACATCCTAAATATGTCTAATAGAATTGAATTTGTTCATTAACATTATATACTTTAAAAAATAAAATCAAATGAAGGCTGTAGTAATTGCTGATCGGATTGTAGTAGTTAAAAGGTTTACTGACTATGTGTGAAAATTGTTGAAAAGGCGAATAGGTAATTTATTGAAGGTAATCTGATGTAGGCAGCTATGGACGGTAAGTGTATAATAATAAAGAACCAACAATCTGGAAAAAGTGGTCGGTGTTCCATAAGAAAACTTAATAAAATAACTTTTTAACTTTTAAAATATCATAAAAGAAAAACAACTATTTTGTATAACATATAGTTGAATAATATTAATACTATCAAAAGACATAATATGTATGAACACAAACCGAGAGGAAATTATTTTATATATTGAGATTAAAGTATCCAATTCAAAAGTAAGTAGGTATTGTTTATGACACACAATATTAAATATGTTAATGACACACAATATTAAATATTTCAAATGCATTTCACTTTTTAAACATATTCAATCATATTTGCATATCTACTATCATTATAATATATATTCATGTAAAGAGAGTGTTTTTAAGAGAATTTCAACAGTCATAATTCATGCAAATACAATTGTACAATTATGAATTTTTTTTATAAAAAATAATGCATAAAAGTATCCAATTTAATAGTGAGTAGGTATAATATTGCAAATGTATTTAACTTTTTAAACATATCTTTCTATATTTTTTTTATGTAACATCATTTTTGTAATTCTATTTTATGTGAAAATAGAAAAAAGGAATTGGTATTATACTGAAGTCAAACAATAAGTATCTAGAAATGTTGGAGAAATGAGAGTATTTCAACACTATTATGTGTGTACATATAAATGATAATATATGACTGGTATTTTTAAATAATATGATGGCATTGAACCATTTGTAAATGCATTTCATCACAGTCAACATCAGTGGTTAGTTTGGTTAAAATAATGTAATTATTTATTGTAACGCTTTTGATTAGCAGACGGTTATAGTAGGCATATATTTAAAATTTGCCTCTTACCATTGTAAAAGTAATATTATACAGACAATTAACTATTTGCATATTTACTATCATTAAAATATATATGTTCATTTGTTTTTAAGAGAATATATTACATTGCATAATACATGCAAATACAATTGTACAATTAGGGGTACTCTCACATAAATTTCGTAGTATGGAAAATGTTTTGAAAATAGAAAGTGTCAAATATAATAATACAATAATTTCATAATATAATTATGTGACAGTATTTGTAATTTTTTTATAGTATTATCTAGATCAAAAGTGTAATAATCGATAATCGAATATTTATATATAATATAATAAATTGTAAAAGTCAATAATCCGTGAACACGGTGTTAATACCTATCTGTAATAACTACCTATCTACCGAAATCAGTTCAACGAATATCAATAGAACATAGAATATCTGTTTTATATTAAGAAAGTATTTGTATTTATTTTTTGCACCGGCCTAGAACTTTCAAGACCGATTCTGTCAAAGTACATTTCAGTTTTCAGTCAGACGATCAGTACTTACCTAAATCATTTATTATCATGAATACTGCAGCATGAAACTACATATTAATACAAATGAGTACCTATTATTTCTCGAGTACTCTAGAGGTACAAAAAATCACAAAACACTTATATGAGTACACTTTGTATAAAAGATACACGGTCAAACGTAATGCGTTTAAATCATATAATATATTTTATTATATATCATAGGATACTAACTATATAGGATTACAAACTAAATAGTAGTTTAAAACATTTTTATTAAGAAAAAAACATAGCAAAAACGTACAAAACACGATAAAACTCGAGTAGTACACATATAATATAATAACAATATATATAATAACAATATAGTGGTACGAACAAAAAACTACAAAAACGCGTACATTTTTTCGCGTAAATTTGCGTAAACATATAATAAAACACGAATACACGATAAAAACTCGAGTAGTAGAGTGAATTATTAGTTTTTAATATTTAATATATAATTATTACGACAAAAGTAATACGAATAAGACAAAAGCACGGAGAATAACAGATAACACGGGGCGGCGTTATCATCAGACGACATAGAGTAGTGCGAATTGGCGGGAAACGATCACGGGGCACGTTTTTTTTCAAAAGGAAAAATGAAAAATGGACCTTTTTTGGGCGCGCGAACGCGTAAAACGACGTCCGGAGACGGAGAGAGAATATTTTAAAAGAGAACGGAATTTTATAGTATGAGAAAAAGGAAAAAACGACGTTTAAAAAATAGTGTACTTTTTTGAGGTTATTTTATAGTATAAGATTAATTAATTGGTAATACATTGCAAAATATTAATTAGGAAATCATCTAACTACTTAATATTAAATTACCAACTTTCATCTGTTCAAAAATAAACCATATTTTAACATGTTTTACATACCAATCACATTTAAAAAGTACATCGAATATTAGATATATTTTGGTAGGTAATATTTTTTAACAATTTTAATTTAAATTTCAGTATGAAGAATAAAAATAGATACTTGTTTGTATACATTATTCTATCTCTTCTTATTTTTTATTTTTGATACATAGATGCCTATCTAAGATCTGTTGACCATACGGCATACACCAAACACATACGACAGACATTTCTGAAATATTATTAATAGTTCACTAATTATTGTACTTGTACCTTTAAATAAGTTATTGATAATGAATTGTTTTATTTACATTAATTCATGTAATTGAATGAAACTTCCATAATGACTTGTTACGTTGCTGTATTTTTGATACTTGATTGGCAGTTATTTAGTAGGTCCCTTTGATAATAGTCTACATTTGGTTTTAGGCAATTTGTCAATTCTTATGTTTTGCATTTTTTCAATAAATAATGGAAAAGACATGCCAATTTGATTATTGGTCTGATGTTAAACAGTAAAACGGTAAAATGATAAACATTTAACATAATATACCAATTTGGAAGAACAATTTTCTTTAAAATGCACATTACACTATTTAAATGTCACTTGGCTCTCCGATTTCATACAAGAAAAAAACGTGGAGTAATACATAAAAAAATTGTGGTCTATTATTTAACTTTTAAGTGATATTATAAATACTTAAAAAGTAAAAATCACACAACAATTGTATTTTATTTCGACCATGTATTTCTTAATTTATTAGTTATTACTGCATTCGTTAAAGGAAATTTGTAAGGTTAACTGTACAATTACGCCGGTATATCAATTACGAAATTTGCGGTAAAGCACGATTCCGTACGTTTTACCTTTTTGGGAACACGATTCCGTACGATTTTTAACAAACAATGGATTATAAAATGATCCCAAAAACAACACGATTCCGTACGATTTTCCATGCAACGTTGCCATTTATTATTAATTATTATCAATTAATTTTTGTCATTAAAAAAAAAAATATGTATATATAAACATTCAAATTAAAGATTTTGGAAAAGCCGGGTATATTTGTCGTTGTTTGTCATATATCATTGCCTTACATCCAGGCTCCGACGGGGTGTCACGCGTCGCTACTGTTCACACTACAACCGGAAACCTTAAACGTCCAGCTGTGAAATTGTGTCCATTGCCTTCCTCTTGAAGTGCCTTCAAAGTGGGCGGTGATGTTCGCGCCAATATGCGCGAGAGATTATTATTATTATTCTTATTATTTTTATTATTATATGCTAATGAGCACGGCGACGACTTCCTTATCGCGTCCACCTTCTTCGTCCAGTAATCGTGTGTGAATTATTATTAAATCGTCAAATGTCCATGTCTTATGTAATTATTTTAACTTGTTATATTGTTTTGTGAATTATCCTCTTATATTTAAATTATTCAAATTATATTTCTTTTGTTTTCTTTCGTTACATAAGCGGCCAACGCCCTTTTATATTACGTATGCCTTATTATCATTTATATTTTCTTTTGTCGTTGTTCGTATGTCATTGAGGCAACATCTCGTCGTTGGCCATTGCGGTCAGTTATTATTTTTGTTATTATTATTTTTATTATTATTATTTTTTCGTTCGTTATTACAACTATCAGTTACCACTTTACCAGCAATAAATACCACTACCATCATACTAATCTGCGTCCGTGAGTTTTATTTTTTCTTATATTTGTCTGTGTAACCCGTGTCCTCATCGTCATCTTCGTTCCGTTCACCCATCGAGTCGCCGGCCCGCCACGCGTAAGTCCGCCAGCACCTGGAGGTGTGTGAGAGGCCGCCCAGGTCGTTCGGAGCCAAGCAGTTACCATCTCGTTACCAGTTCATGTTCACCGTCCGTAAGATTAAGTGTGATTTATTTGTTTAGTTTAAGTATTTGTCCGATTTTTTGTGAGCTCTGTGGTCATTGCACCAGATCGATTCGGCCACAGAGACTCCCCCCCCCGATACCTAAACTGCACTATCCTTTTTTCCGTGTTAATTTTAAGTTGTTATCTCCCATCCTCGTCGTCGTCGTTGCGCCACGAGTTGTTGTCGTGTTTGAAGTGTGCATTTGATTGCCGGTGACCCCTCAGCACGGCGCTCACGCGTTAGACCGTAGATAGTGCAGGCACATTTATTATTATTATTATTATTATCCTCATTGTGAGTGGTCCCTCGAATTGTTTTATAAATTACTTGAGCATTGCGCTCAAACATTTATAAATACAAATTATTACTAATAACAAGTTAAATATATAATTACTGTAATAACTGAAATACTGTAATTAACTACTATATATTTACTAATATATATTCATTTTCTCATTGCAAATATTTGGTTTGTTATTGTTAGTTACAGCATTTTTGGATACATTTTTTTATTTTTTCTACTTTCTGTATCATTAATGTTTAAATGTGTATTACTAAGTTTCTAACAAAATATATTTTTATTTTTCCAGCACTGCCTGATTTTAACTTTTTTATTAAACCAATAGAATCAAATTTTTTCTTCTTCTTCCATAGCTTTTACGGTCCTTGAAGGACTTCGCTGTCTCCACTACATTTTTCCAGCTTTCTCTATTAATGCTGTCTTCTATTAATAAACCTTGTGTGCACTTTTTTAGATCTTCATTAACCCTAACTATCCAGCGTTGTCTAGGGCAACCCCTAAGTTTTTTTCCATTGATTTTCACCTCCAGAACTTTCTTTAGAATTCCATTTGATCTCCAAACGTTACCTGCCCACTCAATTCGTTTGCTCATGAGGTATGCAGATATACTGGGTTTTTGATAAATTTGTTGTATTTCAACATTAATTCTTCTTCTGTACTCTTCGTTTTTGAGTGTAGGTCCATATATCCCTCTAAGAACTCTTCTTTCAAAACAAGCCATTTTTTTCTTCATCACCTTTAGTAGTCACATGTTTCACACCCGTATGTAAGAACTGGCCGTAAAAAGCTTGCGTACAGGCGTTCCTTTGAGCTTCTGGAGAGGAGCTTTGACTTAAATAGTCTTTCTAACGCATAGAAACCCGTATTAGCAGCTGATGTCCTCAGTTTGATTTCGTTATGTATATCATTATATTGGTTTATGTTTGCTCCAAGATATTTGAAATTTTCCACTTGTTGAAAGGTATAATTTTCTACTACTAGGTTTGAGTTATCTCTTGTTCTTCTAGTCATAACTAAATATTTAGTTTTATACTGATTAACTTCTCGACCCATGGACTTTGCTGCTTTAATCAAATCATTAGTTCTTATCACTTTATCTTGTTGTGTGTTACCTATCAAATTTTTATCAAAATTTTTTAAGATACAAATTGTACCATCCCTTTCAACCCAAGGATACTAGGCGTGTTTTCGCGGAGCAACCAAGAGCAACCAGGTTTCCCAAATAGTTCGCTTAGTTTACTGGTAAATTTTAGTATCGCGAAACTGGAATGTTCGCCAACTGTTTATCATCAGTTAATTTTGTTGATAATAATTGCGTGATAAGATTATTAATATTTATTATAAGTATAATAAATACTAGCTGACCGGTGAGATACAGGTGAATCGTAGATTATTTTAACTGTAAAGTATTTAAATGCAAGATTCGTTCTAAAAAAAGACCCAAGTGACTATCGAGACTTAAAAAAAAAATGTATACAATAATTTAAGAAAATCACTTGGTTTATGAGATACTGGTGGTGGCAGACTGAGATTGTTATCAATTTTATATTGATGATACCGTATTGGATTCGTGGGAGATGCCGCCTATGGCGGCAAATGGCGTTCGCTGTCTAGCAGACACTCATCACTCTATGAATTTATCTGTTTGAAATTTGTGTTAGAAAATGTAATATTTTATGTAGATGGTAATAATAAGTTCTTTTAAATATGACTCATCACCTAGGCTAATAAAAAATTTATTTACCAAAATATGCATTTGATTTTTATAAGATACACACAAAAAAAAAATATTTATTGAAATCAGTGATTGTCCGATTGACTTAATACGGTACAATAAAAATCAACGAATTATTTATTTATTTATTAAAACTCATCACCTGGGCTAAGATTTGTATGCAATGAAAAATTGTAATATATTATGCATTTTATTAACCAAAATATGTAAAAACGTGTATTTTAATTTTCATGAAGTTTTAGATGCTGGTTTTTTAGTTAAATTATGATGAGACAAAAACAAATATTAATTATGTAATAAAATTACATTGAAAAGTCTAATACATGATGATACACGGGAGACGATAAATGAAAAAAAAAAGCAAAACATTAAATATTTGTCGCCCGGTATCGAAACCGGTGTGCATCGCTTAGCAACGATTAGTATTGATTCCTACCTAACGCCTAAACGTACCTAGCCACCTACTCGAATATCAAGGTGAAAACTCGGGCTGTTAAACGGTTCGTGATACGACGACGCGTACTATTATCGCTAAGAGCAAACAAACGGTGCGAGCGGTCGGCGGGAAAGATAAGCCGGGTAGGAGCCGCCACTGATAACGTAAAAACTAAAAGTGATAACCCCATTATAACCTAAAAAGATTTTCATCCGGTCGAATCGGGAAAAGGGGACGGAGAAAAATCGGGAAAAAAGCCGAAATGATTATAAAACGGTCCAGAGTATTAAGGAAAAATACAATATAAGAGTAAAAAGAAAAGGGGAATAAAAACGAAAAAACGCTTACCCCCCGTAACAGCCCACTCTTCAAGAATTTTTTTACTATAGTAGAAGATTTATTAATTAAATTATTATTTATTTATTTATTCTATTGTAATTTTATTATTTTATAATGAGTATTTCTAATGTAGATTTGTTTACTGTTCTTACTAACTGTTTAGTTAATTCTAATCGTTTGTCAATGCAATGCTTACAATTAACTAATATTTTAGTACGAAGAAGTCTTATAAGGATAAGAACCATATTGAAGCTTTTACTTTTACGATTCAAACATCAAAGGTTACCATTCACTATCTCGGACTTAGTAGATTCATATCATGATGAAGATTTCCACTCACATTTTAGGATGACTCCCAATACATTCCAAAAACGAATGCATTTATTAGAAAGTAGGTTAGAAAAGCCATACTCAGGTGGAAATGAACCTATTTCAGTGAAATCAAGGTACATAATGGATACTGTATGAATTTATGTTTAATGTAATATATGTTTTTTTGTTTGTTTGTTAGATTCTTGTTACTTTATGGCAGGGGCGCCGAAACCTATATAGATGTAGGGCAACTGCCCTACATATTGAAAAGAGGTGGGTGGGTGGGTCAACCGGTTGGTGATAACTGCAAGAAAGAGATATAAATTATAATAATACTTTGGTAGGTAATTCAAATATTAATATTTAAATAGTTTGGAAATAACACTATTACCTATATAAATAGTTAGTATAATAAGTAATAATTGAAAGTAATTATTAGGGCCAGGACTTATATAGTTATATGTAGGTAAATACTAAATACATATTTTAACAGCAATATGATAAATTTTGGGAAGTAAAAAATTTGTTTCACGTGATTTTCAATAAAATGAGCTTCATTTGATTTTACATATTTTGTCATAAATTCGTGGTTGTCTATATATTTCATAATTATTCCATTTTTTCTCACATATTAAGACAATATTAACCATTTATATATTTTAGTATTTATTTTTCAATTATTGCTGGATAATTTTTGTATTGTTTTGTAGGTGATTCTTATTTGATTTTTTTTTGTTAGGTGTATATTTAGGTTAGTAAGGTGTTTTGTATGAATCTTAATTGGTTATACCATACAACCATACAAACCATTTATAATTTTTGTAAGTTGCAACATATTATAGGGCATAATGCAGTTGTATAAAATTTGTATAAAAATTTGTAAAGGATATATCAATATAATAAATTCTTCCTAGAATGAAACTCGGAAATAATAATTAACTTAAGTAGGTATTCCGGTAAGGTGGGTAGGTTAGTCAAATATTATTTGCCCTACATTTATTTTTATACATCGGCGCCGCTGCTTTATGGTATTTAGCAAAGGAAGGGTCTATGATATCAGTAGCTGAAATATTCAATATTGCCAAGTCTACTGTAAATACTAAAGAACTAAAAAAGTAATTATGGTCCTGTGTGAATTATCATCAATCTTAATTTGTTGGCCAAATTTGGAAGAAGCCAAAAGTGTGGAAGACAAATTCAAAAGTAAAGTTCAGTTCCCAAGTTAGTATCTTTTAGTTGCAATAATTTAGTAACCACATCCAATACTAATTTAAAGTTGGTTATAGTTATAATTTTTTAATTTTTTTATATACCTAAGAGGTGAAAATGTCTACATTGACTGGCCCTTATAGTGTAATATTAATTTTAGGTGTGATTGGTGTAATTGATGGTTCCCATTTTACCATTAAAGCTCCAGTTGAACAGCAAGACTGCTATACTGACCGAAAGTTAAACAAATCCATTATTATGCAAGGTAATTTAAAAAATGAATAGATAAGATTTAGTTAAAGTTATAATTGATATAGTTCAACAATGTGTTTCATTGTCGTGCAGGTGTATGTACGTCAAATTATCTTTTTACAAATGTAAATGTTGGATATCCAGGACGTGTACATGATGCACGTGTTTTTGCCAATAGTGAATTATCAAAAAAAATTGATATTGATGGGCCCAGTAGTCTCTTCTATGGAAAATACCATCTGTTGGGTGACCTTGCATATGCCAACACAAATTGGTTAATTACACCGTTCAAAAACTATGGATCCCTAACTTTAAGACATAAAAAATGTAATACCAAACTAAGCAAAACTAGAGTGTGTATAGAACATTCTTTTGGTTTACTTAAAGGACGATGGCGAAGACTTTTATACATTAAGGGTGGGTTGCATAAAGATCAGTCTGTAAACTTGTTACTGGCCCTGTAACTTAATCATTCTGTAAAGTTTTACTGATTGATAACATTATTGAGGTGTTTCATAACGAAAAGTTAATTTTATTGATAGTTATACTTACCAAATAAATTAAACCACATTTTATGTGATAAATAGTGATAACGAAAATTATAACTTTTTGATGCCAAATAAACATGAATGCATAATCATAAATTATAATTATGAATTTATGATTCATAATTCATAATCCTACATCGGAATAAACCGTAATTACATTTTAAATTTTCGTTGATATTATGGCTGAGCATATTCAAATGGCTACGCAAAGTGAAAAGCGTACAAGGACAAAAAACTTCTCGGACAAAGAAAAAGAAATGTTGATTGCTCTAATAAGTTCATATAAAAATATAATTGAAAACATTAAGGTATATATTTTACATATTTTCCCTTATATAACAGCATGATGTTATATGACATTATACTAGACATTACATTTATTCATTTTAGACTGATTCTGTAAATGTAAGGAAAAAAAATCAAATGTGGTAGGAAATTGCTTTTCAGTTCAACTGCCGTGTTGAATCTGGAACAAGAACAGTTCAACAGTTAAAAACTGTATATGATATGGCTAAAAGAAAAGCTAAAAAATCTCTTAATGATGACAAAGTAAATTTCATTATTAATTTTAAATTGTTATTTGATTTTAATAAAATAAACTGTTATAATTATTTTTTAATAGGTATCAATGTACAAAATAACAAAGCTCATTACTCCTGAAGAACAATCTATGATCGTTGACTTAGTTAACTCACATTATTCAGCACTTGTAAGTCTGATCATGTTAAATACAAATAAATGGATACATAAAATTGATTTTTAAACTTATAAAAATGTTTTATATAACTTAGTTTAATGGTCAGCAATATGAAAGAGATGAAGCGTGGTCAAACGTCCTAGATACATATAATTTGCATCAATCGACAGGCATTAGAACATTGGCAGACTTACAATATATTTTTGACAATTTGAACAAATCTGCTAAAATTGAATACAGAACAGATAAGGTATGATTAATTATAATTTATACTATTGTTAAATTAAGATATTCTATTCTTTATATCATAATGATCTGTTGCTTTTAATTCCTCAACAGTTTATGAGAAACCTGTAAAATCTTAAAATCTAATTAATATTGTTCAATTGTAAATAAATGATTTATGCTCTTTGAATACAGATTGAAAGATATAAGACTAGTGGAGGCACATTTCAAAAAAGTTTGACAAGTATCAGTGAGCAAGTTTTAGGAGTCATTGGTGAAAGAATTGAACCCCTTACAAATTTATTCGATGATGACAATTGTTATACAAGTCCATCAACTAGGTTTGATATTAATTTGTGGTTCATTTTTATATATGTTGTCATATCTGAATTTAGAGAGTGATATATCTTGTTATTAAAGGTAATCAACTTCTGCTTTTTTTAAACCTGGGCTAATAACATTAATCTATTTGACATTGGTTTAGTAAACATAAATATTATTTAGTAAAGTAAAATAGATCATTTTAACAATGTAACGTTAAAACAAACAGAATTTGATTATCATTTTAAACAAGAATATAATATATTGCATAGTGTAAATTCTGTTAAGACACCATGCATGTATTTATATATTTATTTGTATGTAATATTTATGTTATGTTTTCATAATAAAGCATAAACCAAAAAGGAAAAAAAAAGAGTCCTAGATTTTGATGCCAATGGAAAATCAGAGACATTTTATTTAGAGAATAATATGCTTTGTTGGTCAGCTTGTTGAATTGATATATCTTTTGAAGACTCAAACAACTCAATTGTAAAAACAAATCATCAAGGTAAGAAAGTACATGACTATATTATATAAATCAGGGTTCGACTAGTTTAAAAAAACAAAATTTCGCCGATTATGTATTATGAGTAATGTTGACACGGTACGCAATGGCAGCCAGTACGAAGTACAGGCACCACAGCGACCAGTCTACACCTAGTCAACCACCAACACGGGAAACGGCGATACGACACTGTCGACTCTCCCACCACGCCGCAAAGGCACAGGGTGGGACGGGAAGAAAAGTCGCACCGATCGAGTACCGACCGAGTCCGGTCTCGCAATCGTTTTCCGGCCGTCACGAAGTCTACTCTGCGTCTCTGCACTTGCTTTAGAACACAGTCTTCTCCGTACACCAACTTACCTTTATATTTTTATTTTTTTTTTGTGTTTGTTGTGTTATTGGTGTTGTTGCGTGACGGCCAACGTAAAAAAATAAACGACTTCGGTCAGATCTTCGATCTTTGTAATATTGGTTTCCAAATTTTCTTTTTTCTTTTCTTGTTATTAACGTTTTCTTTTATTGACCGACCTCCGCGGAAGACCATACACATACCCGCCCTAGCCGTGTCAAATTGGCTCCCCGTCAGAGGATCACCTCAAAAGTCAACGTAAAGGTAAGAGTTTTCACGCTGACACATACCTCGGATTATTTGCTTATATTACATAGTATTAGTATATTTAACCAGGAGTGTGTTTGCCGGTTAGCTAGGATTCCCAAGTTAGAATTAAGTTAGTAATATTCTGGTACGCAAGGGGAATTCCGGCTGTGGGAAGTAGTTACATAACGTACCGCCACCCCGCCCAACGATTACCTTTCGTCCCGTGGCAATACTGCCGATAACATCGCAGCGCGCATGCCGTTGCTTTATAACCGGTCACAGCCGCCGCTGCCGCCGCCGCGCCGTCAGCTATCGCCGCCGAGACCGTGACCTAGATCGCTAAATTAGGAACACACCGTCCGTGCCGCCAACAGCTGACCGTTGTCTACGTGAACACGATAGTCACAGTCGTTTCCGTAACCATCACGCGACAACTCGCGTACCCAAAAACATCGTTTTTTTTTTTTTTTTCTCTTCTTCTAAGCCGATATATCACACGCTAAACACAAGCTATCGCACCGCTCAACAGTTTAACAACCACATTTGTAAAATAATTGTCTGAATAATTTATACAATATGAATGGTAAAACGTTACAGCAGTTGACGTCGGTAGAGTTACGTAGCGAGTGTACGGTCCGCGGTATCAGTATATCCGGAACGAAGGCGGACTTGATTATAAGGCTAGAGGAACACCTTCGGGAAAACGGACAAAACCCGGAAGACGTGCGTTTCTACCCCACACAGTCATTAATCACAGGATTAACTGACAGTGCGGGGGACAGATTATACGCGACGTCCACACTGGTAGATACGGAAACACGCCGGCCCAACGTGCGGCCGTCCGAGGGAGTTCTTGCAGACCTGACTGGACAGCAAACACTTACGGACGGCCAAACCGGACAGAGCGCTCTCCGATCGACCACCCAGGGGGAGTCCGTTCACACACTTGACCCCGATAATTTAAAACCGCAGTGGAACAGCTAGTAAAGTTAAGACAAACGTTGCCGCAAACGAATGACACACAATCGTTCGAGGCACGGTTAATGGCACTGGAAGCGACCATGACGCGTTTCCTCACGGAAGCACGTTCGGCACACGCACAGCAGCCAAGTAACGATACAGCCTCGCGGTTTTACAATCACCCGTCACCCGTACAAGTAACAGCTCGTACACACGAGGTTTACCAGTCGGGCGGGTCATATGAGTGCAACACCGACGGCGCCCAACCGGGCCCCAGCCACACTACCGCCGCGGACAACCGACCGGTTTTCACGCGCGATGTGCTCAACGACTACACGGGTCCCGCAACAAACGCGTCACGCTACGTTCCGTACGATGCACGCACACTAGAACGATCGGTGCTAATACCATACGACGACTTGCGCGCAGCAAGGTCTTCATTACCCGAGTTCACAGGAACAAGGGCTGAAGACCCCGTCAGGTATTTAGATAATACCGAGTCAATACTTGTGCAAGCACGTATACATCCATCGGGTTGGTGCAGGGCGGTCGAACCACAATTAAAAGGAACGGCGAGCACATGGTATACGTCTATCAAGACGCTTGACCTATCCTGGGAAGAATTTAGGGTTGCATTTTTAGAAAATTTCAATAATTCCGAAATTCAATCTCAATTGCGCGCCGACATAGTGACAACACGCCAATTGCCCAAACAATCGCTAACGGAATTCGTGTGGATTAAAAACCAGCTAGCGCGCCGCGTAAATACCGGCCTATCCGAATCGGACTTGGTAGGTATTATCGCGGGACTAACACGCGACGCGTTCCGTACGCATATCCGACTACACCGGCCGCAAACGTTCAGCGAGCTACGACGCATCGCAGGCGTTTTAGACCCAGTTACGGACAACACCGACCCACCCCCAAAACAATGGACACCCAATAGAGGGTCGAACACCCCACGTACAGCCCTCCCGGTGAAAAAAAAATTTTTTGCAAATCATCTAATGACCAGCCACCGGGGCCGTGCAAATATTGTGGGGAGCTTCATTGGCACAGTAAGTGCCCACATAGGCCATCCACGTCGGGAAACGGCGGAGGAGTCGACGAGGACTAGTCCCCCTCATCGACTCAACATCACCCCCCAACCCACCACCAACTACAGTCGGTAGTACAGACGGAAAAAAACGCAATCGACACGCGCGTAGGTCGGAAGTTCGACGCAACGAACAACCAACTACGAACACTTTTTCCGTCACATCACCAATCGGCACTCGTTCACAGACCCCCAACCTACACCACCCCACCACCGAACACACTCATCTCACCGGTGACACGTGTGTTCAACATCAACCGGCTCATGGGGCAGCCACAGGTGTAGGGACAAAGGCAACAGAGAAACGAGTGTTCACCTGCATAGGTGACGGGGACGCAAGCGCACCCACCGCGCATATCCCCGCATTAGGCCAGTCTGCGCACGTAGCATCAGGTGAGCACAGATGACCAAACCAGCCCAGTCGCGGTTCAGAACCAATTGCCCCGCTCGACCGATTGCAATACGACTAATAATGGTACACGAACACGCTCAGACAAAATTCCGACCCCCGCGGTTGAACTCGAATTTCCGTCAGGCTTCGTAACAGCCCTATTAGATTCTCAAGCGCAAAAGTCGTACGTAAACCCGACAGTAGCCCGTAAATATGGCAAAACACCCCCTCACGGACCCACAAACACAGTCCGGATGGCGGACGGTCACACTGCGACAACCAGTGGCACCTCCACCTTCGAAGCTAGAATAGGCGCGCTCGACATAAAATTCGAAGCAACCATCCTAGACAATTTGTATTGCGATCCGTTACTAGGACCCGACTTTCTTGTTAACAATGAAGTTTCCTGGGATTACGCTGCATGCACAATTCACATGGGTAGACAAATTCGTACGTCGACATGCTGGAAAGGGAAGTCCCAACCACCCACCACTAGTCCAGACTTGTCACAATTAGAATTTGGAAACGACACCGAAACGCGCGCGAAACTCACCGAGGTATTAAATAAATACGCGGTAGTGTTTACCGACAAAGTAGGACGTACCAAATTAATTGAGCACGAAATTTCGTTAAAAGACCCATCCCCTATCGCGCTCAAACCATACCCATACCCACAGCAGAAACAAACTGCTATCGACGACATGGTGCGCGATATGGAAATTCAGGGGCTCGTAGAACCCAGCACCTCACCGTGGGCCGCACCAGTAGTATTGGCAAAGAAAAAAGACGGATCATTTCGTCTATGTGTCGACTACAGGCGGCTTAACGATGTGACGGAGTCCGACGCATACCCGATGCCAGATCTTAATAAAATGATTAGGCAGATGCGGGGCGCAAAAATGTTCAGCATTCTCGATTTGAGGTCAGGGTACTGGCATTCCGAACACGTAGAGGTCTATTTCAGTTCCGAGTCCTCCCTTTCGGTCTCAAAAACAGTCCAATGACTTTCGTGAGACTCATGAACGAAGTCATGAGGGGGTACCAGGATGAGTTCGTACAAGTTTACCTTGATGATATAGTAGTATTTTCAAAAAACGAGTACGAGCACCAGGCCCACTTAGACAAAGTTCTCGAGCGTCTCAAGAGATTCGGACTGACGTGCAACACAAAAAAATGTAAAATCGGACTTCGCGAAATTTCATTTTTGGGGCACATTGTAGACTCGGAAGGCATTCAAAAACAACCGGAAAAATTAGTCTGCATCGACAATTTTCCGGTTCCACGTAAAGTTAAGGATGTACGTAAATTTTTGGGAGTCTGTAACTGGTACAACCAGTTCGTAGATAACTACGCGGACACCATAGCACCCTTAACGAATTTACTGAAACAGGGGGTCAGGTGGAAATGGACAGATGTCGAACAACGCGCGTTTGAATCAATAAAAAACGCGCTAGTCACGTCACCAAAATTGTCTCCACCCGATTATAGCAAACCGTTTTGTCTGCAAACCGATGCAAGCGAGATAGGAGCTGGTGCGGTACTATCCCAACGGGGTGACAGACCGGAGGAAAGACGCATAGTGTCCTACGCGAGCAAAAAGTTTAGCGAGACACAAACAAGGTACGCCGCTGTTGAACGCGAGTGTCTAGCAGTAATTTGGGCAACAGACAAATTCCGTCCATACCTAGAGATCCGACATTTCGAACTCCTAACCGACAACTCAGCACTAACGTGGTTACATAGGGCCAAAGACAAAAATTCAAAATTAACACGTTGGTCACTACAACTAGCTAATTTAGATTTTAGTACGGTGCATGTCCCGGGAATACAAAACGAAGCACCGGATTTGTTATCCCGTGACCCAGCACCGGGCACACCAGTAGACGAGGAACGGCTTGAGGAAAAATTGGTAGGGGCGCCCATAACGCCGACGATCAATATTGACCCCCAGTCCGACCAAATCTTCTCTATGTTACACCACCGCGACAGTGTCGACACACCTCTCACCGCGACAACGCTCGGAAAATGGCAGTCCGAAGACGCCACGATCCGCGACTTAATCGCCGGTCACAAGTGGGACGGTCCAGCGCGGAACACTAGGAGCACAAAATCGGGAACTAACGCATATGTTTTTCTCGATGGTCTCTTACACGTCAACGCAGGCCCCCACACACCCATCGTGATACCCAAGTCCAAAGCACAACATGTAATTTGGAGGTGTCACGATCACGTCCTATCCAATCACCCAGGTTGGAAAGAGACGTATCGGGCGGTTCGACAACGGTATTATTGGGAAGGTCAAAAGAACGACGTCAGGTTATATGTCGGTGCGTGCCACGTGTGCGCGTGCACGAAACCACTCAACTTGCGCCCCACCGACCCAATGCAACCTAGAACCCCCCCACAACCATGGGAAGTTATCAGTGTCGATCTGATGGGACCATACCCACGTTCCGGTAAGGGAAAATCGTACATACTGGTAGCAACTGACTGTTTTAGTAGGTGGACCGAGGCTTACCCCCTAGGAACAGCAACATCTAAAACAATAATCGAAACGTTAGAACGAGAGTTCTTTTCACGTTTTGGTTATCCCCGCGTGTGTCTCAGTGACAACGGTCCCCAGTTCGTGTCAAACGAAATGTTAAGCGCGTTAAAACGCTGGGGAACACAGGGTTGGACAACTCCGATTTACCATCCGAGAGCCAACCCAGTCGAACGCCGTAATCAGGATCTTAAAAAAGGTTTGCGCGCACAGCTCGTCGATGGCAAACATAGATCTTGGGACACAAAACTACCCGCAATTCTATTTTCGATACGGAACAGGTGCAACGAACAGACATGCTACTCACCCGCGGTCCTTGTCCTCGGCAGAGAATGCAAGAGACCCGGAGATTGGGCGCTGTCAAAATCGACACCAGTACATATCGGGAAATCACTAGAAGAGAGGGTAGTGCGGGAAAAGCGTATATTAGGTAAAAAGAGGGTGGTGAAGCCGAGCGCGAACACCGGTAGACCGGCAAAGTTCTGCAAGGGTGACGTAGTATACTACAAAGCTCACCATCTATCGAAAGCACATGAACATTTCCATGCCGGGTTCGCACCAAAATGGTGGGGACCGGTAAAACTAGCGAAACAGGTCGGAAAAGGTGTATTCCTTACCGACCAACTACCGTCGCGGAAAATACATGTATCTTGCCTAAAACGCGCACCGACAGGGCAGAAGTAAATAATTTTTTTTATTTTGTCTCCTTTCTTTCTGTAATAACAGCAAACACAAATGGATATGAGCGCCGACGAACGAGCGTTGAGGTGGCAGCGAGTGGCGGACCTCATCACCCGGCTGGGACTGGTATCCGGCGACCAGGATGAGCCGCGCACAGCTGCCCAGGTCGCCAGAATGCCCATTCGCCAACTACTCCAAGATCCGGTGCGGGCAGCAATATACAACCGGGGCTGGGCGGATCGGACGGCGGACATTCAACGGAGGTTGCAGCCTCCGGCAACCGTCGCCAACACCAGGCGGCAACCACAACCGACCACAACAATCTCGAGCCACATCTCGCATCAGCGCCGGCCACAACAACGCCCGCCACCACCAACAGCAGCCGCGACGGTGAGGAGGCCCGAAATCGTGACGCCCAGGGAACCATCCCCGGTACCCGGGCCGTCAGGAGTACACTCCACACCGGCGGTAAGGGTAAGGACGGAGGCGCAGCAGGCGAGGAACAAAAGAAAGTTCCTCAAGCTGAAGGAGAAGAAACTGGCCAGGGAACGTTTGGTGAGCCAACAATACCGGCTAACCAAGCAACCCACTCCAGTTTCCGAACCAGAGGCCGCCAGCACACCACCGCCCCAACCAACACCACGGTGGCGATGGAGGTGGACCCACCGGCGACCGAGGGACAAAGTCCCGAGGAGTCGGGACCGTCCACTAGCCAGGCGGGGATAAGCCAAGCGGTGGCCACGGAGACCAGCCCCGAGGACACCTGGCTATCCACGCCAGGTCCATCACTGGAGGAGTTACCGGATGTAGTGTTCGACGACAATACGTTCGCTACTCCGATTGGGTCCCCAACCCAACACTAAAAGTGTATGGGAGGGCGAGCCTACCTCAAGCGTAAGCAAGAGGTAGCGCAAGCCGACCCTATAGCTTCAAAAAAAAAAAAAAAAAAACCGACAACGGTACAAGTAACCCGTGTGGCGGTTTGGCGGGGGAGTATGACACGGTACGCAATGGCAGCCAGTACGAAGTACAGGCACCACAGCGACCAGTCTACACCTAGTCAACCACCAACACGGGAAACGGCGATACGACACTGTCGACTCTCCCACCACGCCGCAAAGGCACAGGGTGGGACGGGAAGAAAAGTCGCACCGATCGAGTACCGACCGAGTCCGGTCTCGCAATCGTTTTCCGGCCGTCACGAAGTCTACTCTGCGTCTCTGCACTTGCTTTAGAACACAGTCTTCTCCGTACACCAACTTACCTTTATATTTTTATTTTTTTTTTGTGTTTGTTGTGTTATTGGTGTTGTTGCGTGACGGCCAACGTAAAAAAATAAACGACTTCGGTCAGATCTTCGATCTTTGTAATATTGGTTTCCAAATTTTCTTTTTTCTTTTCTTGTTATTAACGTTTTCTTTTATTGACCGACCTCCGCGGAAGACCATACACATACCCGCCGTAGCCGTGTCAATGTTTGTTGTAACATGTCATTATAGTGACAAAAATTTGATCAATTTCATGAAAGCTATATAATATATATTTTGATTCCTCTAGATCAGGCAATTAATTCACAGAGTACTATATCAAATAAAAATACTGAAACCACTCCTTACAGTTCAAAATCAATTAAAACCACTGTTCTTGAAATACCTAATCAGGTGAAACCTATACAATACCGTTCATCTCCAAAAACCATTTGTAATAATTTACAAGAATTAACAAAAAAAAAATTAAATAAAGTACAAGCAAATGAAGAATTTTCATCAGAGTTGCATGATTTAAAAGTCAAAAGAGCAAAATTAGACCTCCATGCATCTGAAATTACTGTAGAAATATTAAAAACAGATCTTGCAATGAAAAAAATGGAAATGAATTCTAAAGTAAAGCAAATGGAACTTCAAGAAGATATTTTGATTTTACAAAACAAAAACTAAACAATAGTCAAATATAAAAAATTGTAGTCAAAGTATTTGTTATTTTATCATATATCATTAACTAAAAAGGTGTTATTTTTTGTTTTGTTACTTGTTCTATAAATATTTATATGTAATGTTGACTTATTATTATGTATAAAATGTTATATTCATAAATAAAATAAGAATTATGTTTAAAAAAAAAACACTACTATTTATTTTATACATTTATTTATATTACACGATAATTATATTGTTACAATTTTAATTTGTTAAATTTGTCCAATGTTGCACATAGGAACATTGAAACATATATCCATATATTATCTGAAAACCGTTTCAATTAAATTTCTTCGCATAACATTCCCTGTTTGTCGAATAGGCAAGACTGGAATTTCTTGAAGTAAATTTTCATTAATCATGGTTTCATTTATTGGTAAAGGGTCATTTGCATTTATTAACATGTTATGCAAAACTGCTGTAGCCATAATTGTAGCTAGAGTAGTTTGTACTTTGGTCCGTATGCCAACACATAAAACCGGAAATCTTCGTTTCCACACGCCAAATGTTCGTTCAATTACATTTCTTGTACCAATTTGAGCTCTCTAAAACAATTAAAAGTATTTAACTTCTGTACTCAAAACAAATACTATGTTATTTTCTGATTAAACAAAAATTGTATTAACTTTGGTACCTGATATCGTACTTCCGCATCAGAAATTGGATTGGCCAGGGGTGTCATCAAATAGTTACGACATGCATATCCCCCGTCACCAACAAGTAAGGAGTTATTAAACTCATTATTTTCAAATTGAGCTCTTTACATTGAGCTGTCAAATATAGTAGAATCATGGACAGATCCTGGCCATCTTGTATGATTAAAAAAAAAATATATATATTTTAGTAAATTAAGTGAATTCAAAATATTGATGGATACTATGTAATTAAATGAAACACTAATTACCGAGCTACTATATTTAAAAACTGCAAACGACTACTACAAACTGCCTGAACGTTGATTGAAAAATAACCCTTCCTGTTATGGAATTTTTCACCAATATTACTATTGGGAGACTGAATCCTAATATGGGTACAGTCTATTGCCCCAATAATATTTGGAAACTGTCGCATTCGATAAAAATCATCTTGTATTACTTTTCTATCAGATTCAGTTTGTGGCATTTGAATATATTTTGGTTTGAGAGAAGCAATACATGTTGATACTTTTTTAATTATACGACATACAGTAGACTTATGTATTCTTATATGATCACCAATGACGGCCTAAAATATATCATGTATCAATTTAGTAAATAATAGTGCATAGTAAGTTTTAACTGTGCAAGAAACAATAAGTTATGCATGAATATTAATTGTATATTTTTCCTTGCCTGAAAAGCGCCTGTAGCATAATATCTTAATGCAATAAGGAGCTGCAATTCTGGTGATAATGGCATATTGCGTTTTGTATCATGGGAAATAGTATCCTGAATCATTCCGAGTAGTTCCATAAACATAGACTTGGACAATCTAATACACATTACACATATTGATAAATTAAAAGTCTTCACATGTATTATATAAATAAAGTATAAATAGGTAGTTATACAAAGGCAAAAATATAAATTCTAGCAAATTTAAGAAGGGCTAATATATTACACTGGATAAGTATTTGTTCAATTTTAATTAAAATTTGATATTTGATATAAATTATATTAATGATCATGACAATAATGTAAATATCTAAATTGGAAAAAAAGATGAGAAAAGGTTTTATAATACACTCCTGTCTTATAAATTTAAAAATTATATGACTTATACTATATTATGACTCTTATATTCTTACCTGAATCTTTGCTTGAAATATGTTTCTTCATATTCCATTAGGGGATTTGATCTATCACGAAAAAATCGAGGTCTAGGTAAAAATTGAACTATTTGCATAACGAAGCTAAACGAAGAAGACGTTGAAAATTCCATTATTATAGTTTAAAAAAAGACAAGAGTAATTATACAAATATCATTTGTATAAACTATAATAATTTAATAATAATAATCAAATAATTTAATTTATTTTGTACAAAGTGCAAATATTGTGGATACAATTTGTGATTTTGTGAAACACATAATATCATAAACATTTCAGCAATAATATTGATAATATCGGTTATCATTAATCTATCTGTAAGTTACCGAACCAAAATCGGGTCTGTAGTTTACAGGTTCAACAATCGGTAACTTACAGGGCCGTTAACACTATTTGGCGTTTATGAAACACCCAATTTTAGTTACCGGACCATTAGCGCGTTATCAGTCTGTAAACTGTCTGCAAGTCGCTAACGAACGTTTATGCAACCCACCCTAAGAGGACGTCTCACCCGTAATATTTAGCGGTGAAAACAGGTCTGCGAAAAACAAACGAAATGCTATTAAAAAATGGTTTTAGAGTAAAACTATGTATTATAAAATTTATAGAGCACAATATTTAGAAGACAACCTCATCGGCGTTTTTTGAAATACGAATTATTAAAAAAGAAACAAGTGTTTAAAAAATCTAAAAAAAAATGTTTTTGTCCCTTTTATAGCGAGCTGTTTATTTGAAATAGAACAAAATCCCGATGAGGTTGTCTCCGAAATATTGTGATCTATAAATTTTATAATAGGTATTTTTGCTCTAAAATCATTTTTTAACGATGTTTTGTTTGTTTTCCTTAAACATGTTCACGTTGTTCAATTTAATTTTTCATTGCCGTAATGTGCTGCCACCTGCCTTCCGCCACGACGTCGGCCGCGATTTTCCCCCACTACCACAACTATCGTGCGGTGATGGTCGGTCGATGGTTATCGGACGCTTCCAGAAATAGACTGGACTAATATAGTCAATATAGGTCATGATAATTATTATATGACATTATGATTACTGATTATTAACAGCTGTATTTTCAATAATTTGTACACAAATAAGACGTCGTATTCAATTTATTATCGATTTACATTCTACACAACCGACACAATCATTGTTCCAGGGTAATTCGATGTAGGTAGGTAATCACATAATTTCTTCGAGATTTTCATGTCATCGTGTTCAGATTATTTTTGTGAATTTTTTTTTATAATTATTTTCCATTTTTTAAACAATGGCAAATAAAGAAAATAAACAAAAACGGAAACGGTCAAAAAAAAAAAAAAAAAATAACAAGTTCTCTTGCACTACGACGATGCAAACAAATAAAGTAAGTATGATTTATGAATATTATATTATATTAGAAATTTAAATACTTTCATTGTCTGTTTAAACGTTTATAGTAAAATAAAATTATAATATTTCAGACTCTACCCGTTCAATAATTAAATTAAAATAATTCTAAATAATCTCTTTTACGAAAATAATTGTAAACGGGGGCCAGTAACAGCCCCCCTCCCTCCACTGTAGAGGTCAATATATTAATATATATAAAATTTTAATTATCAGTAAGCACTATTGTTTTCATAAAATTATTCATAAATCATTGTCAATAATTCAATTAAAACATGAACTTCAAATTTTTATAAAAAAAATGTGTGAATATGTGTTTTAATAATTATTGAATGGCTGTAAGACGTGAAGGTCAAGTTTGTGAAATATTGTTTTGAATTTTCAAGTATTTTGTCCATACGAATATTTTTGTATCAACATTTATTCAATAATTATTTTTTTCATTAACATTTTTCTGATTTTTTGGTTAAATTATACACTATTTACAAAAAACCTTTCATTAAATTTTCAAACCTAAAATATAAAAAGTGAACACTATGAATTTTTAACAACAAAACCATTTGCAAATGTTCAATGATGAATTTCTGTCGAAATTTGATGTTTAAATCCTTATAAAAAAAATTGTGCATATGTATTTTTATTATTTTTGATCTGCTAGGTTATGTAGACAGTAGTACAATAAATTATACAGATGTTTACCAATCGATTGATAATGATTTCCAAAGTTGCGAGTATGATCACAATTTATATTATAATATCTACCATTTATTGTTTATTGTATTGTATTGTATTAATTTCATGATAAATAATTTGTTTTTATAATTATACAACAAATTAGTTCACCAATTTTGCCAAATGTATTACATGAAAGTAATTCAAGCAATGTTGAAAAAGATTTGAACCATGATAACAATCGGTAAGTTTAATATTATTTTTTATTTCAAACAGTTTATTTTAATAATTAAATACTAAAATATTAAAAATGATTTTAATAATTAAATATTAAAATATTAAAAATTATTTGTATAATTAAATATTAATATAAAAATATATAAAAATTATTGCAGTACTGGTCGTGAATTGTTGATGTATTTTATATTTTTCAACAAATAAAAAATGATATTCACGATGGTGGATTTGGGTGCTCTTTTATAAACTCAGAGTTAGTCAAGGAGATTCGTAATGGATATCACTGTGCATGGTTATTTAAATGCTCAATGTGTAATATAACTACCAAAATCGAATCAGAAGAAACCGGGAAATAAATTGAAGTGAATAAAGCAACTGTTACCGCTAGCATTGGAATTGGAATTGGTTACTCCCAACTTAACGAGTTCTCAGCTATTGTAGACATACCTTGTTTTTCTAGCAATACATATGGTAAGCTATTCGAGCAAGTTAGTCAAAGTATTGAACAGACTGCTTGGGAACAAATGAGATTGGCAGGAGCTGAAGAAAAACGTTTGGCAATAGAAGCTGGAGATATTGATTCAGATGGTACACCGTTATGCATTGTTGTAGCTGACGGTCAATGGGGAAAACGCAGCTATAAATCAAAATATGATGCGTTATCAGTTGCGATATACATTATAGGTACAGACTACAGAGTAATCAATTTAACTGACTACGCTCATTATATCGAAAATTATTGACTTTTTCAATATTTTTTTTCGAAATTTTAGGTTTGTGCTTTTTTGAAAGTGTTTAATATTTAAACTTCTTCACTCTTATATTCATTGGTTAAACCACTATCAACTTTTGATTTAAAAATGGCAACATATCATAAAAATGTCATTTAAATGGATCACTCTATATTTATAAACTATAATAGATATACTGGGTATCAGTGGCGCACCCAAGGGGGGCTTTGGGACTTAAGCCCCCCCCATAAAAATATTTTTTCAATAAATTACACATTGTTATAGCAAATATAGAATAACAATGATACTTACATGATAATATTTTATTTTCAAATTTTATTATTATGTTAGATACACATACACATATTATATATTACATAATAGTTGAATATTACGCGATAAGGTTTACTTTTGTGTAAGGAAAAAAGAAAAATTATTAAGCCCCCCCCCCCCCAACGAAAATTCTGGGTGCGCGCCTGCTGGGTATTCAAAACACAATACAAATATATTAATTATAATGTTTATTAATTATTGAAAACAAATAGGCCACAATCATTGGTTTTCGAACAAACAAAATACTGTTTGTAGGAATAAGAAACCGGTATTGCAGCCTTTGTGAAAGAGCGCATGCACTAAAGTTAACTGTCAGAGATCATAAATGTTTTTTAAACTGGGATAAAGCTTCGACTGGAATGGAAGCTGATTGTATAGCTGAGGGGTTCGTAAGAAGTGTCGAATTACATGGTTTGAATTTTAATAGATTGATTGGTAATATTATAATTATTAAATTTTAAAAATTAAATATAATTTTAAAAAAAATTAAAGGTGATGGAGACAGTAGTGTTTCGAAACGATTGTTGGAGTTAGTTCCCTATGGTTCTAATCAATTGGTTAAAAAAATTGAATGTCGAAACCACATTTTAAGGAATTACAGTACAAAATTATTAGCGCTGACAAAATGCACAAAATTCCCTATGTATCTGAGACAAATAATAACAACAAATATAACTACATTTAGCATGGCTATTCGTAAAGCTATACAATATCGCAAGGAGTTGGATGCAAGTGATGCATATAAAATAAAAGGTTTTTATTTTTCTCAAATACATCAATCAAAAATTACTAAAATTATTTTAATATATTTTAGGACTACAAAAGGACATTTTAAACAGTCCTTATCATATTTTCGGCCAGCATAAGAATTGTGACGCTTATTTTTGTAAAACACGCAAAAACATCGAAAATCATGTACCAGCTACAGAGAAATGCGGTCTTATGCTGGAGATTTTATCGATATTAAGAAGAGCGGTAGACAATGCTGTTAGTTTGATTCTCGATGTTACTAATAATGTGTGAGAACAATTTAATAGTATCATTAACAAATTTATCGCAGGAAAGCGAATCAATTTTTCATTAAAACAATCATACAACACACGAGTTCAAGCTGCAATTATTTCATATAATACCAACGGAAATTTTCTAAACGCTCTTCATAAAAACATTATGGAAAAAAGTCCAGGTAAAAGAATGAATATTTTGTCAATATTATTATTATTTATTAGTCGTAGCTAAAGCCTATAATCTATATATTTATACTATATATTGAGTATATAGTATAGATATAGCCTAGAATTTATTAATACATGTACATGCTATATACCTACTCTATAGTGTATAGTATAAATAAAATAAAAATAAATTAAAATTACCATACACCTAACCTACTATACCTTAAAAAGTGTATACATTTAGGCTTTAAGAGGACATAACAATGGTAAATGCGTAAATTTGCTATGTAACGCACTTTTAAGACGAAGACAACAAATACCACTAAATTTTTTTTTATTCTACCACTTTTTACCATAATGCAATGTAATAAATATAATAAAAATTTTTGTTTTTGAAGGTATGATAGGCAAACGGTTCTTAAACTCAAAAAAAAATAAAAAATGAAAACACTAGAAAAAGAAGACTTAATTTTAATAGAACATCGTTTAAAAAATATAAACACACTGGTCCTGACGAATTTTATGGTCTAGCTGAGCCTTTGCCGATTGAAGATAGATGCACATGGGAAGAATTGATAGAGAAGAAAAATGAGTTTATAAGATCAATTACATTGAGCGAGTACCAAAGGGATATTTTAGAAGTCGATACGAGAGAACATAGTTCCAGTTCCAAATGGTTCGCAGAAAGACGTAACAGATTAACTGCCTCAGATTTTGGAAAAATTTGTAAAATGCGCCAAACTACGTCATGCAAAATTAGTCTTCAATAAATTATACAATCCATCTGGTAGTGTAAACGAACCAATAGCATGCAAGTATGGCAATAATATGGAACCTTTAGTTATCAAAAATTTTGAAAACAAAATTGGAGTACAAGTACGTCGATGTGGTTTATATATTGACGAACAATATCCATATTTGGGAGCCTCTCTAGGTATATTACACGAATTTATTATTGAATGTGTTAACCTTTTAAATGTATATACAATACAATAATCTATACAATTTAAAAAGTATTCTACGATGTTATTTCAAATTTGTACTAAATTGCAGATGGGATTGTTGATGATAATACTATTTTAGAAGTTAAATGTCCATATGCAGCAAGAGACTGCCTAACTCTAAACGAGGCTATTGAAACTAAAAAAGTAAGTGCCTATATAAACTAGCTATTTTTAAGATATTGAATAGTTAAATGTATTGTCTTATGATAAATATTATTATACCTATTGCCTATATTACACTATTAGATCAACTTTTTAAAAATACAAGAAGACGGACAAGTTATTTTAAAGCGCGACCATACTTACTTTTATCAAATAACTGGGCAGTTAAAAAAAACATCAAAAGTACTATGTTATTTTGTTGTGCATTCGCCAAACTGGACTCATATACAAAAAATCAAATATGATTCTCAGTTTTGGACTGAAAAAATGGAATGGAAATTAAAAAGGTAAGATTTAAAAATGTTTAAAATACTTATTTGCAAAGCTAACTGGTATTGGTCATTACTCATTGTAATTGTTACTACATACCTATTTCTAATTAAAAAGTAAATTAATTTGATTTCTTTTTTCAAAAATCCTATTACCCCTATTTAATTTGATAAGTACATAAAACTTAAAAATAATTTTATAATACATTGTAAAACATACTAAATATAATATAAATTATACGAAATACTCACATACTTAACACATAATAAAAATTAATAATTATATTTGTTGTCAGATTTTATTGTGAATGCTTACTGCCAGAGATTGTCGACCCTCAGTACGGGAAACGGTGTTTAATAAGTGACATCATAGAACCTAACTATATACAAAAAGAAAAAAACAAGAAAAAAATTTAAAAAAAAAACGATTTTTCTAATTCTAATTAGAATTGACTATTTTATATGCATGTATACAGTATACTTGCAGTATCCAAGTATAAATAAACAGTTACTGTATCATCTACGTAACTATTACTGGTCTATTATATTTTACAATTACCTATAGGTTACTAATAGAATAAATGGATATAATGATTATTTTACACGTATTTTAAAAAAGTAATAAAGTTATATTATCAAATAGAATTATAACGTGGTATATTAATTAGAATACTATATAATAATATTGCTAAAACTATTTAAGCTAAGAAGAGCTTAAATTGGTAAATAGATCATAGATGATCACTGTGAGCTAGGAGCTAGCGAGCCGCGTATTAGTACGTAAGAAATAGATTAGCATTGAGCGACAATCTACGCTACGGTGAACTGTATTGTTATGATACGTTCTAATCAATTGTCCGTAAAGGAGTAATGTGCCTCTTCCGCGATCACGACGCGCGGACCCCGTCGCGTAGACCTAGGGGCGTGGCCTGCCGCGACGGCGGCGATATGGCTAACAACGCCATCTCTTGAGCGTTGTATGTCTACACGTTTCCGTGAGACGTCCTCTTAATACTACTGATATTAAATTTGCTTCAATGATCATACTTTCTTGCTGTGATCTACATAATTTTTGTTTATTGAATGATGATTTTTTAGATAGCATACATTTTGATATTGATGATATGGTACGCACGTCTCAATTTGTGAGAGGTAGTCAATGTTCTCGATCTGGTGATAATATAATTTTTCATTAAATTTGTAAAAATATTAACTATATTGCATTTATTTATTCAATTTTTAACAACTTGTACATTTCTAATAATATTTAAAGTAATTTTATTCAAAAAATTAGTGCCATAACTATATTGCACTTTTTTTTTGGGTACAAAATATAATGTTAACTTCTTGTTTATTCCTAATTATATTTTAAGTCTTTATAATTCCTTTTTTTTTTTACAAGTAAGGATACTTATAAATATATTGCATTTAACTATATAAGTTTAATACAATTAACAATCAATATACAATTTTAGTATAAAATGTAATAATACAAATATAATATTAACAACTTGTTAATTCATTATAAAATACTTTTCAATACTAATATAATCATATAATGTTTAGTCATTTAAATAACAACTTGTTTGATTTAAACTGAAAACTATTCAGATTAATCTGAAAAAAATTTTTATTTTTATCAACTAAAAATTTTACAAGCTGAGTTATAGCTCTAGTTTGCTCTTTTTGTTCCGCTAAAGTTTGATTATGAAGATCTAAAATTTGCTTTTGGAGATCCATGTCTTGAGAATGTTGCTTTTGTATTATTATTGTAATATTATTGTAGTATTTGTAATATTTTATTCTATGGTTTGGATGACTTTTGAATATCTTTGAAGCGTTTGGGTAATGGTAAATCGACATCATTGTCCGCTGTAGATTCTTCAGCCTTGGAGTCACTTCCATTATCTTCTTCAATTTCTTGAAGATTGAGTTCATTTTCCTTATAACTAATAATTGTTGAATTAAGTGAAGATGAATTTAATGTGTCCAACAAAACAGGAGGTTTCACAGTGTGTCTACCTGCAAACACAGAATGTAGAAGCTCATAGTATGGTGGAGGATCTTTGCGCCCCTTTCCAGTGGATTTTGGTCCAGAGTTCAGTTTAAATTCTGCATACTTTCTTTCAAGATTGCGCCATTTTTGGCTACATTTTACTCCTCCTTCTTTTTCAGTCGCATTTATACAATAACCTCTTTTCAACATTTCATTATATACTTTTTGCCAGACTTTATTTTTAGGAGTTCTTTTGTCCTTAAGAAGTGTTTGTATATATTCGCCTTTAACAATGTCTATGAATGCTTCTGTGGCTTCAATATCTATTGGAGTTGGTCTAGGAGTATTCCAGCAATTTGTAACTTTAGACTCCTGAGATCCTGAGGTACTAGGATAATCAGATGGATCTAAATGGACAGTTTCTACAGTAACCTGAGTATCATTTTGAAATGCTTGCACTGTATCCTCATCAATCCACATTTGTTCATATTCATCACCAACTAGAGAGTTATAAAATATTATATAATATTTTTGAATTTTAATTAATTTTTAAGAATTTTAGGATATTAGCCCTCCCCTTAAATAATTTAAGTTACGTTACTGCTTGTGTATTACTTCTCTAATCTGTATATATAAAACAGTAAGCTGATTGACTACTATCAACGCACAGCTCAAACTATTGGACGGATTGGACTGAAATTTGGCATTCAAATAGCTATTATAGCGTAGGCATCCGCTAAGAAAGGATTTTTCGAAATTCAACCCTTAAAGGGGTTAAATGAGTAAAAAAGGGTGAAAATTTAAAAAAAATCACCTAGCCGGAACCGCTGAAGCTATGAGTGCGAAATTTGGTCAGTAGTTTTGAGATGTAGCAACCCACTAAGAAAGGATTTTTCAATAATCAACACCAACAGGGGTTAAAAGGGGTAAAAATTATTTTTTTTCTGTACATGAAATATCAAAAACTAATTGACCTATGAAGCTAAAATTTAGCACGTAGATAGTATTTAGGTAAGGCATAAGAGAAGTGCACTAAGAACGGGTTTATTGGTATGTTATTTGGCCCCTATACACACATTTTTTACACGGGTGAATTATAAAATTCGGTTTTAACAGGTGAATTAGAATTTGAAAATATTATCAAATTTACTTAATTATTATTAATGTTTATATACTTTAACCCGGCAACGACGGGTAATTCAGCTAGTATAATATAATAGTATAATAACAAAATATGTACCTCTAACGTAACATTAGACATTAAGCCCTTCCCTGCAAATTTTGCCTCCAGGGTCTTTAATGAAACTGACAAATTCGACGGACATAATTATTTTTCTTTTTTATACGGTTTTAATTTTAATTTTTAACTATAATTCTAAAATCTAGGAAGAAAATTCAGAACAGCGATATTAACGTATCATATTATCATTATTATTCAAATTTTTATCACGATCATTTTTAGCGAACAAATACCACAAACAGCTATTTTGATAATCAGTTGAATTAAGGTACCAGGTATCTAAAATGAGAAAACAATTTGAGCGACCAATCGCTCGAAAACGGTGTGGTTGTTAAATGCAGCGACCTGGTTGCTCTTGGTTGCTCCGCGAAAACACGCCTAATGTTCCATTTACATCAAAAAAAGCTTTATATCGAATGGATGGTGAAAATCGTTAATGGGTCTCCTACACTCTACAGTAATATTCCATAAGGCTCTGTTTTGTTGCATTTGTCTCTGCTATGGTGATGGGTCTGGACCATTCTCCAAAGGCTTTATGGATTGGAAACATGTTTACACACGTTTTAATGAACATGCAAATTCAAAAACACATAGATTGAGTGTAGATACTCATATCACGAAAAAAAATTTTCTTCCGTTGATTCACTTGTAAAATATGGCCTGGCATAAATAAGGAAAAAAGAAGTTTAACATAAAAGACAAGTACTACATCGTATAATTGACATAATCAAGTTAATTGGAAAACGAGGTTGGAAAACAATGAAGTTGTTTATACACTAGATAATCCATTATTGGACCATGGTAATTTTCTAGAAATTATTTTATTAGTTGGTAAATATGATTCAATACTTAAAAATAATTTAGAAAAATCTATTAAAAGTAGTTAAAAAAGCCATTATTCTGGTTCCAAACAAGGAGGTGGAAATATAAGTTTTTTGTCTAAAACCACAGTTAATTACACAGTTTATTATTGATATTATTACTCAAAAAATGAAGTATTTTATATCTACAGAAATAAGAGATGCCGGTATTTATACAGTGCAGCTTGACACTACTCAAAATGTCTCAGTTGTTGACCAATGTTCTGTAATTATAAGGTACATAAATGGTACTTCTATTCACGAAAGATTGATTAGTGTGACTAAGGGCTCGTATTACAATAGGAAGTTTAACCTGAATTCAGCTGAACCTCAGTTATCAACTAACTCCTAGGTTAACTTATTATCGCTATTACAATCGTCTGGTCTGTTAAACTGAGGTTAAACCGTTATTTTTACAATACGATTGGTGACACTGTGGAATGAATGAAAAGCTAGCTGATCGTGGTGTTTGGACGAGATAACTTATAATTTATTATCACTGACTGATTAATAAATTATTTGTTAATAACTTGTACACTGTACAGTCGTATGTAATTTTTCGAATTTTTTAATGTTCGTACAATATTTGAGTTGCAATGTCTGAAAATAATATGACAGACGATGAAGATTTTATGGAACTAGCATTACTTTTAGCTTTTCCTAGCGTTTACCGTGCGTTTACTTTCCACCGAACTTTCCATGATTTACAATTGACTCGAAAAACAAAGGCAGAAAACTGTTAAAGCTTTAATGTTTAAACTGTTTAAAGTCACAAAATGCAAATTGTAAATGAACAGTAATCATAGTGTTATGGCCGCAACTAGTTTTATCTTGTTTAAAAGGCCCGCCGGTAAAGTCCATATGTGTTCATTGTTTTCGTGTATTTTTCATAACGGTTGGTATCGTGCGTTCGTTGCAGTGCTGTCAGCAATGGCATCAGCTTTTGTGTGTTGACGGCCCAGCTTACGTGCGTGCCACCGTTATCCAAATTGTTTTCGTTATTTCGTATCGCGTGTGTGCGTGCGAAATATTTTCGGTTATGTTTTCCGTTAATATAAAAGTCATGCTCTCAGTGCCACAAGTTTTTCATCAAGTTCTAATGTGTTTTTTCGTTTTTATCTTAGGAGATGGTGGCCGGCGGCCTTAGCTTACGTGGTGAATGTCGTCGGCCCCATCGCTCTCTTCGTTCCGGACGCTCTACGTGATACGTACTCCGTAGTCGTCTTACTTGTTTTTCCGTCGGTTCAGTTTTCGTGTGTGATTTCTTCGTGTCTGCAGTTGAGAAACCACGTTGTGTTTTTTGTGAATTAGCTGTCTGGTAAATATCGTTTCAACATTTTATTGTTTATTACTTCATCATTCCTCTTACAGAGCGGTCAAAAAGGTTGCCAGCAGCTATTGTGAGTCGTGGTTTCTGTTCCTTGTTCGTTTTGTGGCTGCAGACAATTTGTTCTACGTGGTGACTGAGGCTAGGTGGTCGCACGCACGCGGGTTGTAAACTTTAATTTGTATTATTTTTATTATTATTATTACGTCCCCGGTGCGGCCCGCGTCGGGATGAAATCCGCCACCTGACTCAGTCACATTGTGAGTATTGGTCGACCACGTGAGTTATTTCGTTCCGTTTTGTTTGACTGGTGAACAGACGTGTTCACCAGTACTTTTATTTATATACATTATTATTATTGTCAAATTATTTATTTACATTTTTTGAATTGTTGGGCCAAACAGGCCATATACATATATCGTCATAAATTATATTATTATTATTGTACTAATTTAGTTTTTTTTTTTTGTCACTTTTTTTATTATACTTGTAGGTTGGTAGTGCTGCATTTAGTGTAGCCTACCCTCCTGTCGTGAAGGCACCCTCATTTATTATTATATAAGCGCTGAACGCGACACATATAGCTGTATTCATAGACTGTACTAAGTCAAAACCTAGTGGAAACTTAGGTAAAATTATCATTTTAATATTCATAAAAAAATCTTAGTAAATACTAAGTACATTTTAAGTAAAATCTAAAAGTTAGTAAATAAGTATTCATAAATAGGATTTACACATAATGTTAGAAAATTCTTAGGGGATATTTAGTGAAATCTTAGTGAGCTTTAGTGTTCACTTAAACATATTTTATTTATCATTTATACAATAAATTATTTGATTATGATCAACGAAGATACATTTTACTATTATTTGTGTTATTTAAAACGTTCATTAAATAAAAATTACTCTTAAAATGGATGATTATGTAGATTTTGATGATGGTTATAGATTTTATAGACCAGACGAATCTAGAGCTCGCAAAGTGTACAAAAGAAATAATACTGACCCTATGGATGTGTATTCAGACTACGAATTTTTTAGGAGATTTCGATTTACAAAGGCAATATTTTCTAATATTTTGATGCCTATGATATTCCCTAATGAAGAACAAATCAAATTAGATATGAGAGGATTACCTGTGAGTAATAAATGGAAACTTCTCACAGCACTGCGATTTTATGCCACAGGATGTTACCAAGTAATTTTATGAAATTAACCTATACATGCAATAAGACCTATAAAACACCACTTTAGGAATTTATCAGAAGTCTTTATAGTTTTTGCAAAATTTGGGAAAAATTACCCAAAATTTAACAAAATCACCTTTAAGACTTATTTTTATTATCCAAATTTTATAAAAATTATTACTAATATATATTGAAAAATATGTATTATTATTTAAATTAACATAATTTAGTAAAATTTCAAGTTTCTAGAACTATAGTTGTATGTGCCCCTAAATTTCCATTAAAATAAACTATTCATTTACTTATTTAGTACGTAACTTTAAAATGAATATTGTATTAAATTTAGTTGGTTAATGGTGATATATTTGGATTAAGCCAGCCAACAGTGAGTCGCATTGTTCAAGATGTTTCTTTAAGAATAGTGAAAACTCTAAAGACATGGATTAAATTTCCTTCGGTCGACAAATTAGAAGATGTTAAAAGGAAATTTTATCAAATTTCTCAATTCCCCGGGGTTACTATGGCAATGGACTGCACTCTTATACCAATTAGCCCAAGTGGTGAATTTGCAGAAAATTTCCGTAATAGAAAAGGATGGATGTCATTGAATGTTCAGTTAATAGTAGGACCAGATATGGAGATTTATGATGTAGTTGCCAGATGGCCCGGATCTGTGCACGATTCAAGGATTTTTCAAAATAGTAGAGCCTTAGAGTTAATAGAAAATAGGTAACCTAGTACATGATGACTGACTAGATTAGCTGTTACTATAGTAACTATAGTTACTAAATATGATAGCTGTTAATAAAAGCTTGTAAAAAATATTTAACACAGAGTTTATGTAATGATTTTTTAGAATTGTTCGTGGTATATGTGTAGCCGATGGTGGTTATGCGCAGACACAATTTGTATACACTCCACACCCAAACCCCATTACAAACGCTCAAAAAAAATATAATTATGCACACATTAGAACAAGGAATGTGGTTGAGCGTGTCAATGGTTTATTAAAAAGTCGATTTCGTTGTCTTAGTCGTAAGTTAGGAACTGCAACTTTAACATCCAGTAATATCATTGTCGCATGCATAATATTACACAATATTTGTATAAAATACAAAGTACACCTGGAATCAGACAAAGAAGAACTACAGTTTCAACCTGAGATTGTCGACGCTGAAGTATTTAATGATGGTAGCAATGGTTTCAATATAAGAAACTCTTTTATAAATAGACACTTTATATAGATTTAGAAAATTAAACAATTTTTTATTTAGACAGATAAAATAATTAATATAATTAAATTTCAATTACAAAACAAAATTCCTCTATTTTTAATTTGTATGAAGTTAATATATTTAACATACAATTAACATCACAATTTTTATCACAGCATAGGTAAATCTATATCATATTTAACATATTATATTTATATAACAAATTAAGATTAACAGTCTTATTAATAATATTAAGTATATTAGTTATAAATATATATATATATATATATATATATATATATATATATATATATATATTAGTTTAGTCTTTAAAATTACTAGTGCATACTTAGGTATACACTAATATTAAATATTTATATATATATATATGAATATTGAATAGTATGTTGATTAGTACACAAAATGATAACCAATGTTATGAAATAATTAATATACAGGTCTTATTCTTTTTTACTTTCATTTTCAAATTTTTGTTTAGCTAATAAAAGCTTCAGGTTGGCCTCTTCTAAGTTAATATTATGAATGATAGCATCATGTTTTATTAATAATTGCTGTCTCATTATTCTGAGTTTTGACTCTTCATTAAGCGCTTCTAGTCTAGCTGCATCAAATGTTGAATCATCTCTTAAAGATTCAGATCCTGAAAATTAAAAAATTAAATGTGTTTATTATCTATATTAAGATAAATATGTTTTTACTTTTTGGTTTATCCTTTTTCTTTGAGGTATTTGTTGTAAATAGTTCTTCATAATTTGTCTCTAAAAACACAGAAATAAATTAAAATAAGATTTTACTTTCTTGGTTTTTAATCAGCAAGTTTAGTATTTGAAATGAAAAAACTGAATTTTGAAAACTTCAAGAGTTTGCAGTAAATAGTAAAATATAATTCAGAAATAATGAGTAGTTGGGCAGTTAAATAAACTTTAATATTAGATATTAATGAGACAGATCGAATAAATTTTGAATAATTCTCCAAAATAAAAATATCAAGCAAGTTAACATGTAAATTCCCACTTGGCAAGCGTTTAGTAAGTACCTATTTAAATAATTACAAACCTTTTTCTCCATAGCTTTGAGTTAAATTAATATTTTCAGGAGCAGCTAATATCACAGTTGCCATCTCTACTTTAGTCTGGTCATCTTTCAACTCGTTATCATAATCTAAAAACAAACATATTATAACATCTTTTAGTGTTAACTGTGTATAAAAACAAATTTAAACAAGAGTTAATAATAGTTTATATTAACTAAACCTAACATAGATTACTTTGTAAAATAATATCCAAATTTGATGTTGTTGGTGACAATTCATTAATTCTTAAGGAATCTGAATCTTGAGTACCATGAAGCTCAACATCAGTTACAGTGGTCAGAAACTGTTCAATAACATCACTTGTACATGCTCCTTCTTGTGGGCCACCACCGGTTTTTTTCCAATTCCTCTTTTCGACACATAGTTCAGCTTTTTTTCCAGTCTTTCTATTTTCCCAGCATTTTTTCAGGTTAACTGCATTTCGCTGTAACAAAAAATCATACACAATTAAACAAAAAGTGTACAAGGTGTTATACTATTTAAATAACGTACAGTAGTGTTTAAGGCAGCAGCATTGAATTCTTGAGTAACTAAATTCCAATATTTGGTTTTTTGTGCTACTTGTATGGCTCCTTTCTGCTTATTTTCTAATACATGTTTGTATTTATATACTAAACTATCCAGCAGATTTAATTCATCTGCCTGAAAAACCGGGTTTCTTTTCACTACTTTAGCTGACATATTTCATAAAAATTATCACTATTGAGTTAAAATTAAATTGTAATAATTAATAATATTTAAATTAATAAAATAAAATAATTGAATACCAATCGTAGAAACATGATAATAACACGTTAAAATTAAATAGCAAAATAATTATATTTCTTGATCAGTAATTTGGGAAAATACTAGTTCTTATCACACTGATGACAATAAAAATTCATTCAATCCATCGAGATGTATATACTACACTGGAGCGCGCACGAGTCGTCAAAAAACGAGCCGGCTCGTTGATTCGCTTCCCCCACCATTGCATGGCAAAAGGACTGGATGGCACAAGCCAGTGCGTTACGCCGTTGCGCAATTTCGATTATTTCATGGCGTCAAATTCTGTTTACTGGTTAAATTCCTGCTTAATTGTAAATTCAATCAAACTTATTTAATCATGGTAATTTCGTGTTCCTCATATGGGTGTACAAACCGGCGAAAAAAAGGATGTGGTATACAATTTCACCGGTATGTAAAAACATAGGTACCTTTAGTCATTTTTGTTCCAATTATTCTAATATAAATAGGCAAATAGCCTTAATATTATACAAGATAAACGTTACTGTCTGATGAGTATATTTTGTTTACCTGGCTTAGCTTTCCTCTAAAGAGGCCATCCGTTTTGGCAAAGTGGATACATGAAATGAAACGCAAAAACTTCAAACCTTCTGAGTATAGCTATTTATGCAGCGAACACTTTACAAATGAAGACTACCAAATCCGTCCAGGAGCAAATGTGAAATGGTTAAAAGATGATGCTGTTCCATCTGTATTTAAAGAGTTTCCTCAACATTTACAGAAGAAAAAAGTTGTTCGCCGGTTGTTACAAAGAAACCAATTGGTAAGTTTAATAATTTTACATCATATAATCTTAATCATTTACTAATTTCAGAAATTGTTGTTACCTATTTTTAATTAATAGTATGCAATATACTTAGGTCCTGCAGACTACATAGTGACAAATGTTGCCACTATATTTTTAACAACATTAAATGTTGTTATATACAAATTGTGTATATAGGTTTACCTACCTACAAAGTTTGTTTCTCTGTACATTATCTAATTTTAAGACATACACTTTTACCCAGTGACATATACAAATATCTAGATATGCAACTTTTATAAACTCTACTGCTTCAAACAAACAAAAAAGTTGAAAATATAAGACTGATTCGGTAATTTTATTATTTATTAATTTAGGTTGACAATAATTGTGATATATCTGTCGATACGGTCGATATAGAATGTTCCAGTGCAAATATGGTACCATATATGGATCTAACTAAGGTAATTTAAATTTGTTATGAAATATTTAAATATGTTTAGCAATCATAATTATTAATTACAGAGTTCAGAAAGTGTTGAAAATAATAGTAAAAGTGTTCAGTGTTCCATACAATCTCCAACAAAGGCAATTTTGAGAAAAAAAGTAAAAGTATTACAACAACGCCTTAAGCGAAGAGAAACAAAAATAAAATCATTAAAAAGTAATTTAATTAACATAATTGTTTCTAATACAATATTGAATTTGTAAAATGTATTTGTGTTTAACACTGTTACAGGTCTTGTTATGCGCATTAAGAAAAATGTCCCAATGTCAGATGATGTGACGACTCAGCTTGAAGAACATTTTGGTGGGATACCGTTAGCTTTATTACTGCATGAACGCAAAACTAAAAAAATTGGAAAAAATGCCGTACGCTATAGTGATTCTATGAAAGAGTTTGCTAAAACGCTTTTCTTCTATTCTCCTAGAGCTTATAAGTATGTACGCACACATTTTAGACTTCCTCATCATTCAACCATTCGAAGCTGGATGAGCACTATGGAATGTGAGCCTGGGTTTTTGGAAGGAGTCTTCAAATTTTTAAAACTTGAAATAACTCAAAAGACTTGGTTACAAGACTGTTCGTTGGTTTTTGATTCTATGTCGATCAGAAAACAACTAATTTGGGAACCTGATAAAGGCAAATATGCTGGAAATGTAGAATTTGGTGTTGGTGAAAGTACAGAGCTTGCTACTGAAGTTTTAGTTATTATGGTTGTTTGCTTAACTAAACAGTTTAAATGCCCAATTGCTTTTTTTTATGTGAATAAGATAAATAGTAGTGTATTAAGTACATTATTATCTACAGCTATTGTAAAACTGCATGAGGTAGGCATTCAGGTCTGGAATGTAACGTGTGATGGTGCTTCTGCTAACATACAATGTTTTAAAAAGTTGGGCTGTAGTTTTGATATAGACAACTTGAATATAAAATTCACTATAGATAAATCTATAGAAGTATATTCCATGTTTGACACTTGCCACATGCTTAAGCTCGCTCGTTCTTCATTAGCTGACAAACAAATTATTCAGTCAAAAAATGGTGATATAAAATGGTCATATTTATGCTCCTTGAACTCTTTTCAAAATGAATTAGGATTAAAATTTGCAAATAAGCTAACTGCACAACATATTAATTACAGAAATTCAGTCATGAAGGTCAAACTTGCAGCACAAACGTTGAGTAGTGGGGTTGCCGATGCAATCGAATATTTGTGTCAAAAAGGTGAACCTTCTTTTACAAATAGCCAAGCTACAGTTGAATTTATACGAAAAATTGACCGCCTATTTGATATTCTAAATTCTAGAATACCATTTTCTAAAGGTTATAAGAGTCCAATACACGCTGGTAATATCAACACTATAGTGTCTGTATTCAATGATACTACTGATTATTTAAAAACATTAAAATGTGATGGAAGTCCGTTAGTATTAGGTGGGAGAAAAATGTTCATATTAGGATTTATTGTTACAATGTCTTCTACTATACAAATTGCTTATAAACTTCTATATAGATCTCAAAGTCCCCTTAAATTTATCTTGACATACAAAATGTCACAGGATCACCTTGAAATTTTTTTTGGTTGTATAAGAGCGAGAGGAGGATCTAACAATAACCCAAATTGTGTCCAATTCAAAAAAAGTTTAAGGCAATTACTATTTACCAAAAATATTACTGTGGAAAACGGAAATTGCTCTCATTTTGTTATTCCAGGAGGGGATGTTTTAGATTTCCGTTGTGAAAAAAGAAGCTTTATAACTGAAGACAGTGAAAATATATTTGAATCTGATATTAATAATTATTTAGATATTCTTAATAGTGTACAGTTAGGAGAGTACACAGGTGAAATACTAGATTACATTGCAGGATATATTGTAAAAAGCATATGCAAAAAACTTGTGTGTCCTTTCTGTGTAGGTATATTATTAAGTTCTCAATCAGATCATAACTATACAGCAGGTATTCAATTTACATCTTTTGTAAGTCGAGGAAAATTAAAAATTGTATCAGAGGCTGTATCTTTGATCATCAAAGAATTGGAAAAATCTTTTCACACTATAGTAGTAATAAAAAAAATATTACACAAGAATGTGAAACAAAGTATCATTATGTTAACAAAAAAAAAATATATCAAATAGAAATTCACTTTTTTTTCCCCAAATTCTCACCCTGTTAATGTTGATTTAGGTTCTCCATCTCATGAATATAGTCTGTTTACAGCTATAAGTAATAGTTATATCAACATAAGAATGCGTCATTATGCAAAAGAAATTAATTCTAGGGAAGTATTTAAAAATAAATCTTCACTGAGGCAAAAATTCACTAAATTAATATTATTTAATAATTTGTAAAATAAAATTAGATTTGTATGTTTTTTTAATTTTTTTAAGGTAATATTAAAAATAAATGTAAGACTGGCATTTGGCATTATGTATTTATGTTGTATTGCTGTATCAAATATAAATATTAGAAAAATAATGGTTTGTTTTAATTGACTGCTTATGAATATTGGGTACCTATTCACTAGTAGTTGCTTATTATAAATGATTTCTAAGTACCTAATTTCATTACAATATAATTCTCGGACTACAATTTAGAACAATGTATTTAAAAATTAATTATTTTCAACAAAGAAATTCAAAATCGTACATTTGTAACTACAGAAAAAATAAATAAACAACGAACGTTGCGAGCACGGAGCAACGCGTATTAAAGCTTATCTGAATATGCTACGTGAGTTTTTTTTGCCCTGCAATGGTGGGGGAACAAGGCTACGCCGACGGCTCGTTTTTCGTTGTAGTGATATCATAGGGAGTACGCGCTCCAGTGTAGTATATACATCTCGATGATTCAATCTCCCTGATTATTCGATGATAAAAACAGTTAGGAAATTCTTAGGTATAGTATTTACTTAGAATTTACTCCGCTAAGTAATTTATAAGGATTTTCTATGAATACGATACCACTTAAAAATCATAAGTTTTACTTAGTAAAGTATTTGCTAAGTTTTCATTAAGTACAATCTATGAATACAGCTGATAGTATATCAAAAATTATGTGGTTTATCATAATAACAATATTCATTATCAACATTAATGAACAACCAATGAACTCGCAGATCAATCTCTGAACCAAGTTTAAACCACCGAAATCGGTGGTTAAGCTATCAGTGGTTTAAACTCAGTTTAAACCATTGATAATCGATTGTAATACGGTCTTTTTCATTTGACCCAGGTTTAAACTCCGATAAGAGGTTAAACTACTATTGTAATACGGGCCCTTTATGCATTTCTAGCAAAGGAACAGACTTTGTAGAGTTACTTTTGAAAACTCTTAATAATATGAACATTAATCCAAAGAATTGTATAGGAACTGCCACAGGTGGAACAAATACATGTGTGGTGCTATGCACATGTATTAAATTTAGTAATAAGTGATATTAAGTGATAAATTGTACAATCTATTACATCATGTATTTTACATGGATGTGATATCATTATTCGAAAATCTCATACACGCATGGATGTATGGACCACTAGAAATTCCAAGAAAAAATTCTGTATGATCGGAGAAACTCGATAGTAGTTGAAATATGCTTCCCTTAGAAAAATTGTTGGTGGTTTTAATGAACCTAATTCTATGGTATTTGTTGGTGTGACCACTTGTAATAACTTGTAATAACACTAACTGAGATAGAAGCAAGTTTAAGTATCACACCTGATGCCTCGATTTAAAGCTAGGAGCTTAAGCGAGGGATTGTGTAAATATGAAACAATTTTTACTGCTCAAATGTGTCTAAGAATTTTTCAAAAAACCACTCCATTATCAAAGTACTTACAAGGCCATGGTGTTGATATTCTCTTAGCTTATCAGATGGTAAAAAAAACTAGAGCATTTAAGAATAAGCGCACGAGATTTTTCTGGTATTGCTAATGCAGCTTAATCTTTTGTTGAGTACAGTAATTCAAATTTGAAGAAATAGAAGATAAACAATTAGAAAATAGTAGTTGTCTACCTCAAATTCGAAAAAGATAAAAAAAATAGATTATTCAGTGATGATAAGTTTGTTGGTGAACCATTGACTGATCCACTGCGTCATATGAAGTCAATATTCACAATCAAGTGTTAGATACAATGATTCAGAGTATTTCCTCTAGATTTGAGAAATATGGTCAGTTATGTACAGATTTTGCTTACCTTGATCCAAATAATTTTGAACCTAATTCGATGTTCCCAACAATGCATTAAATGATTCGTATAGTAAAATTTCAACTTGTTTGCCACAAATGAGTTATGAAGATTTCCGAAATGAGTATATTGACTTCACATCAAAATGGGATTGAAAAAAACTGTTGCTTGTGTCTATAATGAATTTAAAAAAAGAGAAGATATTGAAGGTAATTTTACTTGTTTGTATACTACGTGAGCTCAAATACTAATTTTAATAATACCTATTTGTTTTTAGAACTTACAATTAATGAAGAAATTGAAGACACGTGCAATCATGGTACAAGTACAGATAAAAATACTGTGTTCTTTGTTGTTTCCATGTACTGGTTAAGTATAATTTGTATGCAAATACTTATCCAGGACTTCATTTTGCATACAAACTGAGGCTTACATTGGCAGTAACTCGAGTAGGTTGTGAACGGAGTTTCTTGAAGTTGAAATATGTGAAAAATAATTTAAGAAGTACACTTTCTGAAAATCTACTAGAAAGCTTTAGGCTAATGAGCATTGAAAAAGATATACCTACTGCATAATATCAATTCAAATGAAGTCATTGACGAACTTGCTTGTAGAAATGAAACTTTATGCAAATTATTTTAATTGTTAAATTAATTTTCAAGTGTTTGATTGATAATATTTTGTTAATTTATGTACTTTGTTAATTTAATGTAAAATATGTGCACTGAAGTAAAGTAAATAAAATTGTCTAATACATGCGAGCGTGACGATCAATTTTTTTTTAACATTACATGTTTTGCTGTATTAATTATTATAGGCCCTAATAAATATTTCCCGGTAGGCCAAAACTCACCTATCCACCCATGACTACATGTAATAATTATGAAGATATATAGGTACACCTGGTACACTTAATTGTGTTTGGTGTTAGAAATTCTATGAAAAATCAATTACAAATTATTTATTAATAAAAAAAAAATAAATAAATATGATCTCATACCTATTGTTAATATATCATTATATTAAGATTTTTGTTATTTTTTACAAATATTATAAGAATTTTTGTACCTATAAATAACTCAATTTTTAGATTTTGATATACCTAATACCATTACAGATGTATATACATTACATATATGTATATATTATATATAAAGACATAGTAAGGATATTGATTTAAATATTTGATCATTTGTTTTTAAAGTTCATATTCTGAATAAAATTATACCATTATTTAAAAAATGTGTGTCGGTCAATTTTTAAATGTTTCTTTTTCATTCTAGTGGTTCTAATATCATCGCCAGATAAATTTGACGAGCACATTGCTTTTGTTGCTAATTGTTTTGCGTCTGATAAAGAACCTAAATAATAATTGCATAATTTAATTTTATCTAACATAGTAAAATTGTGTTTTTAACTTACTTATTTCACCACATAATTTTCTAGCTTTTAACATACAGAATTCTAAATCATTTGGTTTCACTTTTTTTTCTACAAACCGTTTTATGTTGCTTCTTAATATTGGCCAGGCACACTGGTCATCTGAAAACCAATAACTTGGTACAGCCTCAACAGTGTCATCCTCTTCAAAATTAAAGAATGTAATATATATACATTATAAAGAGTAGCTATACAAAAATAAAACAAATCTCAAATTAAGAACAAGGTGCATCTTCATATGTTACTATCTTTATTAATAATCAGTTGGGTATACATTAAATAATACGCGCGTGTAGTTGGCCCCCAACTATGTCCAATCGAATCTGGACCTATCCCAAAATTTAGTAACCTTTTAGTAACTAATTGTAACCGACATCAAACAATTTGTAACCAAACAGTTTCCGAGAAAACTCAATTTTCATTTCGGGGGGCTAACTTCACGTAACCCCCCGACTTTGTCCAATCGAATCCGGACCTATCCCAAAATTTAGCAACCTTTTAGTAACTAATTGTAACCGACATCAAACAATTTGTAACCAAAGTGTTTCCGAGAAAACTCAATTTCCATTTCGGGGGTTAACATTTTTTTAACTTAACATTTTTGATACATATCGGTTTGACCATATTATTATGGTTTTCGTCACGTTCTCCGGTTGAATTTATTAAAAGTGTATACGATATACATTTAGAACATAATAATATTTGGTAGGTCACTTCTTAAACTTGTTACTGACTATTATTCGTAATCTAAGTAAAATATAAAATGTATAGGTATGTAACTAAAATAATATTTTAGATACTTATATTTGTAATCTACTTTAAGTCATATTAATTGCTGTGTATATTTTTATTTAAAAACTATTACAGAAAATGTTAAACGAAATAAAAAATAAAATAAAATAAAACGTAAGAACTGCAAGTGTTATAAAATAAGAAATCTTTAAAATGTTTGTAAAATTAGTTTCCGAGAAAACTCTGTTTCTATCTTGGTGGGTTGTCTTATAGGTACATACTTCAAATATATTTCGTACACTGGTTATCACTTATGAACTGAAAGGATTTAATTTCCATAGTTTGAAAAAAAATTAAGATCTCATTTAATTATTATATTTTTACCACATATTATATAAATAAATTATTATTCTTCATTAAAATATGTGTGCAAACGATTCCAAAATGTCGGGCCATTAAAAAACATTTTAGTGATTATTAGTATTTAGTATATCGAGTATCATACTGTATGATCACATAATAAATTTACACTGTGGTATAGGTATATCTTACATCGTGGTTACTGCTAATACAAATAAAGACAAATATAAATCTATATCATGGACTAAAATGTTATACAGGACTTATATTATATTATTATCATAGTACAAAAATAATATATGTTAGGCGAAGACGCGAAGTACGGGAGTATTTTATTTAAGATATTACACTATTACAGTATAGCGTGATGATATCCACCAGTACGTAAAGCAGTGTCAAAAATACCCCCGTACACCACCCAACCATCAACATTTATCTCAATAACATTAACACTTTACTAATATAATATCACAGACTTCTATACTATAGATAAGGTACTCAGAGAATTGAACATTGCTAGCGGTGAAGCCCAGCTGTGGAGCGCTTATCACACATCCGCCATTTTGTTGGTTGGCAAAAGTCATATTCACTATATTATTATAATACAAAATAGTAAATACTAATAAATAAAATGTTTTAATTTTGCTAATCTACACAAGTTGGTAACTTTTTTCAACTTGGTAATCGTACTTGAATAAAGTATCATTAGTTTTATTTTAGAAGTTTTCAACACGTTTTAAAGTAAAAAGTAGGTAGTTATCACGTAGGTTTGATTTATCAATGAAATCGATTTTATGATTTTCAACAAGATTCATACAATTTTAATATTGTGTTAAATTATAATATATAGCGATAAAATAAGGTAATAAAATAATACAAGTTTACAAGCAATATAAGTGTTTAATAAGTAACTACTGGTGATTAAAAATAATTAATTTAGTAAGTAAACGTCGTTTACTGACATTACAAATTGTTTTTAAATTAGACAAGTGATGTAATCTAATTTTTAAATATTGTTTAGAAATTAAGGTTACCAAATTTAATCTTATGGTTTTCTAAAAAACCATCATTGTCACAATTTAGATCTTTAAAAATATTACTACTATATACATGATTTTTTACAGCAAGAATAATTTTGTTACTTAAACCTGGTATATTTAATGTACTAAGACCTAAAGTTAATTGAATTAAAGTATTTTCAATAAATCTAACTATTTTAATTACATTAATTGAACTTTTAATCAACCCTCCTCGATTTTTGACATTAACTAATATAGAGTGAGAATATTTATGGTTATAATTGTGTTCAGATAATGTTTCCAACATACTATTAGCACATGTTTGACAATCAACTTTTTTTAACAAACATCTAACAATAAACCCAGAAATATAATACAAAATGTTGTCTTTAACAATATCAAATGTATTGTTCATACTGGGAAATAAATCTGGTATTTCTTCCTCTTCTTCCAAACTTTCAACTTTTTTCTTTGCCCAACGTATTTCAAACACGCTTTTTGTGCCTGTGTTGTCCAAAGCTATACAATTAGCAGCATATGATGATGTTACGGAGTTCTTCAGCAGGATTTGTTTCATAGCAGTTTTTAATTCAAGGGCATTTGATGGTCTTGGGAAAATTTGTAAGTTAAAATGTATTTATACTGGGTAATTTGAAAAATGTCATCTCCTAAGATGAACATTGCTTTAACTGCTATTGCAAACCCTAAATATGTAAATTATAGTATTATTTTTTGGATATTACTTACCAATAATAAAGGTTTTGCGTGGAGTCAGATAAATTGGTACTCCCTTGATATTTGTAAGGTTGAGTAAATACTCCACTAAAGGTATCATTATACACTGCATTCTTTTCACATCATCTTTATATAATGGTTTTTTAAAACCTTTTCCATAAGGATTACGAGCATTTAAAAAATCAAATATTTGATCAATGACTTTTATAAAATGTTCAGTTTCTTCGCCTTAAAATATAAATGAGAAATAAATATTTGAGAAATGTGGCACTTATATAAAAAATATAAATGTATCATTGAAAATTATCTTATATTATTAATTAATAACGTTAACTTAACAGTTTTTAAATGTAGGTTCTTTTATGTGTCTGAAAAATTCTGACGCATCTGCTGTTGATGTACTTAATGTTTGAGCTGCCATTTTAACTTTCATGATGTTCTTTTTCCAATCAATATGAGTAGGAGTTAATGCATTTGCTACATTTAGACCTACTTTTTCTTGAACTTTAAAAAAAAGCAAAATTAGTTCTCTTACCCTATCACAATTAATTTTTATAGAATACTTAATCTACCTTTATTTAAATCTTTGATGTACGTCCAATCAATAACACCATCTTTACTTTTGAACTTTTGATAAGTTGCAAGTGCATTGCGGGCCAATTTGATATTGTGGCAAGCATCAGGTACATAATATATCTAGTCAAAATCATAGCAATAGTTTAAATTAAATACTATTCAAATTAAGTTTGTTTTTTAAAATCTTACTTTCCAATTAATTTCAGGTATTCTAAAACACTCAACAATTTCATCATATGAGCCACTAAATGTGCATCCTAAGTGTGTCATAGTAGATATATTTGTAGTCGTCCCATCACAAGTTACACCCCAAACACTAGCTCCTGCTTCTTTTGCCATTATAATTGCTGTTTTTATTAATCCTACTTGCACTGCTGCTGTACTTTTTGATTGTAAGAAGTAGCCAATAGGCCATTTCCATTTACCATTGAGACCAACTAGCATAAAAACTAATGTTTCGGTTGCAGGGGTTTCATGTGCCTCAACCTGTATACCTCCAAAATCACAGTATCCTAGAAATTTGTCTTTTTTTCCATCATAAATAATGTTTTTACGTATTGACATTGCGTCAAAAACTAAGTTGCAATCTTTATCACCATTTGGAATTTTCTTTATACACTCAAATACTTCTCCTAAAAAACCTGGTTCAGCGTTCACTGAAGAAGTCCAATTAGTAATAGATGATGGATGAGGAAGTGTTAGTATATATCTAAAAAAAAAAAAAAAAAATTGTATTATATCATAGTATAAAATGTATGCTTAACATAAGCAATAAGCTAGCTATAGATATAATTTAATTACCTTCAAAAATTATAAGCTTTTGGAGAGTAATAATACAAAGTTAAAGAAATCTGTTTCATTTCTGTTGAATATCGTGCACCAGTTACTTTATTATTATTTTTCATTTCATTTTTAAATAAATCCAAAATGGTGCCTAACAAGCATTAGCATGCATGCAAGTATATACATATCAAGCAAAAATTAAGCAATGCAATTTTTCTAAGAATAATTTTTAAATATTACCACTGAAACAATTTTCTATAATATTTCCTGGTTCAGTATCAATTAAGCCTTTGCATTTTAGGTCCTTCAGTAAATCTTCTAAATTATTTATTTTGTTTTGTTTTCTTCTTAATTTCTTCTTAATTTCTTGATTTTACTTTTTAAGAAAAGTTCATCTGCATAATTTTCTAATGTTTGAACTTCTTTATCAGCAACAGAATTTATTTTTAGAGTATCATCACTATTTTCAACCAATATTTTAGTGTCATCTACTTCAAGATCTAAAGCTTAATAATGTTAAATATTTATTAATTAAAGATATAGATCAAATTTAAATACAAACCGGTATCAATTATTGGAACTTCCATTGGTGTATAGTTTCTTTTTACAGGTTCTTTTCGAGGACATTTGGCAGGTTTTTGAAGGTAAGAAGGAAAAGATGGGAAATTTGATGGTACAGCATCAATTTTTAAACATGGTTTAGTGGTACCAGGTCTTATTTCATAATCACTGTCAATAAAATGAATACTGCATATACGACTCCATTGAGATGGTATAAAATTTTTTCGTCTCAATGCAATAGTCCACTTTTGGTTTACATTTTCATTATTCAAAGGAAATCAGTAAAATAATAAAATACAGAGGAATTTTATAAAAATTCCTCTGTATTTCATTATTTTTTGATATGTATATATTTGCATGCATGCTAATGCTTGTTAGGCACCATTTTGGATTTATTTAAAAATGAAATGAAAAATAATAATAAAGTAACTGGTGCTCGATATTCAACAGAAATGAAACAGATTTCTTTAACTTTGTATTATTACTCTCCAAAAGCTTATAATTTTTGCAGGTAATTAAATTATATCTATAGCTAGCTTATTGCTTATGTTAAGCATACATTTTATACTATGATATAATACAATTTTTTTTTTTTAGATCTATACCAACACTATTCATCTATTACTAATTGGACTTCTTCAGTGAACGCTGAACCAGGTTTTTTAGGAGAAGTATTTGAGTGTATAAAGAAAATTCCAAATGGTGATAAAGATTGCAACTTAGTTTTTGACGCAATGTCAATACGTAAAAACATTATTTATGATGGAAAAAAAGACACATTTCTAGGATACTGTGATTTTGGAGGTATACAGGTTGAGGCACATGAAACCCCTTAACATATTATACCTACCTAGCTATAGTATAACTATAATTTAATAACTGATAGTTGTTCATATAAAAATACAATAAAAATACAATTTATTTTATCTATTATAACAGTTAGGTATGTGAATAAACATAAATAATTATTATTTTAAATAATCATTCTCGATATCAATAACTAAAGGTGGGTTTAGACGGCGCGAGTTTGACTCGCGAGTATGACTCGTGAGTCATACTCGCGCATCACTACCATGATCGAGTGCCGCGAATCTGATTCATGGTGAGTCGTGACTCACCTAGATAAAGGGTGAGCCGTCAGTATCCGCGAGGCAGCCATGGCAAATGTTCCTACTGTGAGTCCTATGGTACCACCTCGTGCAGCTGCAGCATTTGCCTTTATTGCAGCCCATATTTAAAAAAAAAGAATTGCAAGTCGGAAAAAACGTCAACGCCGTTGGTGGATGAAAAAAATATTTCGCCAGCGATTTCAATACGGAAACAGGCTATGAGGGATTTGCAAGTCGAATTAGTTGATGACCTCATCATGAATTTCACGCACATGACAATCGATGATTTTGAATATCTTGTGTCACTTATCGGTCCTAAAATTGAAAAAACGAATACAAACATGAGAGAATCCATAACAGTCAAGGAACGATTTGCCATAACCTTAAGATTTTTAGCCACAGGTGATTCCTATATGAGTTACAGGTACAGTACCTGTTCAGAGTATCAAAGAGTTCCATTTCTTTGATCGTTCCAGAAGTTTGTGGTGCTATAAATGAAGTACTTCAAGATTACGTGAAGGTAAGTGGACTTTTAAAAATATTTTCTAGTATCTATACTTACAAGTGAACATTTATTCCATCATATTATTATATTTAACTGTGTATAAAAAATGTATTAAATATGCATACTGTATTAATTAAAATATATAGTTAAAGTAGGTATAAAATAAAAAAAAAATAAATAAAAAACTGTTTTTAAATATGCCGAAGCAACTGGAACAGGTGTAGTTATAAAAAATGTAATTTTAACAAAAGTAAATCTATTTTTATTTAAAAAATGACTAAGGAGAAAAACTGCTAGTCGTTTGAGGTGTCTCCGCTGGTGATTGCGCAGGTGAAGGAGTTGTTGAAGTCAATACTTGATACTCAATTGGGGATACTGAACTTATCTGTAGTGTATTGTACCTATAATATATTGTACCTTGATCTGCTTCAAATAAAATATCAGCAAATGCTCGCTTTACGTAACTGAGTGTCGTTGTGTCATATTTTCTCAGCTCATTTGAGAGATGCTGACCATATGAATAATAAGGGTCATTTGCTATTTCATTGGATGAGCGTAGCACCTGGAATGCATCATTCAACATAAGTAGATCATTGTCTTGCTCCTCATGTTTCCTTTTTTTGACAGTCTTTTTAGCAGTGTGCTGACTACTACTAGTGGTTGGAGGTAGGAGATTACTTGTTTCCTGTTGTAAACTACTACCTTCAGTATCCTGACTTGGTGGGTTATCTTCTGTTCCTTGTTCTTGCGATTCCTTCAACATTGAGAAAATAAAAATACTTTTATTTCTGCTTATGAAGATAATATGTAGAATTTCAAAAGTTTTAAATAATTAGTAAACATTGAAATAAATAATTAAACAACCTTCCCAAAATTTTTTTGCAATATAATATTATAAAAAGTGTTCGCTCCGCAAACAATATTTAAATATTTATGTCTTTCCGTTTTAATGTTATCGTTTTATTGTACTTTGTAGTTGTAACGGTCCTTATCGTGCGTGTCCGCGGTGCGGTCGATATTAGCTAATTTATCAGCTTTTGTGTGATGACCGCCCGGTTCGTGCATAAGGCCGTTATCTCATTTTCGTTTAATTGTCTTCATTATTTCGTATCGCGTGTGTGCGTGCGAAATATTTTCGGTTATGTTTTTCGTTAATATAAATGTCATTGCCCTCAGTGTCACCGAAAGTTCTTAAGTTCGTGTGTTCTTCAATTTATGTAGGTGGCACTGAGTATTCGTTTCGTACTTCATGTTATTGTCGAGTCCGGTTCTTTAAAAACGTTTGACGAACCGGCTCGGGTCTCGTCTTTTCTCGTCGCTCGGACGGAGCTATGCTCAGTGTTTTTTCGTCGTCCATTGTCTGCAGTAGAAAACCACATTTTGTGAATTTGTGAATTGGCTGCTTGGTAATTATCGTTCGAACAATCTTATTGTTAACGTTACTAATTTTCGTTCCCCAGTCTAGGGTGGTCAACATTGTACCAGCAGTCATTGTGAGTTGTGGTTTTCGTGTTCGTGTGTTGTATTTTGTTGCTGCAGACAAAATTGTTTTTGAGTTCGTCGTTAGTGACTGTGGCCTGATGGTCGCACGTGTGCGGGGTTTCGTATTTTCGTTGTTTTAAATAGTCTCATTTTGTATTATACTACGCTCCCCCGGCACGGTCGCGTGGGATGAAATCCGCCATCAGATACAGTCACCTGTTATTGTGAGTATTGGTCGACCACATGATTTATTTCGTTTCTTTTCGTTTGACTGGTGAACAGACGTGTTCACCAGTACTTTATTTCAATTACATTATTTATTATATTTATTGTCAAATAATTTATTTACATTTTATAAATTGTTTGGCCAAACAGGCCATATATATACATATCGTCATACAATTATATTATTATTATTATACTATTACTTTTGATTATTATTTTTATTATACTTGTAGGTCAGTAGTGCTGCATTTAGTGTAGCCTACCATCCTGTCGTGAAGGCACCCTTATTTATTATTATATAAGCGCTTAACGCGACAAAAAGTATTATCTAAATTAATTTAATATAAAATGAAAATTCACTTTGCGTAGGCAGTTGCTATGCATTTTTTAATATGTCATAACAAATGACGATAAAAAAAAAGAGCTGATACAGAAGTTGGGTGGGATACACGAGATGAATTGATACAAAATTGAATTGAATTTTTGATTTTGTAAAAATTACAGTTTCAGACGCTCGTTAAAATGTTTTAATTGAACCGATGGCGATATTTTTTACACTTATTGTAAGAAAAACTTATGAACAACATTGTAATCAATTTTCATTTCTTAACTTTGAATAGAAACATTTTCATACATTTTCAACTACAAAATAACTTCAAATTATTTATTATATTATCAAGAACTTTAACTGAGCAGACAATCATTTATCAACATTTATAAAATAAAACATTTTAATCTTATTGTTCGTAAATAGTTAAAAAATATATCTTACAGTAAATTTAACTAAATTTTTTTCGTTATCACTGATAACTTAGATCAGCATGAAAAATACTTAAAATTTAAAAAAATGTGGCCGATAAAGTAGCAATGTTTTACATTACAGATACCATCAAATGAAAAAGAATGGTTGGAAAAAGCCAAGGAATTTGAAGATAAATGGTCCTTTCCTTATGCTATAGCTGCTATGGATGGAAAACATGTCATTATACAAGCTCCCTCATGCAGTGGGACTGAATACTATAACTATAAACAATTTTTCAGTATTGTACTTTTTGCGTTAGTTGATGCTGACTACATTTTTATGTATGTTGACGTTGGTACTCGGGGACGTATATCAGATGGTGGCGTTTTTAAAAATACTAATCTATATAAAAAGTTGGAGAGACATGATTTAAATATTCCCAGGCCACGTGCATTGCGAATTCCATACTTATTAAAAGTACCAAATATGATCTTGGCTGATAAAGCATTCGCAATGAATGAATATACAATCAAACCATTCGAAGGAAATCCAGAGGTAGGTTCACCCGAACGTGTTTTTAATTATCGACTTTCCAGAGGTCATCGAGTTGTAGAAAATGCGTTCGGAATACGGAGTGCTGTGTTTCGTGTTTTAAGGAAAAGTATGGCGTTGCAACCCGAGATATCATCGAACATTGTCTTAACAACTATATACTTGCATATATAACTTTCTGAGAAAACGTCCTTAATGCCTGATTTATACCCCCCCCCCCCAGGCAGTTTAGACACGGAAAAAGATGGAGTGTTAACTAATGGTAGATGGCGACAAGAGCAACCGACATCATCGCTTTTATCTATGCGAAATATTCCACGTAGAATAACTGATCATGCCAAAACAGTACGTTTACATTTAGCTGATCATTTTGTTTTGAACGACGTTTTTACTTGGCAAAATAATTACAAGAGTCAACTATAAGCTAACCAGATAATTTTACCCAACTATTTTCAAAGAACTATTGAAAATTAATTAAAAATTAAATATAAATAATAATATAATAATTCAACTATGAAGCACTTACTTGGTTTAACATGGTGTCTAGAGTATCATTTGGATTATCTTTATCCATCAGGAAATCAAAATACTTATATGCGAACCATTTTGACAGATACACGTCCTTACTTCCTGTTAACAACCATCATAAATATTATATATTATAATATTTTATATGTTTATATCACAGGCTTATTTGTAACAACATTTTATAATATTAAAAATTAAACATTTTAGACTAATGTTACTTTGTTTGGTAATATAATTTGTTTTTATATTAACGTAGGAATGTGTTTAATTTTATTTTAAATCTCAATTATTAAAAAATTGAACATGAGTTCGATAGTAAAATAAAAGACCAAAAACAATATGAATTTATTTATTTCTATGTATTATCATCTGTGTTCGCGCCAAGCTAATAGCTTAATTGGTTATGCAATTCTGTGTGGCGACGACGTCTTCTTTCTTATCTCCCTTCTGTCCCCGCCAGTGAAAGTCAGACTCTTATCTCAACGTTCGATAGTCTCTATTATGAGTTGGCTGCCTTTGCTGATGTTCACAAATTACAAATGTCACCTTCGCTGGACGTAGCGTCGTCTTCATTTTCAAACCAAACTAGTAGTTTACATAATCTCTCAGCTTTTCAATTACCGAAACGTAAATTTCCTACATTCTCTGGTGTGATAACCGAGTGGCAGGGTTTTGAGGACTTGTTCACCTCCATACTGTCACATGCCCCTGACCTGCCAGACGTTGAGCGTTTCGAGTATCTAAAACTGTCACTCACTGGTGAAGCTCTATCACTTGTGTCCCATTTTGCATTAACTCTTACCGGCACAATAACTTTTCTAATAAAAATACCATACCTGCACATAATTCGAAATTTTTAAAAATAACTTTTATTATTGGTAAAATCAACTTTGTTTACTTAATATAATTATAGAAATACAATAAAAAAACTTTTTTTCCTTTTAGTTGAATCGCTGTTGTTGTTGGGATAACATGTGTCCCGCCGTGCATGAAAGGGATAGCTCTGAAAAATAATACATTTATTTATTATTTTTGTGAAATTGTATTTATTAATATTTATTTATTAATTCTTACTTAATTAACGTTGTGATATTCAGCAAAGCAGTTCCTGATTTTTCCTAGGCATAATGGGACTTCACAAATTGAACATATCCAGTCTGTTCTTACTTCTTTTTGTTTTGAACTGCAATTGTTGCATCTTCTTCTCGTAGACCGTTGTGGCTGGTGAGCTGACTGTTCCAATCGGACTTCTCTTGGTACTGTTGGACTTCCTTTTTTTAAATGTTTCAGTGTTATTGGTGAATCTGATAAACTGCGGCGTTTTTCAATTAAAGTTTTATTTACTAAGCTTCTTGAAACGTGACGGCGAAACTCTTTCGTGTTCATATTTTCTTTAGTAAGATCGTTGTACAAAATACGAGCATTTACAATTGTGGCATCGAAGAAAAAGAAAAAAATACGGTGCCACCATTTTTGGCTCTTTCTGTCAATTTGATAAGTTTTCTTATTTTGATCGAATTTATCAACACAATTCACATTAGAATTGTAATCTTGAAGTACAATTGGACATGGAACCATAGATATAGATCCATCTTTTGCTTTGCGCTTTACTTGTGTCACATTTTCAGGGTTATGGTAATTTGATAATAAATTTACTATTCTTTTATCTTTCCACTTAATAATTGAAATATCATTTTTGTCACTAACTGACCAATCATATTCACCGATTTTTAATGTCGAATCTGGTTTCATTTTTGGTAAATATTTACGAGCCGGATTTATTGTACCGCAAGCATAAATTCCTTTTGTTTTTAAATAATTTAATAAATGGACATTTGTAAAATAATTATCCATATACAAACAATGATTTTTATTTTGTATAGGAAATGACAGATTTTTTACAACACTTCCTCCAAGATCTTTTTGAATAGTATCACCGATTTTGCCAACATAAATATCAAAATTCCATAAGTATCCTTTTTGATCTGCCAGTGACCAAACTTTATAGCCCCTTTTAATTGGTTTTTTGGGCATGTATTGTTTTAAAGTTGATCTTCCTTTAAACTTGATCATTGATTCGTCAACTGCGACTATGCGGTATGGATTATAATATTTTTGGAAATTTTGTTTTATTTTTGTTAAAAAAGGTCGCACTTTATAAAGTTTATCATACCCTACTTCTCCTCTTTTTGGCATCATCACATTATCATTGATGTGTAATGTTGAAAGTAACGATCCAAAGCGATTAACTGTCATGAAACTACTGATGTATGGATCATTTAGATCGGGAGATGACGACCAATAATCTCTATAACTAGATGAACGTTTTATACCCATCAACAAATTTATACCAAAAAAAGTCTTTAGTTCTTGGGTATTTGTCTGAGTACAAGGTTTTTTTCCAGTTTTTTGACTTCTTTGAAATGCATATAAATTTGTTTGCTCTACTAACATATCAATTATTTCATCAGAAAATAAATAATTGAAAATTGAATATGGTGTGTGACATTGATTTGTATCTACATGATCACTGGGTCCTACTGAATTTGTAAAATCTGTCATTAGAGGCCATGATGACGTAACATTTTTAGACCAATTTGGAGGTATAAATTCAAATTCTTCTGTGTCAGTTATATTTTCAGTAATAATTGGGACAACATTTTGTTGGTCAATATTTTTAGTAGCTGGCAATGAATTGAAAAGTTCACGAGAAATATTATTTTTCCTTTTATTTTTTTGATTTGAAGTACTTGTTTCAGTTGTGAAATTCGCAGAAGTAACATTTAAATTAAATTTTGACGTATTACGAGTTTTTTTAGGACTTGGAAGCGTTAATAAATTACCATCGTCTAAACTTAAAATTTCTACAAATTCATTACCTTCAACACTTTCGTCTGATGAACTTCTTTCGACGACTTCAATGGCATTTTGTTGTGGTGGTAAGTAATCTTGGTCATCAAAGTCATCTATATCAGTATCGCTGTTATCATCAGAAGGTATGTCTTCAAAAAGGTAGTCAATTATATTATTTTCATTTAAATTAAAGCTCATAATTATCAAAAAAGAATTCGAAATACAATTTTAAAAAAACGACCCGACCGGCACCACGGGTTAAAATTTAAACCGCAACTAATATCGATAAATTGAGAAAAATATAATTTATTTTTTTTTGTTATGCATACACACGAAAAATATACAATTATTGTCTGTATAATTAAACAACTCCGAACTGATTCGATCTTCGGAAACGACTAAAATGTATAAATGAATATTTCGGTGACAAAAACTGAAATATCTCTGTCATCGGGAACTTCTTATCGCGTAAAATATTTAAAAATATACCTAATATTGAATATTATGTTTATATATTACAACTGATAGTGTACTAAAATCTATAAATAGAATAAAAACCCATTATTTTCCATTTCAGTATGGGAAAAAAATGTTTAAGAACTGGGTTAATTTCCGTACCGTCGTGCAGCAATAGTCGGCATATTGGTGGGATAAACGATGTCCCGCCGTGCCGAAAAGAGTTAACGGCTACTAATTATGCTAGTGCTTGGAAAATATTGCGTCCCCGCTATGGCAATAAACGTGATCTCGCTCGTGTTCATCTTGACTCTCTGCTCGCTAAACAAACAGTAAGATCAAATGACGCCACCTCTATTCAAAGGCAAATTAACATTATCTTAGAGAACACAGCTGCTTTGGATAATCTTGACTTTGTAACACGACAGTGGAGTCCTCTTCTGGTGCATTTATTTGAAAAGCATCTAGATTATGAACTACGTGCTCGTTGGGAATCGGTTGTTGGGGACAATTATTATCCTCAAGTCTCTGAGTTTGTGGAATTTTTGAGAAGCCATCTGCGGTCTGCTGAAATATATTCCAGTTCTTCTTCATTTGACCGTCTAGATAATGTCTCAAAAACACAACGGTCACTTAAACAACAAAGTTTCAAACCTCGCTCTTCAGGAACTTCGTCAGTTTTAGCAGCAACGACTAGTAATGTACCTGACAAATATTGCCCATTATGTAACGCACCTCATTCGATCCGATTATGTAAACTATTTACAGACAAGCTCCCGAACGAACGCTTTCTTATTGCAAAAACGCATCGGTTATGTATCAATTGTCTAGGGTCAGGTCACTCTGCCGTGAATTGCAATTCAAAATATAAATGCCAATCATGTCTCATCACACCGTGTTGCATTGTCACTCCACGAATAGCCCTTCAAGCACCTTAAACCCATTATCAACAACTGCTTTATCCCCTAGAACATCAGAGCCTCTGACCATGGCTGGGACACATGTTGCGACTACATCATGTCTTGTTCGAGGACAACCCCAACGAATCGTTCTATTGTCAACGGCAATAGTTGAAGTCTATGCTGCTGATGGACGGCGATACACTTTGAGAGCCTTGCTCGACAGTGGTTCACAAGTTAGCTTCATCACTGAAAGATCTGTTTGTACTCTCATGCTTCCTCGATTCCATTCTTCCGTCAGCGTGTCTACGTTTGCTAATTCAGCTTCTACAATTGTTCGGGGCAAGTGTAATATTAAGATGGCTCCCTCCGGCGAACAATCACCTTCGTTTTGCTTTGACGTATCGATAGTGCCTCAAATAACTGGACCAACTCCGCAAACTCCGGTCACGTCTGGGAACTGGAAACATATTAATAAGTTATCTATGGCAGACCCATCATATAACACCCCCGGCCCAATTGACTTACTCTTAGGAGCCGATCTTTTACCTTTGGTTCTCCTTGATGGCACGCGGAAAGGTCAGGTTGGTGAACCTCTCGCAATGAATTCCGTATTCGGATGGATACTCATGGGACCAACGGATTTGTATGATCGTGCTTCTGTCACTACACTGTGTTTGAGTGTATCTGAATCTATTGACTCGTTAATTAAAAAATTTTGGGAGCTTGAAGAACTACCCACCATTTGCCATTTGAGTCTTGCTGACATCGCTACTGAGAAAATATATAAATCCACTACTACTCGGCTAAGTTCAGGCAGATTTGTCGTCATTCTTCCGTTTCTGAAACCACGTCCTCTGCTTGGTGACTCAAAAACGGTAGCTCTTCAACGGTTCAAGGCTCTCGAATGTCGGCTCACCCGAAATAAATATTTGCAAGACCAATACGCTGATTTCATGCACGATTACTTGACAGCTGGTCATATGGAGTTGATTCCATCGTCTGAACAAGGCAACCCGTATCAATATTATATTCCCCACCATTGCGTAATTAAACCTGATAGCCTTACTACAAAACTTAGGGTTGTATTCAATGCATCTGCCAAAACTTCAATCGGTTGTTCGTTGAACGATAGTCTGTACACAGGCCCCAAACTGCAACCTGATGTACAAATTGTCCTCCTTCGTGCTCGACTTTGGAAATATTTGTTTATGTCTGACATCAAACAAATGTATCGCCAGATCCTCATCAGACCCGCTGACAGAGATTATTTGCGGATTTTGTGGAGATTTTCGTCCACATCTCCGATTGACGAATACCGTTTATGTACTGTGACGTATGGAACCTCCGCAGCTCCATTCCAAGCACTCCGCACTGTCCGCGAATTAGCGACTGTAGATGGTACTAACTGACCGATAGCCGCCTCTGTATTGTTGAATGACACATTCGTGGATGACATACTTACAGGAGCCAACTCCACAGAAGCTGTGCTTGAATGCCAACTCCAACTCATAAATTTGTGTGGTATGGCGCAATTTCAATTGCGCAAATGGGCCAGTAATAATAGTCAACTTCTGCAAGCTGTACCAGAAGAAGCCCGTGCCATTTCACCTTCTGTCCTTTTTGACAGTAGTGAAAATTCTGATTTAAAGGTACTTGGTCTGAAGTGGGACCCTCTAGCTGATACTTTTTCATTCAAAGCGAAAACGTCGGCAGTCATTCCAACGAAACGAACCGTCCTTTCTGACATTGCTAAGATTTTTGATTAGGCTTACTGTCGCCCATTACATTCTGGACTAAACACGTAATGCAGCAACTTTGGATTGCTGGAATCAAATTGGATGATAAAATACCAAAAGATATTGCTGTAATGTGGACACGCTATCAAACAGAGCTGTTGTTAATTGAACAAGTCTCTATTCCTCGTCGGATAACATTTGATGATGCCACATCAATACAGCTTCACGCCTTCTCGGATAATTTGGAGAAAGGATACGCAGCTGCCGTCTACCTTCGAACTCAAACTTCTACCTCAGTTCATTGTCACCTTGTAACCGGAAAATCGAAAGTAGCGCCTCTCAAAAGGTCTACTATTCCGCGACTTGAGCTATGTGACGCTGTCTTAGCTGCCAAATTATTACGGTTCGTCATCGATGCCTACACCAATCGTATCAAAATCGATAAAATCCATGCCTGGACAGATTTAACCACCGCGTTAGCTTGGATACAATCATCTCCTCATCGTTGGGCTACGTTTGTTGCGAATCGAACTAGCCAAATTCACGAGCTCACGTCGCCCGACATTTGGAGACACGTCCCTACACAGCAAAATCCGGTTGATTGTGCTTCCCGCGGATTCTTTCCATCGGAACTTGCTGCTCATCCGTTGTGGTGGACTGCACCCGCATATTTATTAGATTCTCCTGATAATTGGCCTTCTGCTGTACCTCGTTCAGCTACAATCGATACTCACATAACCACTGAAGCGCGAAAATGTATTGTTCTTCTAACTACGACAAGTTGCTCGATAACGGACCTTCTACATCGTTTTTCGTCGTTGGATAGAATTCTTCACATTGTAGCCTATTGTCTTCGGTTCTCTAACTTACGCCCGTCTTTATCGTTCAAACATCTTATTGATGTGAGTGAAAGAGCACATGCTTTATCAGCTTTAGTGTTTTACGTCCAAAAAACGTCATACTCCGACGACATTTCATCTCTCAGAAAAGGGCTGCGTTGTTCTCCCGCCATTCGGAAATTGGACTACTTTTTTGATGAGCATGGACTTCTCAGAGTGGGTGGACGTCTCGCGAATGCTGATCTTCCATACGCTCACAAAGATCCACTGCTGTTGCCATGTCATCATCGCTTGACTGTGTTACTTATTGACCATCATCACCATAGGCTGAAACATCCAGGTTCTATAACACTTCAAGCTCATCTACAGAGTGAATTCTGGATACCATCGGTACGAAAACTTATTCGATCTCGTATCCGACTCTGCATCGCATGTTTTCGTACCTGACCGCATTCAGTTCAGCCCAAAATGGCCAGTCTTCCTAGTTATCGAGTTCACCAAATCAAACCGTTTGCCATAACTGGTGTGGACTATGCTGACCCTATCACGCTGAAGGAACTTCGTAGTCGCATCTGCGGATCAACACCCAAACTAGCATATATATGTCTTTTCGTATGCACCACTACTAAAGCAAACCATTTAGAATTGAGTTCTGACTTGTTTACAGAATGTTTTTTGATGGCGTTTACTCGGTTTGCAGCCAGACGTGGACCCATTAAGGAAATGCACAGTGGCTGTGGGACCAATTTTGTTGGAGCGTCACGTTTGCTGGACTCCCTTCATGAACTAACGCATTCACAAGCATTTCAAGACAGTGTCCATCGTAATCTTGCCAAAAAACACATAACTTGGCACTTCAATCCTCCAGCCTCACCACATTTTGGTGGGTTGTGGGAAGCAGGAGTCAATTCAACGAAATCGTTAATTCTTCGATCAATTGGCGTACACAAAACCAGTGAGGAATTATTGACACTGCTCACCCAAGTTGAAGCGACATTAAACTCCCACCCGTTATGTGCGATCAGCAACGATCCGGATGATTTTAAAGCTTTGACACCTAGTCACTTTCTGACTCTAGAGCCTTCGACGGCACTTCCAGATCCTAATGTAAGTACTGTTCCGATGTCAAAATACCAACGATGGCGATTAAACACAGATCTAGACCGACATTTTTGGACACGATGGACGAACGAGTACCTTATTAGCCTTCAAGTTAGAAAGAAGTGGTCTGCACCAGGTCAGAAACTCCATATTGGTGAGCTGGTCATCATCAAGGAGGCGACACATCCTCTCCATTGGTGAACTGGAAGAATCCGTGACCTCCATCCTGGCTCAGACACTACATCTGGACCACTGAAACGCCCAGCTGTCAAACTCTGTCCACTTCCAATATCTCGAAGGCATTCCTTCAAAGTGGGTGGTGATGTTCGCGCCAAGCTAATAGCTTAATTGGTTATGCAATTCTGTGTGGCGACGACGTCTTCTTTCTTATATCCCTTCTGTTCCCGTCACCTCTCATTAAATTTAAATGTGATTTGTTATTCTTATTATTGTAATTATTGTCATTATTATTGTATTTATGTTTGCCGATTACGTTGTGTTATTTATCTTTGTACCTTATTATCGTTATATTTGTATTCTTTTTCTTGATAATAATTTTTCGGCATACTGCTTTTGTTCTACTTTTTCTCTCTGTGTTCGTTCGTTGGCGGCGGTGTGTCTACATTCATCGTCGTTTTCTTGGGTCCGCTATTGAAGCGACCAATTTTTATTCCTGGTTTTTGTGTTTGATCCGCTATTAAAGCGATCGATCAATTTCGTGGTCCGCTAATACAGCGAGCACCAATAATTAATTAATCTTGTAAGTAGTGTAACTTTTGAATTATATTTTTTTTCATATCTTTTGTGTGCACATGGATGCTAAATCTTATTATTATTATTATTACTATAGTAATAATAATAGTAATAGTAAGTTAGACTATTTTTTTTTTATTATTATTATTCACCTCTTTCGATTTGGCGTGTGTAATGTTACGTTACGTTACGTAACGATTTTCGAGAGACATCTGCTACCAACCGTCGTACGTGTCCATCGTCAACGGCGATTCCACACGAGCTCTTCGCGTAAGTCCGCCAGCAACAGGAGTTGTGTGAGAGGCCACCCAGGTCGTCCAGTTTGGCAGGTCTGTCCACGTTGTTGCAGTCTGCTGTACGCGCCTGTTGTTTCTTCATCGTCAGACTTCAGTAGTTTAAGTTAATAGTAAGATTTTTCATCCAAATTCATGTGCGCTCTGATCATTGCACTACACCGATTCGATCACAGAGACCCCCTCCCCATAAATAATCTGTATTTTCAACATCCTCGCTCCTCGTATCTCCTTCCGTTCTCGCGTCGTCGTCGTGCCTTGTTGGTTGCATATCCTCCAAATATAAGGGGCTGACACGTTTAGTTGCCTACTCCCGGTTTAGTCGGCGCACTCGCGAATCTTTCGTGTTCTCGGGCAATCCCGAGTGGTCCTTCGAATCGCCCCCCTTAAGTTGGACGTGCACAATCTGTTTTTCAGAAATAATAAGTGTCACTCGCTATATTATTACTGTATCACACTGAATCTATTGTACACCTACAGATAAATTTAATTCGCATATTAATTTATAAATTTATTAAATTCGGATTATTTATTTGTTCTATTAATAAAATAAGTAGTTGGTTAGGTATACATATATTATATACATTTGTCACATGCAAACAACTGAATAGTCTTGGGAGAAATTTATATAAATACTCTATGAATAGATAAACAACAGTACTATAAATATAAACATATCTACATCCTAAACGTTGCAGTAAAATTATATTTATAAAACAATATATGGACTCGTCGAACAAGTCATTCGTCTCCTATGTGTTAATAATCCAATATCATTGGCGTGTTACATTTTGTTTAACAATATTTATAAATTTCTAAATTTATCAAAATATGATTCATTTATATGGAATAATAAAATTATGATTAAAAAATATTCTTACCAGATCCTGTTATACGACTTTTATTTTGTCGTGACTTCTCACTCCGATAGGTACCCATTAAAGTTTTCATCTTCGCCTTCAATACTGAAACTGGGAGTTGTAAATATGCTTCAATTTCTCGCCAGGCATCCTCTCGCTTGTTTTTATTGTGATACGCCTTTTCTCGCGAATTCCACAAAATAGGATACTTTTTATATGTTTCAATTAATTGAATACATTTAATTTGATCCATTTTCATGATGCACACAGACAAATAATTAACGTTTACACGGCGCGAAACAAAAGTGCGAATCGCCTTTGACGTGCACCTCGAGACCGACTGACTGACGGCTCACCGCGCATCCGCCTCGCGAGTCGTGATTCGCGTTCTACAGCCGTCTAAACGTCACGAGGATTGACTCGCGAGTCAAACTCGTTCCGTCTAACCCACATTAAGGAAATAAATTAATCATTTATATTTATTTTTAAATCTATCTACCTATACGCGTATGCATTTTTAGTAGTTTGTAAAAGTTTCAAGTTTCTAGCTTTGTTTTTGATTAAGTTATAGCTAAAAAATTAAAATAGATCAAACGAAAATCGAAAATACGGCATTTCCCCATTTTTGTCAGTTTTTCAGTAATTCTCGCCTACGCTTCGAAAAACTATTGAGTAATTCGAAAATGACCTCTCAAAAAGACAACCTTGTGATTTTTTCCTATCTAGAGAGTTGCTTGATGAAACTTTTGGTCCAGTATATCAAACCAAAAAAGAGTTTAAGTACATAAAAAAATAAAACACACAGAATTGTAAAATGAAGAATGTATTCATTAATTAACCAGAATCTAAAATCAATGTTGCCTAAATTGCTATTTTACGCAATTACTTAAAAAAAATTTAATTTCAAACAAACATGTTTGATATTATTCCGGTAGAAATTTTTTTTCAAATAATTGAAGGAAAACCAAGTTTTCAGCCAAATTTTTTTTATCCACATTTCAGAAAAAAATACTAAGAATTGTTGAAATGTTCAATTGTTTATATAAAGCTCAAAAAAAGTCAACAATTTTACCACGTATAGATGATTCCAATATAAACATTTGGTGAAAATTTCAAGTAACTACAATTTTTGATTTTTGAGTAACAGCAAAATAATATAATCGATTTTGTCGAAAACTGTTTTTGCAAAAAACTTACCGTTTTTTTTCATTTTTTTTTTTTTTGTTTTTCCTGCTGCATTTGAAAAATGTTGGGAATTTAAATTTATTTTACCTCTCTAAGGTACATCCGATATTCATTTTGTTACCGAAAACACACCCTAAAATTCTAAATTGAAACATTATTTTGACTAGTTATGGTGTACACACACAAAAAACACATCATAATAAAATAAATGCATTCTTCACTTCGTTCAGAATCTAAAAATAAATAATTTATATTTTCTAAAAAAATCTGTAAATTATAGAAAGATATAAATAAAATAAAACTTTTTTTTATTAAATAAAGATTTTTTATGAAATATCGATTTCTAAATTTTATTTAAATTTGTTTTATTCAAACGAGAAACTTTTTTTCGAATATAGATTTTGTATTGCATTAAGATTTTTTATCAAATAAAGATTTTTTATTTAACACATTTTTAGATTCTGAGCGGAGAAATGAATTTATTGATTTTACAATGATGAGTGATGATTATATTTTATTTTTTAATATTTTAATTTTTTTTTTTTTTTTTTTTTGTTTTTTTTGTCTGAAAATTTTAGAGTACCTACTTATATTATTATATTTTATTCACACAATGACATTTTCAAATCTAATTTTTATGGGAAAAAATGAATTTATCCTACTGTTAGAAGATACTAATGCCTAATACTAAAATTAGATACTTTAATCACAACTCTATCACAAAATACGAGTATGCCTTACGTATTATAGGCTGACATACGGTCTTCTCTCTAAATTGTATTTCTTAAACAATGACCGATAATATCATTATTATATCATTGAATTAAAATATAATATCATCCATTAACAGTGGCCTACTCGTAACCAACTCTACAGCAGAGCAACATCCACTTGCCCACCTTTTTTTTTTATTATTATATATAGGTTTTTTATTCAACTAGGCTTTTTTATTCAAACATTTTTTTTTTTTTTACTTAAATTTTATTTTAAGGGGCCTCTACACTAGCCCGTTTTTGATTTAAAAAAGCTCATTCTAAATTTAACCATACTCTAGAATGCGTCATCCGACATAAGTTCTGAAAACGGATTTAGATTTCTCAGTACTTGGCTGATGCATCGGTCGGAATACATTTTGAATTTTTATTGTCAATAATATTTTTTAAATGTTTTCAAATTTTGAAAAATTGCAACTTTTCAAATAAAAATAATTAAATAATTAAAAATATTTTTAAATTGTATCACGACCGATGCCTTGGAAATGTTATTAAGAATACATTTTCAAAACATAAATCGGAGTATTTATGGGAGCATACTGTTAAAAGTAGAACCGTATATTCAGTGTGAAATTTTCACTATTCATTTGTTTCGAACAAGTACTTAGACATGTGCCTGCGGGTGCGTAAAATGACCCCGCGCAGCATTCTCAACCGTATCGATATCGTCATCGTCACCTGTCGCGGCGCAAGCGAACTGTAGATAAGGATATTATTATTAGATATTTTGTAATTTGTTGTACTTCGTATTTTTACTGGGAAATGAGAGCTACGCTATATTATTACTCTATGGCTCAGGGTCACAAAATATAATTCAATAAACCTATCGTTTATACTTTATATTATCATTTATCAATAATTTAGAAGTTTCAGTCATTAGACAATCGTCTAACGTAACCAACATCGTTCTACTGTTTAGTGAAGTTTTGTCTTTATAAGTTAAAATTGCGAAGTACAATCTATAAAATGAATAGCAAGTACAAACCTAAGCATAGAAAGCCGTTATCTCACAGAAAAAAAAATAAAGGGAATGTAAAGGCATTTACTAAGACTACGTAAGTTGCTATTTCACCATTCTAATAAAAACTTATTTATTTAATCTACTAATTTAACGATTTTTTGAGGAATTAAATAGGAAAATTTTGAAACTTTGCAAAAAGTTATAAGTTTTATAACTTATATTAGACGCGGCGCGCTATACCTAATACTATATTACATACGCTGCACATAGGCAGCGCGCCGCACTCGTGTCCACTAGAAAACGCAATATTTACTTTTTTTTATATATATTATCATATTACAGATAAGGATCGCGACACACTACAGCGGTTTTGACGCGCGGTGAAAACGCGCTTGCACCGCGCGTCAAAAACGCCAGATGCAAACGCATACAATCAAATAGAAAACGCGTTTAAAACGCGAAACCGTGGCATACAGCGGTGTCATTATTATTGATATACGCTGTATTATAAATAATTTAAATATTATAATCTTATATGTACACCACATATTATTTAGTAAAATATAAATCTGTGGCTTGGATGATGGACCATATATTCAAGTGCGGATTCAGGGGGGAATCCCCTGTTGTCTAAGTCGCTAATAAAATAAATTTGTGTTCAAAATTATGTAATCGAAAATAGGAAGATAATGTTATATTATAATAATTTTTTTTAGATTCAGTGTGGTTTTAGTATATTTCAACAGTATCTTTTTCGATGGCAAAGTGAATGTATAGGTAATTGATGCATTCGGGAGGCCAATATTTAAAATTCTCAATAGTTTTCAAAAGTGACGGGAAAACAGGAATTTTTACGTAAAATCGAATTTTGACAATATTCTCCAATTTTCTAAAAATTGTTTTCCATGAATGTCAATAAAATTGTATTCTTTGAGTCAAAAGCTTGAAAATTTATAATATAAGGCTTCTAATGTATTGTTAGTATAACTGTTGAAAAATATTTAAAATATAAAGTCACAATTTTTTTTTCTAAGCATTTAATGCAGCCTATATAATATAGTAGTATAAAACGCTGCGTCTAATATTATAATTTTAACATTTGGCTAAATTTTGCTCTTAATCTATTCAAGCAACAAAAAAAATAATAGAACCATATTTGTTTAACATTTTGTCAGCTACATTTTTGTATAGAAGTATATTTAAGATAAAATTATTATTTTCAAATATAATTTAAAAAAACTGAAAAATCTCACATAAAATCTAAGATAGCGGTTAGGTTAGGTTAGATAAATACATCAGCAGTCATTGGAGTCTTGAACATTGGATGTGGTTATAGTCAGCTTCAAGAGGTTATGAGTGCAATGGAAGTACCAACTATTCATATAAAGACATACCAAGCTGAGCACGATCGTATATGTAAAGGGTACGAAGAAACCGCCTTAGAAACAATGAAAGAAGCAGCAAAAGTTGAAGCTGAACTAGCCATTGCAGAAGGAGAAGTCGATGTTGATGGAACCCCTTTAGTGGCTGTAGTAGCTGATGGAAGCTGGTGTAAGAGGTCGTATAGGACTATGTACAATTCACCTTCTGGTATGGTAAGTAATAATTTTTACTAAACATAATAATATAATAGTAGAATAAGTATAGAGAATATCTTATAGTAAAATAAGAGCAGTATTCTATTTTCATTTATAATGTATAGTGCCTTATACTATAATTATATAGTTTATAGTACTGTATTATATTAGTATAAAGTAGAACAGATAATTGAACTACATTTAACTACCTACACAATGTAGGTACATAAATATTATATTACAACAAAAGTGATCTGACATAAGTAGGGACTATATATTGTGTTAAAATTTTTAATTTTTTAGGCTGCACTTGTAGGATACAGAACAAGAAAGGTTTTGTTTATGGGTGTCAAGAATAAATTCTGTGCAACATGTACTAGAACAAAAACTGAGGATAAAGCTAAAATCCACCAATGTTTTAAAAACTGGAAGTCTTCTGATGGGTCATCAGCAATGGAGGCTGCGGTAATTGTTGAGGGGTTCAAAGAAAGTGAACACATGTATGGAATAAGGTACCATAAATTAATTGGTGATGGAGACAGCAGCGTTTATAAGCAAATTTTGGACGCACGTCCCTACAAAAATCTCACAATCGAAAAAATTGAGTGTAAAAATCATTTGCTTCGGAATTTTTCTAAGAAATTAAAAGAAATTACTACCAAAAAAGAAGCTGGTAAATTGGTCCATAGGAAGTTACTACAAAAAAATATTTTAAGGTTAAGTAGAGGAATCGTTTCGGCAATCAAGTACAGAAGACAAAATAAAAATACAGAAAATGATTTACGAAATGATATTTTAAATTCTATAGATCACGTTTTTGGTCAACATGATAAATTTGCATCTTATTTTCGTGATGATAAAGATAAAGATGTTAATTATCTTGAAAAAATTAAATCAACTGATTCAAATTTTTATTCAAATATAATGCAACCTGTACGGTATTTAGCAAGGAACAGCCGTAGTTTGTTGCAAAACGTGGATAGCAACGTCGTCGAATCCCTGAATGGAATTATAGCAAAATTAATTGGTGGAAAAAGGATTAATTTTGCTATGTCGAGGTCATACCAAGGGCGTGTGGCTGCTGCAACAGTGATGAAGAATACAAAACGGCCACTGTATAAATTGCATAAAACTTTATTGCAGCATAGCCCTGGGATAAAATGGCCATCGTCGAAGTTTGAAATACAACGCCAGAAAAAACAAATACGACAAAACGAACTTAGAAGCAAAACCTACAGAACTAAATTGAAGTTCCAAAGTGACTACGTTGATCCGTCATACGGTGAAAAGTCACAAAAACCGGATATGACCACCGAGCAATTTGATGATGAAAAAAAAAATATTTTTCATTTATTAAAAGAAATGGCAGCTAACCGTGATGTCATTGAAAAAGAAACAGTGGAACAATCAGCATCAAGTAAATGGTTGGAATATAGAAGGCATCTTATTACGGCTTCAAATTTTGGACGCATAATTTGTTTTCGAGCCGATACAGGATGTGAAAGTGTTGTAAAAAGTATGTTATACTCAACAAACGTCGATTGTAAAGCAATGGAATATGGGCGGGAACATGAACAAGAGGCAAAGTTACAATTGGAAACAGTGTTGGGTGCAAGTATTAGTGAATGTGGTTTATTTATAGACACCAAAAATCATTTCTTAGGAGCAACACCTGATGGACTAATAGGTAATGACACTTTGGTTGAAATTAAATGTCCCATATCTGCTGCAAATATAACGCCAGAGGAAGGGATACGCCAAAGAAAAATTACTCTATGGAAAATAAATAAAGATAAAGATATTATTGGAATAAATACTCATCATAAATATTATTACCAAATCCAAGGACAGTTGCATGTGACAGGCCGAACATTTGGAATAATAGCGTATTGGACAAAAAAAGGTATAAAATACGAAACTATTGAAAAAGATGATCAATTTTGGGAAAATAATATGTTTCCGAAGCTGCAAAATTTTTTCTCGAACTGTCTTTTACCGGAGCTAGTTGATCCGAGACATTCCAGAAGCATGCCGATTAGGAATCCTACTTATATTTTGGAAGCGAAACAAAAGAAAGAAAAAAAAAGTCGAAATTGGTATAAATATTTAGATTTTTTTCTGTTCTACTACTTTTACTTTTTATATACTTCTATATTTTGCAATATTGATGTCAATTAAATGTATTTATTCAAATATTAGGTTATACATATGATTTTTGGTTGTTTACATTTGAACTAATGTCAATTAATTGTAATACATCAAAAATCATAATAATAATATGTCATAATTTATTTTATTCGTTATAAATCATAACCAATAAAAAATGTTATAATTACAATTAAACAAGTTTTCTTATATGAAAAATATAACAATATAACTGTTTTGTGGAGATAGCTGGTATTTTCAATTTTCAATTACTAATATTATAATGAAATAATAAAATGTATTAAACTGTTATAATATTAGTTAAAAATATGTAAATTTTAAAATCGTTTTGAGTGTCAACACTGTCAAGTCATATTATGATTATCCGACCCAGTTCACACCAAAAGTAGATATCAAGCTATTATATTGTTATGGTACAGTCTGTAGGTAATGTACTAATGTATAATAAATAATAATGCTTGACAATTCCCATTATTTAGAATCGGTAACATATTACGACGAAATTTATTATCTTATCTTGTTTTCGCGGTCGTGCCGCCACGTCGTACGGTGGTCGGGGAAGCATCTAAATTGACTTACTAACACTAATGTCCATTTACGAGTATACAATTACTAACACACCCACAGCAGATTTATAGAAATTGCCTATATAATGTCCCTTAATAAATGTTAGTGTCGAGGCCCCTTAAATAAGATTGTTTTAATAAATCGAATTTCAATGAAAAAAAAAGTCAAATTGAATAAAAAAATCTAATTAAAAAAAAAAAAAATTAATTAATAAAATTATCTGGTCACCCTAACTATAAAATTTTTAAAAAGAGTATCAACATTTTCGAAATTTTGATAAATTTTGTCATAATTTGATCTTTACATGCATATAAAAAATAACCATACCTATGTACTTTTAATGTTTTTGAATTTCCATCAATAAAATATTAATGAGCCTTGCAGTCAATTTTCGAGCTTTTCATGTGAAAAAGTTTTATTGAGAATTATTAAAAAAATAATTACACAATTCGAAAAATGTCTTAAGATATAAATTGCTACGTGAAATATTGTCCATTCTGTAATTTTGAAATAATTTCCATTTTTAAACTTTAAATTTTGCGAAATTCTAAAATAAATTTGTAAAGTATTTGACTATTTGGAAAGCTTGGAGAGCTAACTTCATTGTCACACGGGCCTCTTCGAATGAGTTTGCGATGTTTGAGACCACTGGTAAAGTGTGAAGACACATAAAATATATAAACTCTTCACTGTAAAATCAATAAATCGTCGATCGGCTCAGAATTTAAAATTATTTTGATTGAAATGTGTAGTTTTGTAGTAGATTGGTCTAGTTATTGAATAAATATAGGTGTATATACGTATTTATTCTACATATTATCAATATTTTTTATAGCCTAAGAAAGGAAGGAAGGCATTAGTTTCATCTGAAGAAGTATTTTGAGTTCTTGAACAATATAAATCAGAGTTATTTGATAACGGCGTGCTAAGAGGATTAACTCATAAAATATGGGACACATATATCAAAAAATATGGGACATATATCGAAATCGATATAATTTTCAAAATAATCTAAAAAAAAATATTGAAATTTAATGATGATGTTGAAGTGGATGAATATGAATCTAATTCAGTTGAGACTGATGATGGTAGTGAAAAAAATACAATAAGTAATGGTGAAAAAATTTTTGTCCTTTAAATACCATATGAAAAATATATTGAAATGGAACCGAAAATTGTGCAGTACAAAAATAATTCTACCATTAGGTCATACAATGTTTTGAAAAAAAACACAGGGAGTGATGTTGTAAATGATGCTTTTTTACTTAAGTACAAATTGCCTTGCAATTTTGTGTACAAAAGATGTAAAGTGAGAGTAAATTCAGGAAATAGTCAATACTTTATTCACTTTGAAGCAAAATGTAAGGATTGCAACAACAATTTACAAGGATGGAGCTACAATGAACCAATAATAGGCCACTCACTTAAACTAGAAATTAGAACTTTTGATATCCGTGGACATGATTTAGACTTTAGAGCATAATAACAAAAGACAACTAAATGGAGAAAAAAGGAAATTAATTGGTAGTCAGCTAACAACATATTTAGCAAGTAATTGGAGACGCAATCAAGCATCTAAAATGGAGTTTGGTTCCATATCTCCACCTAATTTGTATCAGTCTAGTGTTCTAAGAAAAGCTAAACAAGAGAACAAGGACCATATTTTGGGTATATCTTTGAAGTGTCCAATTTTATCATTAGTTGAGCTAAAACACACTCAGTTTGCTGGGTCAATTCACTCCATTGGGATTGATCCATTTATTGTATATTATTGGAGCAATCACCAAGTAGTAATTTATAAAGATTTAACCAATGAGTATTGCAGTATTTCAGTTGATGATACACGTAGTCTTGTAAAGAAAATCAAACGTACATCATTGAACTTATTATCAACACATATATTTTTGTATGAAGCAGTTGTTCACACGTCTTATGGACAAATTCCTATAACCCAAATGCTTTCCGAAAAATAGAACACCCAAACAATACAAAATTGGCTTACACTTTTTTTTTTACCGGGTTTGTCATCTGTTATATTACGTCTATCTAGATATTTTCCACTTTGGACTGGAGTAATGGTCAGTAAATTCAATTCACCATATTTGATTGCAACTTCCGCATCGATTGAAAGTGACTTTGCCGAATTAAAAAAGAGAATTTTGAAATTCGATTTACAGCCTATGACTGCTGACCGATTTATTGCGAAGCTCTTAAATGCTCTTAAAGGGAGCAGTAAGTTATTAAGAAGCAGCCAATTAAGAAACCTATACAAGACTGCGCAAAGTCAGGATTTGAATTTAAATAAAATATCGAAAATTGAAGATAATACTTCTGAAACTTCAGATGAGAACATCAACAAAATTGAAAAAACCAAAGAGTTAAATTCAAGAGACGAGTCAATATTTTGTGACGAGGAGAAAAAACAAGACCCAATTACCGATGAATACGAGTATAATTCAAATGAAGAAAATAACATGAACAACAGTTTAGTACACACCAGTCCTTGTGATGAATGGTACAAAGGAAAAGAATTAAACGAATATATTTTAGATCACAATTCAATAGTTTTAGATGAATATTAAAGTGATGAAACTTCAGTTTCTTCCAATTCACTCAAAGCTATTGAAAATTGGCGTGGGAAGGGTAATTGAAGGGTCCAGTGCAACAAACTGGTATGTCCACTTTTAGAAATTGTTCAGGAGAAGAAAAAAACATTTACATTCTTTAATATTTGTCATACACTGAATGTTTATACAGAAAACATGTAGCATTCCTTTTTCTTTATTGATATTATGTATTCAAATTATAATTATACTAACACAAAAAATGTTATGACCTATAAATAAGATAAATTTATGTACTTACCAGGTTTCTTGCTCTGAAATTTGGTTTTTTTTTAATTTTTAGTAAAATATACAATTTATTATATCACTAATGTGTGAGGTTTTTTTTTTATATTTATATTGAAAATATATAGCATTCATTATTATGAATCAATAATATGAATTCAAATTACAATTATAATAATACAAAACATTTTATATTAATAAACAGTCACTTTAATTTCAATTTTTAACAATTTAACAAATTAATATAGTTGTACCTTGATCATTTTAAAATAAAAACAATATACCTTTATCAAAAACAATAATAATATTGATAATTTTGATTATTGAAAAAATAAAATAAAATATTATAATAAAATTCAGTATAACCAACATAATTAGTTTCGGAGCAAAACCCTTGTATGTCCGGACATACCAGGTTCTTGCTCTGAAATGTAAAAACCTGGTAAGTCCATTTTGCTTATATCTCCGTAACTAATAATCGGACATACCGGTTTGTTACACCGAATTGTATAGATTTATTTCCTAATAAAGAAACCACGATAAAATTTTTTTTTGAAAAAGTGGACATACCAGGTTGTTGCACTGGACCCTTCAATTCAGAAGATCCAAAACTAACAAAATCGAATGATAGAATTATCAAAAAAAGATTTCGGAAGTATTTCGGAAGTAAAGATTTCGGTTCAACTACAAATACATATAAAGAACGGCTTATTATTCTGAAAAACATTTTCGATGAGTCGACAAGCATTTCGAATTTAAAAATAATAGATGCACGTTGTAATGTCTCATTTATTGTAACTAAGCTACTAAAAGACGTTCCATCTGCAATTGAAAATATTAAATGTTCAGATTATAATTGTATAAATAAGCTCAAACAAATTCCCAATATGACAATCATTCTTCACTATGCTGACAATGGTTTCAAAGATCTACAAAAAGCACTAGCTAATTACATTTCATTACAAACCTATGATTGTGGACATTGTGGTGGAACAATTTCACCAACTAAAACACTAATGGATCATATTATCATTGAAACAGATATGTATCGGGAAGATAGTATGTTTGCACTTTCAGAATTTCCGTCGGAGATCAAGATTAATGATATTAAGTTAGTATACGTAATACATAATATTATGCATTTTTTTTTTTTTTTTTTTTTTTTTTTTTTGTTATGCATAAAAAAAAATATTATGCATAACAGTTAGTTAATTGCAAATAAAAAAACGTATCATACACCACTAATACAAAAAATCATATTTTTTTTATATAGCTTCATATTTTTTGGTTTGATTGCGTATCATTCAGATCACTATGTTTCACACATCAAACGGTCAACCAACGTATGGGAAACGCACAATAATTTACAAAAGAAAATCAAAATATTTAATTCAGACACTATGCTAGTTAGACCACATTTAATTGTATACATAAAAAATTAATTTTATAGATTTTTACAAACATTTTAAAGATTTCTCATTTTATAACACTTCAGTTCTTATGTTTTATTTTATTTTATTTTTTATTTCGTTTAACATTTTCTGTAATAGTTTTTAAATAAAAATATACACAGCAATTAATATGACTTAAAGTAGATTACAAATATAAGTATCTAAAATATTATTTTAGTTACATACCTATACATTTTATATCATTTTATTCATTTTATATTTTACTTAGATTACGAATAATAGTTAGTAACAAGTTTAAAAAGTGGCCTACCAAATATTATTATGTTCTAAATATATATCGTATACAATTTAAATAAATTCAACCGGAGAACGTGACGAAAAACATAATAATATGGTCAAACCGATATGTATCAAAAATGTTAACCCCCGAAATGGAAATTGAGTTATCTCGGAAACTGTTTGGTTACAAATTGTTTGATGTCGGTTACAATTAGTTACTAAAAGGTTACTAAATTTTGGGATAGGTTTGGATTCAATTGGACATAGTTAGGGGGCCAACTTCACGCACGTATTATAAATCACATGGTAGTGTGTGATTTTGTTTATCATATATATATATATATTTTTTTTTTTTTTTTTTCGTATGGCATGGTTATCCGGGAGTGCAGAGTAGGGTCTACAGTTCGGATGCCGGTTTGGCAGAATTTCAATTGGGGCACCCGTAGGTTTCTGCCATGCCCCGGAGTGGGGGGATGGCAGTCTCTCTCCGAAGACGGTTGTTTCCTGTCCAAGTTAGAGAGACTGCCCGAGGCCGGGTTCGAACCGATGACGGTACGCGTCGTAACCGCCACCTGAGTCCACTCGGCTACTCCGTCCCCCTATCATATATTGAAAGTATATTGTTATTTATAAATTATTCTTTTGTACAGTTTCACGACTGTTGAGTTGTCGTCGGCTTATCGCCCCAACCAACTCAACGCGTGCGAGCTTAATTATTACTATTTTATTACTATAATATCGTCATTTAATAGGACAACTGTTGTAACCCTCACTTTTTACGAAATCGATGTTTTGATTGAATTGAATTATATAGATATAAATACCCATTTTGGCCAAATATTGTAACCATCACAAGCATTTTTCTAACCTAAAATTCACTTATAAATTTATTTTTTTGATGTAAGCCACATTCACAATCAAATGTTAAATAACGTAAGCCACGAGGGTTACCCAAAATTGTGTATTAAATTAAATGTTTGTAGGCCAACTAGTGTAACCTACAACGTAACCCTATACAAAACTTATAGCGAATATACGGTTGAACTGGCCAATTAGTGTATCCCACTTAAACTAATTTATTGAATTAATTTTGTTTTTATCAATTTAGTATTTTATTATTATAACACGGTTATTGTATTTACTAATAGAGTGATTATGATAACTGATTATGTGATAACATTATAATTTAATACGGTGAAGTTGGTATTATGTGGTGTATAATATAACGGACATAAATAGATAATAATTGATCACGTCGATCATGGCCATGTGCCCATAATAATCACTTATCTATATTTCATAAATATTAAATTCAGTATCAGTACCTATTCACTTCTTACGTCTTAGTCTAGTTTTTCAATTTTTAATAATGAATAATAACAAAAAGTTCAATAGAGCAATTAAAATCATGAATCTATTACCGAGTAATGAAATTGAAGATGCTATATAAACCGATAGTCATCGAAATGTAAGTAAATAAAAGTAAAAATAATAAGAACATCGAATTAAAAATCGATGACGAAAAAATTACTAATGTAAAACAGTGGTTAAATAAAACTGTTCCTCCAGTTTTACTCCATACCGATAAAGGACTAAAATTTAAAAATAAATTATTTAAAGAAATGTAAAAAAAAATATGAGATTAAAATGTATCATACTCAAAATGAAGAGAAATCATCAATAATCGAACGATTTAATAGAACACTCAACGGAAAGATGAGAATACATTTCGAAGTACAAAACAATAAAAAATGGATACATACTTTACAATCCTTGTTGTATGAATATAATTTTAAAGACATTCATAGAACTATTGGAATGAAACCTTGTGAAGTCAAAAAGAGTAATGAGTGTGAGGTTTTAAGAAAGGTATTCTCTGAGAATAAATCGAAACTGAAAATTAAATTTAAAGTTGGAGACAGGGTTCGAATTACCAGATTTAAACAAAAATTTGCCAATAAATATGATCCTAATTGGACTCGTGAAATATTTATAATAAATGAAATTGTGTACACATCTCCTATAACTTATAAAATAAGAGATATTGATGGTGAAATTATTGAGGGGACTTTTTATACAGGGGAACTCCAGAAATCTAAATTTTAATTTTTATGTTGAATTTCAACATAAAAATTTTATTATTTCAAAATGTTTTTGAAATAATTATTTTAAACGTAAATTAGAGAAAAAAAACTAAGTGAAAAATATCAACTAATTAGTTTTAAGTGAAAAAGACCACGGACCATAATATAAAATTTTTTTAAAAAAACTAAGTGAAAAATATCAATAAATTAGTTTTAAGTGAAAAATATCAATAAATTAGTTTTAAGTGAAAAATATCAATAAATTAGTTTTAAGTGAAAAAGATCAATAAATTAGTTTTAAGTGAAAAATATCAACTAATTTGTTTTAAGTGAAAAATATCAATAAATTTGTTTTAAGTGAAAAATATCAAAAGTGCTCCAGGACCGGCACTGAGTAGTAACTCAGAAAGAAGCATGCGTTTAAAGCACTCAACAATCGCATGCGCTAATCGAATGACGAAAAGCATGTTGAAACGCAAGTGGAATCGAAAAGTGAAAACGAAAACGCACTAGTGTGGACAATGGACATACCTTTACGCCTCCCGAATGTGCGACAGAAATCATCGCACACCATAGATTATATTAAATAATGCTGCCGCCGCCACCGGACCGATAATTTCCGTAAAAACCGGTTTTTATAAAAGCGATTCACAATGTAGCACTTCACAATATCACATAATATCGACAGCCATGCCGCCACTCTATACGTATAATCATTGATTAAATTGTATGTAAAAGCATATTTTGCAAAATTAATTATGTTATTATACTCGTATATGAAGGTGAAATAAAGAATAGCATGATTAAAAATATTGTATAATTTTTGTGTAAAAAGCTTATTTTGCAAATTAATAATGTTACTCTAATCTTAAAATAAATATATATGAAGGTGAGATAAAGAATGGCATGATTAAAAAAATCGTATAATTTTGTAAAAAGCTTATTTTGAAAATTAATAATGTTACTCTAATCATAAAATAAATATATATGAAGGTGAGATAAAGAATGACATGATTACAAAAATTGTATTAATGATGTAATTATAATCTTAAAATATTAAGGTGAGATAAAGAACCGCATGATCCATATTAAGGTGACAAAGTTCAGAAGTGGTGTAATTTTAATAATAATCAGTTTTCGCTAATTCTTATTATGTTTAGTAAATTATGATTTAGTAGCGTTTTAAAAGTTAGCAGAGACATCCATCAATTCCTCAAGTGAAATTCCTTCAAAATGTAAGTATTTGTTTTAAAAATTATTTTATTTAAAATTACTTGTATGTTATTACTAATTTGTACACAGTTTTATTTCACACAAAATAATTTTTATACATTACTTATAAATAAATGAAGTGAAAGCAATTATGTTACACTTGTACTAGCATAGTTCATTTTAACATTTTTAAATATGTATTATGTGTTTGGTATATCAGAATTTTTTTATTAAGAGATTATAACTTACTATTGCTTAATAAAGCTAAGTTTGATATGATTTAAATTAATTAAAACTACTATTATTACCAAATAAATTAAAATATATCAAACCATTTTAGAAAATATAAAAAAATTAAAATTAAAAATGTTTCATTTCATACACTTTATAAGAATATTATTATTTCAGGAATATTGGAAAAATTAAAATCATCGTAGCTGATTTTGAATTTTTCAACTATCAAAAAAAAGACTTAATATTAATATCCGCCGCTTTTACAAACTATAACATTAACGAAGAAAATAGAATTTATAAACTACAAGATAAACCACTCATTGTTACGCCAGAGGGTAGAATAACGTTAATGAATTATCATATATAGTATATACGAAAAAACAAAATATTTATTGAAAATTATATTTAAAAATAATCCTATACGACTTGATACGATCTTAAATGAACTAGAACAATCTATGAAAAATAATTCAAATAATTTAACTTTAAATTATTTAAAAACTCATTTTAGTAATAAATCAATAATTTTATGGAATGGTAGTACAGATAGAAGTATATTATTAAGATTGGGTATTGATTGTATTATGTTTAATTTAACTGCATATGATGAATATAATAATAAAATGTTTTATTTAAAGTTAATAAATTATAATACTAAAAAATTAATATTTATACATAAGCTAGAATACGTTAATAAAAATGGAAGGCTATTATCATTATTTGAAACGCATAATTTAATTTGTAAAAATAACCATAATATAAAATGTACACATGAACCTATAAGTGATGTGAAATTCACCAAATGTATTGTGGATTTCATTATATCTATAGACAAAAATATTATAAAATATTTTTATGTATAATTGATACATAAAATATGTAAAAATATATATATATTTTTTTTAATTCAATAAAAATGTTTTCATTATATAAATTATATATATATATATATATATATATATATATATATATATATATATATATATATATATATATATATATATATATATATATATATTATATTCCTAATTTTTTCCTATAATTATAAATATGTGGAACAACCTCAGGAACAGAAAAATGATGAAGAGTTGTGTTCCAAGTTTGAACTAATGCATTTGACAGACCATACAAGCTTATTAGATACATATATTTTATTATATGTAATGTTAATTTCATATGGATTAAGAAATACCATAATAAATCCATTTTATTTATTGTAAAATTAATTTCATTTGTTTATTTATTTTATATTTTTAATTTTTAATTTACAGAACCTGCAATTATACTAATTTTAGTTTATTTTGTTTACAGTTTTACAATTATCAATTATCAATTATCAACTATTAAAATATGAAAAGAATAACCAAGTCCACTCGATTAGCAGTATCTGACGATGATCTAGTTGAAATAGAACGATTTAAAAAAATATCGAAAACTTTTTATTTGAAAAATAAAAACAATTTTTTAGATTAAACACAATTTTAAAATTATAGTTTAAAATGTTTAATATGTAAATTAAAAGAATTAACTTTAAAAACAGCTCTTAAAATTAATATTTATGTTGATAGCGTGTACGAAAATGTTTTAACTATGGAAAAAAAAGACTGCTTTTAAAACTAATAATGAACTTATACAAAATAATTCAGGTTTTTCTAAAATTTTAAAAAAAATGTTCAATAATATATTAGAAGAAGAATCAAATTTTCAAACAAAAGGCAGTGGATGGACTTTAAAAAGTATTGATGGATTACAACTACGAGTCAACCGCGTGAACCCTCTTAAGGCTTCTTCTTATATAGATTTACCAACAAAAATAAAAAATGAAGCCAGTGGCGCCGAAGACGTACTCTAGGTAGTTCAATTGAACTGGCTAGAAAATTGGGTGGGTGGGTGATGGGTGCCGGGAGGTTGGGTAGCCGGGTAGGTGAGGGTCACCGAGTGGGTAAAATATTAGAGTATAGTCTGTCTGCTATAATTTTATTAAACACACGAATGTAACTAATTGTTTAAGCCCATGCCCACATGAACATGTTGAATGCAACGCTATACAGTATACGGCAATGCATTACGCATAATATGTGTATTGAATAAATTTAGAGTACCTAATCTAAAAGAAATATTATTCTGTGAATTGTGATATTAAGTAAATGCATAGCAACACCACCTAAAGTTGGTCACAGGATAACCACCGTACAACCACTCTTATCAGTCCTTATCATTTTTCGGACAATTGCCAGCCACCGTAAATTCCCACATGAACAAAAGATAAAAATAGAATATTTTTCCTTTGACTTTCTATTATACCAGGGATACGTTAAGTGAATGCCACCGTTTCTTCACTCGCCACTCGGTTCTCATTATTGACTATTATTTATGAATCGGTTATTAATTATTATTTAATATTTATTTGTTACTATTTTACTTATATATTTACTGTTTTACTATTTTAGTAGTATAAACTATAAATTGTAAAAAATTGATTATAATATATTAATATGTCAACTCCTACATCAAATATTTCTGGTTCAATTTGTTTGTGCGGGAAAAAAAGGATGAGCTTAAATTTAACAAATTGGAACCACCATTTATCGTCGTGTGCAGTCAATAAATTAAAAACCAAAAAAATTTGTTCGGACGTCTCTAGTTTTTTTGTAAATTCAATGAATCTATGTCGCCGATTAAAAATCCATTCAAAAAAGGTATGTACTGTTTTTAATTTATTATTATTACATTTTATTATTTTTTATAATATCCTATTTTGCACAGTTGTTGGTTTCACACAATGGTATTGATAGATATACGTATAAAAATTATATTTTTAAAGTTTGGTTTTTTTTTATACATTCGTAAATTTTTGTACTTAGTACGAATCAAGAACCAGTATTTAAATACAGTGTTTAGATTTTTTAAATATTCTAATTGAGTTATTTTCATAAATAAAACACTATAACAGAGAAATTACTGTTGTGGTTATAGATATTTAAAAAATTCAAACAAATAATTTTTTTTGTTATTTAACTCATCAATTCATTATAATTTTATATTTATATTTATAAGACATTATATTATTATGTACAGTTAAACAACAAGAGTGTGAAGTTACGGCAATACAAACAACGTCTGTAACAGAACACAATGCCACAATTTTGAATACTGAGATGGAGACTTCCTCTATTGGTAAATATAAAATTAATATTCTATTCTCACTTAAAGTAACTTTTGCTAGATTTTTTAATATCTAATTTAAATTTTCTAAAATTTAATTTTAAACAATTTAAATGCATATAGGTAGTTATAAAAACATATTTTTCATTTTTGCAAATGTAATTTATAATATTTTTATTTCTTGTAACCAGATGTCAAGATTTGTTATATCTAGTAGTCAATATAGTGAAATCACATTATGTAAAATTCAAACTTGCATTTTTATAATATAGTATTAACAGTTTTGACATTTTAGTGTTTTTTTTTATTATTAAATTACTATATTTTTTTTTTAAATTTTTAGATGAACTGACAGAGAGTAAATTATTGGATGATCAAAAATCTGCATCAGAACCAAATGAAAAGAGCAATACAATTTTAGAAATTGAGACTTTCTCTACTGGTAAATATATAACACTATAACCGTATATTTACTCAGATGTTCAATTCTTCTCAGTTTTGACGTTTGAGTGTTTTTTTTATTATTAAATTACTATTTTTTTTTTAAATTTTTAGATGAACTGACAGAGAGTAAATTATTAGATGATCAAAAATCTGCATCAGAAGCAAATGCAAAGAGCAATACAATTTTAGAAATTGAGACTTTCTCTACTGGTAAATATAATAATAAATTCTAGTATTCAATGGTAGAACAGACTGGGTAAGGTAGTGGTCACTGGTGTTGATGATATATTAAATGTATTTATCAATGATTCTAAAAGTTAAATAATATTCTACAGTTAAGATAAATTTCTAACAAATTATTATCTGTTCAATATTTATACTTACATCCATAAAAATTATTATACTAGACGTATTAATAATAAATTGATATATTTTCAGAATCTTATTCTTTCGACTTCAGCAGTTATGACCCAATAACATTTGTTAAGAAAAAATTATCACCAGTTGAAAAAATGGCAATAATTTGTAAAGGCCCCTTCCAACCAAAAAAGCACGAGCTACCAGAAAAAAATTTTCCTCAAAAACATGGTCATCGTTTTACTGAAGAAAATTACTGGAGAAAAATTACTGGTGGTTATCGTGTACGCCGAGATTGGTTGAGCTACTCTATTTCAAGTAACCGAATCTTTTGCTTATACTGTATGTTTTTTGGTGACAAATATGTACAAAAGGGATGTACAGAAGATGGTTTTCAAGGTTGGAACCGACTGGGTGATATTGGTTGGCATGAAAAAACAATTTGTCATATTAATGCGTCAATTATTGTTATGTTAAAACAAAACTCTGCAGCTATTTCACCATCATTAGAGGAGAAAAAAAGAGAAGAAGTAGTAAATACATTGGTAGACATTACACAGTTTCTTGGGAAACATTCTCTTTCATTTAGAGGTCACCGTGAATATTGGTCCGAGGCTAATAAAGGCAACTTTAAAGATTTAGCAGCAGTAATTAGTAAATAGTCACCTTCATTGGCTATACATATTGAAAAAATAAAAAATAAAGGAAGACAAGAAGTTAGTTTTTTGTCTTGGGAAAGACAAAATCAGCTGATCGATTCTGTGGCTTCGTGTATCAAAGTAGTAATTAATAAACAGTGAAGTGACTCCCGATTTTTTTAGTGTTTCTATCGATACACTTCTATCGACATTTCCAGAAAAGAGCAATTAGCATTCATCATTCGTTATGTTAATTTTGAAAAACTGGAACCAGTAATTAATGAACGTCTTTTAGCCTTGAAAGAATCATCTCTTACATCTGGAAAGAATCTATTCATTATTTTCAAAGACAGATGTGCAGAAAATGGACTGAATTGGAAACGGTTTTTAGTAGGACAAAGCTATGACGGTGCAGCCAACATGCGTGGGGAATATGCAGGCCTTCAAGCACTTGTGTGTGCAGATAATCCTGCAGCTGTATATACTTGGTGTTATGCACACTGCTTAAGTTTAATAGTTGTTCAAGGATCTTGTAGTTCCCAAAATGCAGTAGACTTATTTGGCAATTTGGAATCCTTATACGCATTGATTTCAAGTAGCAAAAAAAGAGTTTTTTGGTTTGATAATGCACAGAAAAAACATTATCCAATGCAACGAATCCATAGACTAAAACGTGTTGAGACAACACGTTGGTTTTCACTTTCATCAGCATTAAACACAGTAATTCTAACATTTAATGCTACGATTGACACGCTAGTAAAAATTCAGCAAGAAGAGGGATGTGCAGATTTTAAAAGTGGAGCAAAAGCAACAGGTTTAATGGAATATTTTCTTTCTGAACGATTTATTTTTACTGCATTATTATATATTGATATTTTCTATATTTTGGATCCATTAACCAGAATACTACAATCAATTAATATTGATTTATTAGGTGCTATGAAAAGTTTACACACAGTAACTGATAGAATAAAAAACATGCGAACAGACAATGGATTCACAGAACTTTGTAAAAAAAGCAAAAATTGCATGGAAAAATCAGATTTTGAGTTCTCACCTTTACCTGTTCATCGTTTAAGAAAGAAAAAAAGATTATCCAATGAAGAAGTTGAGGATCATCCTATTACTGATCCTCTTTATGAATTTAAAATCAAAACATACTTTGTTTCTTTAGACACAATAATTACTGCTATAAATGATAGATTTACTTCTAAATTTCAAGATTTACTAAAAGATATTTCTCTTTTTTCTACAAAACGATTAAATGAAGTAAAAGTTTCAAACAACTCTTTGCCAATTGATGCGTTTAACACATTTTGTGAAATATACTCGAAGTTTGTACAACTCGATGATCTTAAAAAAGAGTATATGCAATTTGCCAATTATTTTTCTGAATTTTCTAATGTCATAAGCTTACCCAAAAATGTACATAGTTGTACTAAAAAAGTTTGTGAGATGTCTGATGGTAGTGAAAATACACAAAGCGATGATTCTGATTCTAATGACAAAATGGACTACAATAATGAAAATACAAATTTAGTTAGTTTACTTGATTTATTAAAATTATGTCATACATTTGGACTAAAAGAAGTTTTTCCGACTTTTTATACCGCACTTCATATTGCAACCACATTGCCTGTTACAAGTGCCTCGCCTGAACGCACATTTTCAAAACTGAAAATTATAAAAAATCGACTGCGTAGCACAATTGCACAAGACAGACTTGAAAACTTAATGTTGATATCATGTGAAAATCTTCCAATAAATAACTCTGATGTCATTGATAAGTTTGCAAGTCTATCATCAGTCCTATCTTCTAAATTATTATGAAATCTGTATTAAATGGTTTTTACTTTTTTTATAAATATATTTTATATACCTACATTTATACTTGGTATATAAGTTTTGTACAATATTTAAGGAAAATAAAAAAAATAATTATGTAATTTTGATTAATGTGCAAACAACTGCTCAAAACAGTTTTAAGAAATCCATTTGAACATTATTAAAAAATAAAAAATGATCAAATTAGTTATTTTATATATTATTTGATAAATTTTTTTCTATTTTAAATGGTACATTTATTTATAGATTATATCTAAAATAAAAAATGTTTTGAGGTATTTAAAGAGGTGGTAAATTGGAGGGGTGGGTGGTGAATATAATTATTTGAACTGGTAGTTTCGATTTCATTCGGCGCCACTGAAAAAAGCTGTAATAAATGTAAAAAATAAAGACGAAAAATGTTTTAAATATTCAATACTAACAAAGTTTGATAATCGATTACATAAAGAAAGATTCAGTATTAAGTATTTTAATTCTTTAGAAAAACGTAGTGGTTTAAATTTTAATTGCATTGATTTTCCTACACCCATTAAACAAATTAAGAGATTTGAACAGATAAATAATGTTTCAGTTATCATGTTTGGATTACATAAAAAAGGTGATATATACGCAATACATTTAAATAATATTGAAAAAGTTAATAATTTTGACTTTCTTTTGTTTGATAATGGTATAACATCCCACTATTGCTATATCACTAATTTTTCTAGATTAATAAGTAGTCAACATAACAAATGTAAAAGAAAAATAATTATCTGTAAAAGATATTTCACCGTATTTAATAATAAACCATGTAAAAATAAACTGTGGGGTGTATCAGGATTATAAAAACATAAAACCATTTGTGATCAGAATAAATTAGGAAAACCTGTGATGTTTGAAAAGGGTGTTTAAAAATCATAAAAGAACGCAAAAAATTCCTATAGTTTTATACGCTGATTTTGAATGTTTATTAAAGCGTTTGGATAAACAAGATAAAAAAACTTATAATACTCATTTACACGTTCCTATGAGTTATGCTTTTTACGTAAAAGTTGATTATAATATAATTCCAAAACATTTTATAAAAAAGTATAAAATTCCTACAAGACTTATTATCGATAGAGGTGTAGACGCTGACCTAACCTAACGTAAAGAGAAACTTGAAATTGTAATTTTTTAATAGCACATAATAATTGATCTGCCTGAGATATATTACTAGAAATCCAAGAATATTCTTCAATAGATCCAGTACTTGAATTATTAGATAATATTTCTAACGCACTGACTACAGCAAGCTGCATCTCTTCATATAAAATAACAGCATCGTGGCGCTGTACCCAACGCGTTGGACACATTTGTTTCAACCTGCTAGCTTTAGAACTAGGAAACAAATCTTTAATACATCTTTGAAGCACCTCAAATCGTTTTGGGTATCCAAAAAAATTACAAATTGATTGTATGGTACCTATCGTATTACGAATTTCCGGGATCTTACAAGAATCAGAAATTACCAAATTCAGGCAACGAGCGCTACAATGGATGTAATAAGCTAGTGGATAAATTTCATGAATTCTAGTTTGTACACCTTTAAACTGTCCGCTCATAGCAGCAGCTGCGTCGTTACCTTGGCCAATCATAAATTTGGGGTTTATACCAAAACTTGAGATACTTTCTAAAATAGTATCAGCAAGACCTTTACCACTGACATCATTAACTTGTACAAATTGAAGAAAGTCTTCTCTTATCTTTTTTTCACCATCATCAAAATATCTTATACAAATTGAAAGTTGTTCCTTTGTAGATACATCCATTGTTTCGTCTGCTAATAAAGCAAAACATTCAGCATTATTAATTTGGTCCACTAATTTTTTTAGGATAATATTGTTACAACTTGATATTATTTCATTCTGTACTCTAGGACTAATGTAAGTAGCATTTTTTGAAGCAGTATTTAGATGGTTTTCCAAATCGCAATCACCTGCATCAATTCTAAACTTCAAAAGAGCACGAAAATTACCTTCATTTAGTGTTTAATCATCTTCATTTGAATTATCAACTTTAGTTTGTAAAGATTTAAGACCATGATCAAAATGCCCTCTCAAAGCCAGTCCTTGTCGCCCACATAATAATACAGTTTTTATAATTGGAAGTATTTTTTTACGATTTTCCAAAACTTCTTTTTTTTTGGCTTCATTTAACTGCAGATCTATAGATATGGTTTTTTTTTCTTTTATAGATAGGACATTTTTTTCTTGTAACTGATTAAACTTGTGATAGTCGGTTTTTTCATGTTTTTTAAAATCTTCTTTAGCATTTTTCCAGTGGTCATATTTATCTAAAACCAAGCGACCAGTAGCTTCATGTGATCCCTTACCTACACATATATTAGGAGAAGGAAAAAAATACATATTTTACAATAAGCACCATCTTCAATGTCAGAGTAAGCCAACCATTTGAATTCATACAACCAGCAGTGTTGAAATTTCAAATTTCTTTTACCAGATTTTGGGAAGTTGTAGCTTACATTAGGTATCCATAAATGATCCAAAATGTCAAGTTTTTCATCATTTGACATTGATACCTAGAATAAATGTCACATCTAATTTATGTATTTTATGATAACCTTTAAATTACAATTTAAGACTAAAATGTTGGTAGTTCAACTTATTATTTTTTTAAATTTAACTTTAGTGCCAATGAAGTTAATTTAATTCAACTTAATGGAAAATACTTATTGGACTAACTTATTGGAAAATATGTTTACAGTGTTTTGAACTGTTTTTGTAATTATAAATTGTAATCACCCAGATGATGAAGATGAATACAACAATAACCATAGCCATAATCAAACTATAAAATTACACTATTTACAAATAAAATGAAAATGACTGGCCATAGCAGGGATACTGGCCATAGGTGGCGACTCCACCCTAATTATTATTTAGTTTGTAAAATTACTCAGAAACATGTTTTTCAAGTATTCGTGTTTGATACTAATATGAATACACCAAATACAGCTACAAGAATTTAAATGTCAATAAGTATCAACTTACTGTTTTTCCAACATAACATGATACATCATTTATAACACATTTACTAAGCAGTGTTTTTGAATTTTTATTTTGAATTTTTACTTCTTCAACATTTTCCTAAAAATTAGGATTAATAAGCAATTAGGAAATTAGCAATAATAAATAACTAAGATAAAATCTTTCAAATGATTCAATTGAAATTAAGGTAATAAGAAAAACATTAGAACATTATATTACAAAAAAACAAGCATATAAATCAATATTTTAAGACAACCAATAGGCATTTAAATAGATTTAAGAATAGTAAAAGCTTTTAGCTTTAAGACACTTCTAAAGCCACTTTAACTAAGCTTTTTTGATAAAATTAGTTGACTTATGTCATGCAAAATTTCTGAATGAGTATCTGAACCAATAGGTTTTTACCTAACCTAACTTTGCTTATAAATTATAATTTATAATACATTAATGTTTGTGATAACAATAATTATAACATATTTAACTACTATTATACTTCTTTATAAGTGTTTATAAATTATAAGTATTAAAAAAAACATATTTTTAATTTTTATCAAATATTTAAATATTTAGCTACTACAAATTCATAAAATATACTTTAGACTATAGATATCTATAATCTATGTATAATCATAAAAAATAACTTTATTTAATACTTATATTTTTAACATTTTTATCACCAATATTTAAAAATGTTAGATATAGAGAAATAAGAATTGAATCATAATATTTATTGGCAAAAAGTATATTATTTATTACTTATTAATTATTATATTACCCATTCAACCTAAACTAAAAATACTTTTTAGGTATTTTCAAAAGTTTTGAAAAGCAAGCATTAAAATAGCTATAGGTAATACCTATTAGGTATACTTAAATTGCATTACAAAGCAGCTTATTTATTTACGTAGTTAATTTTTATTTTATAAAATATTTTAAAAACCCATGCAGCCATGCTAATCTAACCATCATAGATGATTTGGACCTTTGTCATAGTTAATGATAATTTTTAAAACATAAACTCACAAACGCCTTTTTGACAGTTGATTATTGATTAAGTTTTTACACATATTTTCTAAACAAATAACTTAAAAAGATATTTGTAATTGTAATACTTATATTTCTGAATTTACCTATGTACAATGTACCTACTAAATATTAAGTGAAAATTAGTATTTTAAAATTTGTATTCGAGTAGCCAGTAAGTACTTTCCAAAATTAGGTTTTGTGACTCTATAGTCTCACTTTGTGGTAAAGGTGATGGGTCACTATTTGATTCTGAAGTATCAGCAGATGGTTTGGTTTTTTTTGAAAAAAAACTCAATATTGAGGTACTTTTTCATTTAGCACTCATTTTTTCATAAATTGTAGCTGAATCCTGAATACCAAACTACACGAGAAAGAACACCAAGAAACCGTTGGTTGATTTGATAATTGATTATTATTCGTACTACCACTACTACCTATATATTATAGTACCTACGATAAAATTAGTGATAAATGATAACACTATTTAGAACCGTTCTAAATATAACGTTTCATAACGTCCCGCACTTCAGATGAAAACATCAATAACACTGCAGCTATGCTTTCTCGATTTTATACTACAGTGACCATAGATAATAGATATATTATTTAAGTGTTTGACAAATAAATAAATTTTAAGATGAGAAAGAAATTTTTTTGGGTTAAAACCCTATCACCCTACCCCTGCGTACGCCACTGTTATATTATATTAGAAGTCTCTAATGGCACATAATATCAAATTAATTAATTTTCATTTTTTGTTTTTACAATATATATTAGGGCTTCAACATGACATTTCAAACAGCCCTTACCATGTTTTTGGACAGCATGCACAATGTGATTTATATTTTTGTAAAAAACCGGCTGATTGTGAAAATCATGTACCAGCTATGAAAAAATGTGGACTTATGCGTGATGTTAATTCAGTTTTAAGAAGAGTAGTTGAAAATGCATCAAGTCTTATATATGATGTTACAAACAACGCTTGCGAGCAATTTAACAGCGTTATAAATAAGTATATTTCAGGAAAACGAATAAACTTTTCTTCAAAGCAATCTTACAATACAAGAGTTCAAGCTGCAATTATTTCCTATAATACCAGTGGTAATTTTCTTAGAGCGGTCCATAAAAAAGTGATGCACAAAAGTCCCGGTATAAAAAAATCTTATAAAATCATACACTATTCGTGTACTATTATAATAACTATAACTAGGTATGTGTTTTTTTAGGAATGGTTGGTAAAAAATTTTTGACATCCAAAAAGTACAAACACGAAAACTTAAAAAAAGACGTCTTTTTCATTCTAAAAAATCAAAAAAAATACAATACACCGGACCAGATGAATTTTATGGCCTCGCAGAACCGTTACCAATAGATGAGAGATGTTCGATAGAAGAATTAGAATTAAAAAAACAAAATTTTGTTCAAACAATTACTCTCTCAAAGTATCAACGGGATACTTTGGAAATAGATACTCAAGAACAAAGTTCTAGTTCTAGGTGGTTTATTGAAAGGCGTAATCGTATAACAGCTTCTGACTTTGGGAAAATATGCAAGATGCGACCAACTACGTCATGTAAAAATATTGTAGCTAACAAATTATACAGTACATCATCTAGTACGAACGAGCCAATAGCATGCAAATACGGTAAAGACCTGGAACCAGTTGCCCTGGAATATTTTGAAAAAAATATGGGGACAACGGTTCAAAAATGTGGTTTAATCATTGATGAAGATTACCCGTTCTTCGGAGCATCACCTGGTGAGTTCAACTTAACTGCGAGTTTTTTCTCAAATTTAGACATTTATAATATACAAGATTTTGCATAATATTTTAAAATATTTTATACTCTGAAATGTATTGATTTCCCTGGTTTTTACCATTAAATTTATATAAAATAAAAAATTAATCCTTTATCTTTTATGGCATTTTAAATTTAGATGGACTTATTGGGAATGATAGCATAATTGAAGTGAAATGTCCGTATTCGGCAAAAGACTATCCTACAGTTGAAGAGACTATCAAAGATAAAAAGGTACCTAATACATAATAGACATTACCACTTACAATATATTATATATCATATTAGTTACTAAAGCAATTTATTTTAAAATGATAATTTTTTTTTATACTAATGATTTCTTATACATAGGTGTAATTTGGGGGGGGGACTTTGAGGGTATTAGCCCCTCTAAAAATGTATTTTAACAGATGACAGAACCCTCCACCTACGAGTCTGTTTCTTTTAAATATGTAAAGCCCATCCAAGTCAAAAATTGAAATTGCACCTATGTCCATATATGACCTAGTATATACCTATCTCGTACTTCTATAAATAATATTTTTAATTTAGATCAAGTTCTTAAGATTAAATGAATGTGGAGAAATAACTTTAAAAAATGATGATAATTATTACTATCAAATAATTGGGCAGTTGAGAATTTCCAAAAGAGATATCTGTCATTTTATTGTGTATTCACATAATTGGCAACATGTTGAAATAATCAAATATGATCCACAATTTTGGTTTGATAAAATGGAGTCTAAATTGAAAAGGTAAATTTAAATATATATATTACATAGTACTCGTTCTTTATATTATTTATTACATATCACTGTATTTTGTACAGGTTTTATTACGAATGTTTATTACCGGAGATCGCTGACCCGCAGTTTGGTAAACGTTTTTTGACGAGCGATATCATCGACCCAAATTATATGATAACTGCTCAAAAATCCAAAATAAAGAAATGAAGAACATTTCATATTGTATTAAGTATTTCTTATTTGTATAATTAACTATGTAATTGAAAAAAAAAAAGAAACTATAGACAATAATATTTATTCTATTAATTTGATATTATTTGTAATTGATCGGTTCATTTTTTACTGATACCTGAATTATGTTTATATAATTCTTACACCTAAAAGATTGTTTAATATATTTTTAAAACATATAACAAGGAATTTTTTTTTTTAAAACCACATTAAAAAACAATTTTTTATGTATTATGTAATACGTGATTAGCACTCAAAAAATAAAAATTCATAAAATATTTACGACAGTTACCTACTTACATTATGCTTAAAAAATAAAAAGTGATTACATTAACATTTACTTATCAAAACTATTTAAACAATACCTACTAATACCTACGTTTATAAAAGAATAAAAACTCTAGTATGAATAAAACTTAAGTTACCTACAAGTAATAACGTAAAAAACGTATTTACTAAAAAACGTATAGATTCGCAATTACTTTATTTATTTTCATGTATTTTATAAAGTTATTGAGTTATAAATATAAATCAAGGTATGTTGTATAATAGTTAGTATGCTACGCATTGTTCAACAATATTCTGGCAAACATAGCTTTAATTAATACATTGGTGGTGACTTGTGAGCTGGGAGCGAGCGCACAGCGTGCTATATATTACAAAAGAAATAGATTAGCGTTGAGCAACAATTAACGCAATGGTTTGATATGAAATATCCTAAAGGACCGTTCATGAAGAAATAATGTGTCCGCGTCGTGAAGTGTTTGTTTGGTGTGGACGCACCTTTACGTGTATTATCTATGGCTACGTCGCATTTCATTATTACTACTTCATGACTCATGTTAATATTGTACAACTTACGTTTCATTTCGCTATCGTCGTCAGCCTGCAGTAGACGTGCACGTTCCGTTCTTTGCATTGCTGTTCATAGCGTGTTGTCTAGTCTATCTTATCTAATATTAAACCATTTAAAATACGTGCATAGTGCATTACATGTTGTCTATTTGTCTCATAGCTTTTAGTTATTGACGCTGGACTTACGCTGTACATGCTTTTTATGTTACGTGTCGTTATTGGTCATTATTTAATTACGCATTAAAGTAATTAGTGTTCGTAAAAATACAAGCTGATTACTGTTTACTCTTTTAATTAAAGATAAAAATATAGATACATTATCATTATTATTATTTGCATTTGCAATGATGATAAAAATTAGTGATATCACAACAAAAACCCTTCGTAAACTTCGTGTAAAAATGGCTAAGTAAAAAAAAATATTAGATCTTTAAGCACTATAAAGATGAGATATCATGAATTTATTAATGCTAAGTATATTGAATTTAAGTAAACGTATTTTGTTTCAATAATTTATTTACTTGGCGAGGAATTATTTCTTAAAAGAAACAAAGTGTGATGAATAATATAATAAAATGGCGAAGAACTATTACAATATGACTTATTATTATTTAAAACATATTATTAATATTTATATACTATTCTAAATAATTCCTCGCCAAGTAAATAAATTATTGAAACACAATACGTTTACTTAAATTCAATATACTTAGCATTAATTCATGATATCACATCTTTATAGTGCTTAAAGATCTAATATTTTTTTTTACTTAGCCATTTTTACACGAAGTTTACGAAGGGTTTTTGTTGTGATAATAAATTAGTGTAACAAATTTAAAATGAAATGTCTTAATATACGTTAAAGTTTATGTAGGTTTTGTCATTCATAATCGTTTTACCATAAAATAGTACGATTTATTCATTTTATTAATTCTTAAATATCAATACGAAGTCGCAAATTTAATATTAAATACTATCATTATTATTCTATTATTATTTATTAAACATACTTATTTTATATCAAATGATATACTATTATAGATCAACCTGACTATAAATATGAAACGTTCTAAGTTAAGTGGAGCCAAATATACCAAATTGGCCAAGGAAAAATTGGAAAAACAAAGATTGGCTTCAGAAAATGTCCCGAAAATTAATACATTATTCAGTAAGGAAGTAATTTTGTCAGTAGGTTCATAGATTCCGTAGATATTGAAAGGGTACAGAATGTAAATGAAAAAAAATATTTATTTTAATGATATTACAGAGATAGAGTTACAAAATAAAATTAAAACAAGTATTTTTAGTAAAGATCATAGATTAGTATATAGTATAGATGGGCAACTCCTGGGTTAAATATTGTGACTGCGAGCAGCGCTCCCGGTATCTGCACGACGAACTATTCTGTAACAATCGATGTTTACCGCGACATTGATAAAAAAAAAATGAAAAAAAATTCGTGGGTCTCCTGAGATCGAACCACGACTGCAGAGATCACTGTTTTTCTACCTATCTACTCTAATGTCCTAACCTATAACCTACCATTATGTGGCTACTTATCTGTTGAAAATTACCTATATAAAGTATTAACCTCTATTATTTTTGATAGCTTTGCTGGGCCTGGGGCAGTCTTCCCGATTTTGATAAGAGTGAACATAACCTAAAAAAAAAAATTTTTTTTTCTTGAGATCCGTTACGCCAACCTTAGAATCCTAAAGTTCTTTCCATCTAGCCACTACTGCCCATCTTGCAATACAAAAATCTGAAATTGAAATTGCTAAAAACCTAACTAACGCTTATCAATAATAACTATTGTTCCCCTCAACTTCCCTCATATTTAGATTGTAGACCGTAAATCGTTATCTGTAGTTACAATAAATAATAATTTAGATTTTTTGAAAACTGACTAACCACTAATTTTTGAGAATCATTTCTTCAAAATCACATACATTTATTTTATAATCATCATACTGTTAAATTATGTATAATAATTTCTCATTGAAGTATTTCATATTTTATAAAAATATTAAATGTAGTGTTTACAAATATTTAAAGGACCCTTTTTTACTAACAACTATGCCACATAATGCCCTGGTCGCAACATCTGCTCTCAACAATTAGAAATGCAAGTAGTATGCACCAAGCAATTCTAATATTCATTTCATCGGTTTTTTAAATCAAACTAAATTAATCCTTCTAATTATAAGTGAAACTTTTAGAATAACTCGATTATTAGAAATGTAATGTTGAAAAAAATCGCAAAATATTGATTCAGGAAAAAAAGTAATAGTTCATTTTGCATTTAATACTATTAGTGAACTGTTCAAGATGCTGCATTCTAATGACTGTTTTTCAGATACTCTTGTTATAATTTGGTAATTCATACAGTTTGTGAATAAATTTAAATTTATAATATGTACCTACATTTTTTCAGTATTTTAATTCTTACTGGGTATTGCTATGTCGTCTTATACTGTATGTTTTAAAAAAGTTGTTTCAAACAATGTGTTTTTAGCATGTTTAAAACCTGTATTAAGCACATTTGTTTTAAACGCATTGTACTTTGTTAAAAACAATTCAAATACATTTTAAAACAATAAAATAGAGAAATTGATTTAGAATTATTGTTTATTTTATTATATGGAGACATATTTTATTTTCATGATTTAAAATGAAAATTAATTTTAACTAATATGAAACAAAACAATAACTATTACCACAAAAGTTTTTTAATTAAGATTTAAAATAAAAACTCAGAAGTTGAAATTCCATAAATAATACAACAAAATAATAATTTATTAAATATTTTAAGACAGAAAACACCTGAGGTATAGTTAAAGGTAATAAGTAAGGCAGAGGACTTCTATCATTGTAGCAATAATATTATCCACTTCTCAAGAAATAGTAAATCTAAAAGGGAATTAAAAGGTTCATGACAGAGATATTTTGATTCCAATAACTATTGCACTATTGTCATTTCTATTTGACTATTTGTCATTTCAATAAAGAAAATAACTCATGACTTACTTCAAGTCTACAATGTACTTTATCTCAACATAATACATCTTGATTTCTTGTTTATAACACAAAAACATAAACTTATAGAAATAGTATTCCTCAATATAGTACTTACATATACTTATAAAATCAGATTTCATATGGTAGTCTAAAATTTAGAAGAGAAAGCCTTATGATGAACACAAATACAAATGTTTTGGTAATAATACAATTGAAATTATATTTATTCCTATGGGACTAGTAAGTAAATAGATATGCAATTCAACTTTAAATTTGTATTATGACAATAGATAACAAAACATACAATGTACATATATTAAATATCAGAATTTAATTTATTTAGTAATAATATATAGAATTTTAATTACAAGGTGGGTTTAGTTTACATATACATAAATAAATTATAAATATACTGACGGGGCGTTGCCTATTATATAATATTAATATAATTAAGGGTAACTCCAATAAGAATAAAACATAAAATAATTGTGATTGAGTGGACTGTATAGTTAAATAATAATAATAAAAAAATCACACAATTAAATAATATTAAATATTGTAATAACAAAATATATTGACTGTAAGTCCAATTAACATAATAATAAAGAATTTTAATTTAAATAGTGTTTTTACACATACTATTATTAATCTTTAATGCCTCAGATGGCTCTCATAACAATATATAATAATAAATAATAATATAACCACAAATAATACTTTAATAATAATAACCATGTGATGCACCACCAGTGGCGGACTGGTTTCATTTTTTTTGGTCGGCTGGAATTTAAAAGGGCCGCTGACCAATGAGACTAATAGCAATGGCTATGGGCCTTTTTACAGTTTTACATTTTTAAAGATACCTAATTATTTTGAAGTTCATCTACCCCCCAACTCTCCAAAAAAAAATGTACATATAACTATTTTTGTAAGTACCTTATTTAGGTTTCGTTTAAACTTTTAATTCTTATACATTATAAAAACAAATAACAAAATATCTATAATGTTACCTATTCAACATTGCTGTTGATGCATATCATAGGTACTTTAGGTACTATAGGTTTTTGTATTCTTATTACCGTTAGATATAGCTGTTGCCTGTTGCATGAAGTCTACATACCGGATACTTCATATTATAATATGTAAGGACCTGGTTAATATTTTATTTATATTAATTAGTGTGTGTTAAACCAATTTTAAGTGTCTACCACCGCATTGTTATTTAAGTAAAATTTTTTTACTTAAAATCTTATATAAAATGAATGTAGTAGTGTAGTAATGTATTATACAAATATATGACTATTGTAAAACAAATATTCAAATAAATAATACAAAATATTCAATGTTTTAATAAAAAATAATTAATAAACGTTAATAAATGATCAAATAAGTCTGTAAGTAATTATGAGTAATATCCTTATCAACTAGTTAAAATAAAATGAATAAAATATAGATGAACTTTAAATAATAAATAAAATTAATACAAGAGTAATTTTTGTAATTCTAAAGAGGAATTTGCATAACAGGTTATTATTTCTTGTACATCAGGAATTTTGTCACTTTCAATACTGATTAATAGGAGTGGCTCTAATAGTTCTTGACTCAATGACGACCTAAGTCTCGTTTTAATAATTTTTAATTTTGAAAATGACCTTTTACAATGCACTTGAGTGCATGAAAGTGTTAAAATATACTTGTACACCAAGTATAAATTGGTGAATGCAGATGTATGAAAATTGTACTTATATAGCAATTTCATAACACATGGTATGCATTTTTTACAAATTGAATTTGTATTTAACTTTTTCTGTGGTGATTCAGACTCCACGTTTGGTTGTTTATCAATATTTTCATCAGAAACATCTGACAGTTCTGATTCACAAGCGTATTCTCCTTTCAATGACTTTGCTATAGACTCATAAGAAGATGAAAAGTTAATTAATTCTTCTTGGACAATATTGGGATGTAATCCATTGGTGTTACAAAAATTTTTAAAAATTATTTCATTTTCGCCATCAAAAGTCAATATTTTGTTATTTATATCTATAAATCTATTTGGATCAAAAAATGTCAATGCTTGAAAAATATTCTTATTTTTAAAAAATCGATCCTCAATAGCCATTGATAATTTGTCAATTATTATACGAAAAACTTGTACTCTATACAGCTTTATAGGGTCATTATCTACAACTTCATCATCCAACAGTTCTCCTGACATTTTTTTTATCTTGCGTTTTCGTTGTTCAGGTAATTTAGTTTCAAGAAAAACATTTGGAAATATTTTAGTTCTCTGTTCCATAAATTGACTAAATTTTTTGGCTTGTTCATAAATTATGTCAAAGTCATTAGAAATAATTTTGATTTCTTTTTGAAAAGTTACAATCTGATTCCAAGCAGCTAAATAATCTAAACATTTGGTTTGTAAATACTTAGAAACAGGAGTAGCTTTACTAAACACATGAAGGTATAAAAAAGATGTAAGTATAGTATCAAATTGTGTCCATTTATCCAACAAATTTCTAGCTTCAGATGCTGTTTCTCCATCAGCAATATTGTCATAGCCTATTGAGTGCAGTACTTCTAGTAAACAAATATATCTTTCCCTCTTATCATTTTCTTCATACACAGAATGAAATATTGCTTTTAAAGCTCCATCCTTACTGTTCCATCTTGTTTCCCCTATTTTTTTCAATTTTCTAAGTTTTTCATGTCCAACTTTTTTTTGCAAGATAGTTTTCCACAAATTTGACCTTTTATAGGAACGTGAAATAAATACTGCAGTTTTTTGACAATGTACAAATAAATTTTGTGATGAGATACAACAATTTGTAGCATCACTTATAATTAAATTTAATACATGAGCATGACAATGAGTAAATATTGAACTTGGCGAGTCTTTTTTTAACTGAGCTTGCAACCCAGAGTACTGTCCACTCATATTAGAGGCACCATCAAATGATTCACTGACTAAATTTTTTAAATCTATAGATAGACTATCCAAGTTTTCTTTTACCAACAGATATTGTTCTATTCCAGTTGAAGATTTTACTTCAATCATTTTTAAAAAACGTTCCTGAACTTCACCTTTAAGAACATACCGAATACATAAAGAAAGTTGATCCATGACAGCTACATCTTGTGTAGAATCAATTTCTAATGAATATATTTTAGCTTCAATAACTTCTTGAGCAATTTTTTTCTTCATCAAATTTCCAATAATAATTATTATTTTATTGAAAGTAGTTTTTGATAAGTATGAATTAAAAGAACCCCTTCCTCTTGGTCCTTTAATATTTTCCCACACAGCAATGATATATTTATACAAAGTTAAATAAATATTTCAAAAAAATATTTAATAATTAATAAATGTATAATTTTCATTGATAATAGATTTTTATATATAATATAATTTCTAATAAATATTGGTTGAACCCTTTGAATAATTATTAATATAAGAAGAAAATAAATGTTAAATAATTATAAACAATTAACATGTATTAATATTTATATATTAATATTTATTTGTGATATTCTAACGATTAATAAATGTACCATCAAACTTAACTTACGTTGAATACTAGGAGAATCAAATATTACATAAATATAAAATAAACAACTGTAATTAATAATAATTCAAAATTTTATTTTTATTAATTAATATTATAATATATAATGAAAAACTAATTAAATAACATAATTAATATACACATTAAATGAATATATTCATATGAATTATGCATATTGTATATAATGTAATTAATAGATTTATCTTTTTAAATAATACTTAATTGCACGACTGTATATAATATAGAGATGATATGCTCAAAATTAAAAAAAAATTAAAAAAAAAAAATTAACAAACCCAATCTCAATAAACTGGACAAAAAAAAAATTGTTACAACTTTGTATATAAAATAAGAATTAGGATACTGCACACTGTATATATAGAGATGATGTGCTCAAAATGAAAAAAAAAATAAAAATAAACAAACCCAATCTCAATAAAAAAAAAAATAATTGTTCTTGTATAGATTATTCAATATATTATTGTATAAAATAATATTATTATTTTCTACTTTAATATATTTGAATCGCTTAAAAAATATGATACAACTTTATATAAAATAAGAATTATGATGGATAATAAAAAATAAGTGTTAGTTTTTTTTTCAATTTGTCTCTTTAGGTTAAACGGAGCTTGAGCAAGTACATATTTAATAATATCTTCCATTTCGTTTTGAGTACTCTGTTTAAACTTTCCTTGAGTTTTGATAGCATCTAAAAATTAAATCAGAAAATTTTTAAAATAATTAAATATGGTTTATCAGAATTCATTTTACATAGTACCTATAAACAGAACCTACACAGTAGCGCGTGTTTTACTATAATTGTTGGTTAGGACCAAAGATTATTATTTTTATGAGGATATCCCCTCCTGATGGATTTATATAATCTGTGAAAATATGGCATTTAAATATTTACAAATTTGCAAATAGTTTTAATAAAATGTTTGTATATATATACATAGGTACGTTATTATAGTTATTTTATTACATATATATATATTATGTCAGCCATTAGTTAAATTACATTTTTATGATGAATATTATAGGTACATATTATTTAAGTTAAAATTAATTATATTTATATGAATACAAATACAGATGACTTTTATAGTTGTATTTATAAATCATTGAATTTTTATGTCCAGTTAAAAAATACACAATAAAATATAAATATTATTTTTTTTTATGAATACTAAAGCTTCAACTATATAGATAGGTTTATATTTTACCTTAAATTACATTAATACAGGTTGCAAGTTCCAAAATATTAATAAATTGGTCTTGCAGGTTATAAAATAATGTAATTGTGTTTTTTATATCAATATTATTATATTTTACCTGATGGTAATATTATGTTCTGATTATAATAGTTATCTAGTCTGAGCAAGTATTACTATCTGAACTATTGTCTTATACATCTTACTAAATTAATCATCATAATGCACCCACCCCTAAATGTTGAAAGACCATTGCTTATAAATTATCCTTTCCCCACACTATTATACAATATTATAATTGTGCCAACAAAACATAATAAAATCAATTATTATATATTATATAGTTATATAGCAGTACATCTTACCAAATATTACTGAACAGGTTGCTAAATTTGAAAATTTCTGTTTTCCTTTTTTCCCCGTATAAGAGAAGTCTTTCAATAACTCATCTTTAAATAACTTGGCCATAAGCCTTTTTACCATAGATTTAACGTTTTTTCCACCAATATAAGATAGTTCATTCACCTAAAAAATGTAAAATTATATATATTAAAATAACTATTATATATTGCATTATATACCTTATGTAAAGGCTAAATTATCAAATTTATAAACCGAGGATCTATCACTGTCTCTCCCTCATAATTCAGTATCTGCAGTATAAATATGCAATACTCATCCCCCATACTATATAATAACTGATTGAACAAATACTGCATACTATAAGTATAAGAAACTTGGCCACCTTCAAATTCTTAAAATATATAACCATGCATTATTAAAATTACTTTATTAGGTATATGTTCTTATATTATACATGATAATAACTTTACTAAGTTGATTTTTTAGAAATATATTTAAGTATATCAATAATAGTATTCAAAATACTATTATGTCAAAACTTTATCTTATTGTTTCTTTAGTTATAGTAAATGGTACAATTATTATATTTATTTGGTTACAAAAGTTGAATTAAAATGTATTAAAACTCGATATTTTAACCATATTTAATAACTAAATCAAAATAGTCTTACTAAGTTTGTGCGGAATGTACCATCTCCCACAATATTATTTTCCAATGTATCAAGATCTATCATATTATCGATTGGCAACGGACAACAAGTCATATCATTTAATGATGAGGATGTCTTATTGATAGAAGAATCATTTGTTGGCATGCTATTTAAGCGTATTTCAATAAAATCAAGTCTTTGAGCCATATCTCTTTGATTATTTATGATACGTCGTAATTCATGTTTGATAAATGTTAACATGTGTAAAGTTTCTTTTTGATAATCTTTGCCTGTATGAAATTAGTAAATAAATATAAAGTATATTTTTAAATCAAACTCAAGCATTACCTAGTGGACTACTATTCACAGCTTCTGTAGATATGTCTAATAGTTTAGGAGTTCTGATACATACTTCTGAACTTTTTTCATCTGTAAAAATATGTAATTGAAATTGCAATAAAAATAATAACTTTATTGTTAAAAAAATAATATTTACCTGCAAGATGAACATCAGAAGATTTTAATTTGTTTTCAATGATGTCTTCATTACTATCTTTATCATAGTTTGAATTAAATGTTGGCACTATAAAAACAGAACATGATTATATAAAATACTTCTACCCTACTGATATAAATCATTTGTATTTACTATTTTTTAACAATTATTAATGAATAATAATTAAATTATCACTTACCATTCTTATATTTATTGGTCAAATTTGGTGATACATCATAAGACAGCTGTTTAACTATAGATGGTTTTTGTTGACTTTTCAGCGCTTTAAATAAAAAATATGCTCATATTATAATTCATGTTAAAAATAATAACATACAACAAATATTTATTTATTATAATACGTTACAAGTAAAAACTTACTTTTAAACTTTTTTGGAGAAGGAGACCAACCTGCATATTTCATTGATTTATTACTGTTATTGCATTTTTCATCATCAGAATCTATATAAAATAATAATTGTAATAGATAAGTCATATAAATTAATAAATGTATAGATATATTATTATTTAATCGGGTAGAGTAAAAATAATAACCTGAATACTCGGGACAATCTGAATATGACTGGTTATTTTTTTTTACTTTAAATTTTCTCTTAGTTTTTAAGTCACCAATATCTGACAGATCAGTTTGAGTACACCCCTTTACTGCCAATTGATTAGCTTCTTCAAATGATCCTATATTAGTATGAAAATGTATTAAATTATAATAGTCTTAAAAAGTTAGGAAATTATTGTTATTAAACAATAATATGATTTACTGATATTTGTTTTAAGAACTCTTGCTTCATGGTAATCAAATTCAATTTCATTAGGAATAGTTTTTAATTGTACAAATTTCTTAATCTGAGTTTTGTTTTTTGGCCACGCACAAGTTTTATTCTTTGTGAACCAGGTACTGGGTACAGGTTCTACAGATTCATCACCAAAAAAGTGGACTACTGAATAAGTTGCCATTTAAAACTATAATAATACAACTATAAATAATATTTGTTAAACAATAAATATCATAGTAAATTACACAAGTGTACCTATACATATATTATATCATTTAAATATTAACAAATATTGTATTTCATCAACTTGTAATAGTTAATAATAAAAAGATAATACATTAAATAAGTAGAGCAATTTGTTTACAATTATACAAAATATATACATACAATTTATAATAATTAAAATAAAACTAATGATAATTAATTAACATCAATAGTGTGTAAAATAGGGTATGCTACATTATTATTATCATTATCAATTAATATCATATATTTAGAAAATTCTGTTAACTCTATATCAATTGTCGTGTAATCTTCTGATAATTCATCAACTAATGCTATACCTAACTTTAAGCTATTAATAGGTTTTTCAAAATAACAACAAATTTTATTAAATTGTTTAGCCAAAAATACATTTCTACCATTAATAGAATCTTTACAAATATTTATAACTTTAAAAATACATAATTTTTTATCATATTCAAAGCCTATATAACAGTCGGAAACAGATTTTATATCTATTTTAATACTATTTTTAACAATTATTTGGAACTGAGCGGTAGTTAAGAGTTCAGGTAAAGGTCCATTTACATGTTTTTTTTTGTATATTATTTCATTGTTATTTAGATTGTTCTTTAATTTAGATTCACTAAAGGTTAACAATTCTTGACAGCGTTTAATAACTTGCTCTAGTGGTCTCTCATGTTTTCTTACCATTTTTTTTAAAAACTTCATGTAGTTTTCAAAAGGAAAACATGAGCATTCCTCTAAAGAGCCAAATTTCCTATAATCATCTACTATATGAATTAACCCATGGATGTTATAAGATGAAAATTGAGGCCCGTATATTTCTTCAAATTTTTCAACAAAATGTATTACAATTTTTTCACTAAAATTGACTAATTTTTCAGTACTATTAGGAGATAAAAGAATTCTAAAGGCTACATGTAAACATATAAAATGATTATAACATTCATCCAATAAAATTCCTTTTAGCACTATTGGGCCAGTATAAAGTAAGAACTGCCTAAACTCTGTTGCTTTCCACCTCACTATGTCATTTAATCCTCTAGGTTTTCTTGAAAAATCAACAGTTACATATTTTTTATTAAATAAAAGACGATTACTAATTATATTTACATTTTGGCCTTGTATGGGAACATGTACAGGGGATTTTTTAAATATACCCAACCATAATAAAATCAATTTCTTAACAATGCCTAAGCATACTAAATGCATATAATCAATACTGAAATCATCCACCATATTTATATAAGGTATTTCAGTTAAAATTGATATTGTATTGCCTATATGATGATCATCATCGATACGGTTTATAAAATCTAAATGAGTTCTTTTCCGAAAATTCGTACCTAGAAAACACATGGTATTATTTATACGTTCACCTTCAACGGTGCACCTTGGACAGGAATAATATCCAACATGACCTTTGGTGTATAAAATAAAACTCTTTGCTGGAGTATCACAACAAAATGTATCTACCTTTACATTTTTTTTACCATAAGCAGTATCCATACCATTTTCTGATAAAAATTTAAGTTCATCAACAAGGTTTTTTAAAAATAAATTACTGTTTTGTGGTTTTTCTTTCCCCAATAAAGACCAATTAAAAAGACATTAGATTTAAAAGAACTGTACCGAACATATAAAAGAATTGGCCAAAAGGCGCTAGAGGAACTTTTTGTCAACGGCAAACCATCAATGCCAATAACCAATTTAATTATATTTTCACTAACAATTGAAAAATTACAATGAGATTTTAAACCATTTGCAATGCCAAAATGGTAATAATATCCCGATTGAATAGTTTGAATTTCATTAGGTTTAATAGGTGTTTTTAACACAGTTCTAGCATCGACTGGAAAATTACTAAAACATTTATGATTTTTTAAAAGCTTTAATAAAGCAGATAGTGCAGATAATGTAATATTATGTTCAATTGTCCAATTAGCAATAAGTTTCAGAATAAAACATTGATTATCATATAAAATATTACTAGCATTTGTTAAACATTCATCATCTGAATCAGAGCTGCATGATTCATCTTGTAGATCATAATTATCAGATATGTCTACGTTATTGTCATCAATATTTAAAAAAGAAAAGGTAGAAGTATCAGTACTAAGACTATTAGAAAAGTTATCATCATTAACAATTACACTGCGAGATGGAATATTATAGTTTTCTACAACCAAATTATTATCATTATCTAGAGAGGTACTTGTACTGGGTTGTGGTAAAAAGTTTAATTGTTCTTGATTTTCAACAATAAAATCAATAGTTTCCATATCATTCAAATATCTTCTACGCTTGGTAGATTTACTTTCATATTGACTAGACATATTTAAATTTTGAATTAAAATAAAAGAAAATAATGACTAAACTTTTACTACCTAACAGCTAACTTCAAACTACTAACAATATTTAGGCACCTATTGTAAAACAAATAAATTAAACTTTTTACTTACTTAACTAAAATGCATTATAAAAAACATACTATACATTTCTACGCGTTATAGGTACCAATTATTTTTATATTGTTCTATTCGTTCTGATCATGCCTACATCATTGTATTAGATACAGTTTCAATTTATAATATTAATAATAACAATAATAAAAATGATAGGTAATAAAAAGGTACAGGTACTTACCAAAAATGTAGACACTCACCAAAAATATAGGTATACAACAGTGAAATGTGAAGTGATATGTAGGTACGTACCTACTACTATGGTTGTAGATTGATACAATAACTAATTACAAAATTCAAAATAAAACACTCAATTTAAATTACAGAGACGGATGACTTCAATGACGTCTTGTAAATTGTAATATACGAATGAGACTATGAGAGAGAGTATGTTTATGTTTGTATGAATATTTATTATTTTCTTTATAGTATCGTGCATAAGTCCATCAGTGTCGCGTGAGTGTGTGACCAATGAACGCCATGTCGCCGTAACCGACCGATAATACTTGGCAGTGCGGCGTACGGCGGGGGCATACAGTCGTTAAATGGTTTTCCCCGCGAATTACCGAATCAACAACAATATATTTCTATATATATTTATAACATAGCCAGTTGCACCGTCTACGGTTAAACATCGATTAAGATTAATCAACTGATAACAGATATTTAACCGGGCAAATTCGGCCGATTAAACTCCGGTTAACTTTAAAGTCTCTTCCCGAGAAATTAGTTTATTACTAATTATTTAGGCCGAGGCTATACGCCTATATACGGCGTATTAGCATATAACGCCCGTCGTGTATAGCTGCTCTGCTTTAAGCCAATGCATTTCTAAACGCCATGTGTACAGATTATGTATACAGGAGTTAAAGTGGGGGGACGCAAGGGGACTTAGTCCCCCTACCACGGACGGTGGTTAAAATGCGTCCCCTTTAACAAGATAGGATTTTAGACATTATACATACAATTATTGAATTATACATGTAACGCTTATAAGCTGGCTATATGAAGACATAGTCCCCTTAGAAATTTTTTCCCACTTTAAGCCTGTCCTAAGTCCTACAAGTGTGATATGTAGACTAATTCGCGCTATATTTACTATAATGCGTTTTTAAATTTGTAAGGCTAGTTTTAAAAGAATATTTTATTTTGTGTTTTCAATGACAGCTAATGAAATGAGACCAAATATATCTCTATTGTCTTGCGGCTCATATTGAAATATTAGACCACTTAACATACAAATTATTGAACAGATCAACTACACAACTATAGTATACCAGAGTTTATCACAGACAACGCAATGTTTAACTATGGTGTAGGTACTGTGGTAAAATGTGCTTAATTTATTTAATTATACCTACATGAATAATTGTTTTGAAGACATAAGAGTTGGTATTTTTAGGAACACTATAAGAGCATGTTAATTCTTGTAAAGAAATGGATATTATTATTGTTTGCATTTATTATATCTATAATCTATACTAATACTATACATACATATGTACATAGCACATAATAAAAGACTTATATAAAACAATATATTTTATATATAATTGTATTCATTATATTATGTATTGTAATATTATATTATATTATTTACCTTTTTATTAGCTATGTCCATATCAACAGCTAGTAGGTATACCTAGCTAGTTTTAACTCACACCTTATGGTGGTGATTAAAAAAATATTTATTTGTTTATTTTTAACTGAGTTAAGCATTTTATTCGTTTTTAATATATTATATTGTTTATTAACTTAAATTAACTGAAATCATTATTTTTCACATCGACTTGTCCACCTTTGATAATGACAAAACTCAATAAGGTATTTAAATACATCATTTGTTTATTTTATTTTATTTTATTTCATCATATATATTTATATGAATACTGGGCCCCACTTAGATTACTCGTGTGGGGGCCCAGGAGTTCAGAAATACAATTCCATAGTTTGAAAAAAAAAAAATTAAATTGCATTATAATAAACTTATGAAGAATCTAAGGTGTACCTATACAATTTGAGTATTAACATATGCATGGCAAATATTATATTTTGTATTTGTTCTTAAATACTTTCTGAATCAATATATTTTATGTGTACATTAAATTATGTAAAGAAAAAACGTTTTAAATTTGGTAATTTATTCAATAAAATTTAAAAGAATTAAAAAATTAAGCGTATCATCCTCCCCCTGTGACCAATTGCAGGACATTTTGTCCATATTAACATATATTATTGTAGACTACTATAAGCATATTATACACCTATGATTTTATTATTAATGAATATTAAAATAAAATAATATACTTTTTTTGAAGTATTAAATACATATTTTTTTAGTATATTTATTCAGGACTGAATTTAGGGTGGTGGGGGTTAAATAAGTTTGACATAAAATTATTTTTATAGTTGACTTACTAGTTTTAAAACTTAATGGCCTTTATTACTGAAGAATATATTTAGTTGACTTATGAAGAAGCGACAAAACTTACTGCAAAAGGCCAAAAGGTATACTAATATATTATTTTGTGGGGGCCTCTTAGTAATTGAATCTTTTAGAGGGGCTCAGGCCCCGTGTCCGGCCCATAAACCCAACCCTGTATTTGTTTCATGTTACATTTTATTTTGGATTTTCTCTGAAAATAATAATTTATATTTTATTCAATAAATAAAAATAAAGATAAATATTAATAATAAAGGTTGAATAAATTATGAGTATTAACAAAAAATAAATATTAATATAGTTAAGTTATTTAATGTTACATTATAAGATACATTTAATTTCCAATTACCATTTGAAATAAAATATATTTTATTCAATTAATAGAAAATAAAGATAAATATTAATAATAAAGGTTGAATAAAGGTTGAGTTTTAAACCAAAAATAAATATTATTTTATCCTCTTCATTAAATGTTAAATTTTAAGATTTATTCAATTTTTAATTGTCTTTAAAAATTAAATATTTTTAAGCCAATATTTATTTATAACTATACAATATTTTGGTTACAACGTAAAAAATTAATATGTCATCAATCATTTATCAACTTTTAAATTTAAATATTTTAAATCCAATTCAAATTTAATATTTATACAATTATTTTGATTGGAAAATGCTGTGTGGGTTTAGAGTCTGTAGAAAGTTTCATTTTTAAACTTTTTTTTGAAATTTCATCAATATGATTTTTTAACACAGGGTCAAACTTTGCCACTAATTTAACAATTTCTAAAAAATTCCCCTTTTGTGAAAAATCATTCTGCATAGAATAACAGTTTTCATTTCGATGACCTCTAAAAGGTAAATCTTGCTTTGCAAGAACAAGTATAATAGAAATTATCCTTTCTAGAATTTGTCTTCTAGTTTCAATGTCTTTTTTTCTCTGGTCGTTGAAATATAAATCTAATGATTTTGAAGAACTTCCTGTTATAAATGCATTAACTGCTAATTTGTGACTATTGCTTATTTCATGTACTTCGACACTTTTATAGATATGTTTTACATTAACTAATACCCCAGTGATCCAGTTTAATGAACGGTTGGTAGAAAAAGCCATACATATTGAACAGTACATTTTATTATTAATAACATTGTAACTTAACCACTTACGTTGAATAACTTCTTTGTTATGTTTATTTTCTAGATATCTATAATAAACCTTTGAAACATCAAAACATATTTCAGGACCAGTAGGCTGTATTGGATGACTGTTGACAAAAGATACTTTTACATTAGTTGGCATATTTATTGGTGGAATGAAATATCCAGTACTACTGGTTTTGTCATTTCCATCTACATTTTCCACATTAGCAGTTGTATTAATATTAAAATCAAAATCATTTTTTAAACTATCTGGGATTTCATTAATATGTTCTTGTGTAATATCTATACTGCCATCATCATAGTTACTATTCATTTCTTTGGATGGAATTACAGATAATATAGTATCCTCAACATTTTCTTGTACTATATTAATATTTGAATTATTGCTAAGCCTAAGTTCTTCAGATTTAATAATTTCTGTTGAAGCATTCTTAGATACTTCTGTATTAATGTTTTCAATTTCATGTTTATTGTTACCATTATTATAATTTTGGACACTTACAAAAGATAACTTGGACTGTTTTGGATGGTTAGCTGCATTAATAAGCTCAGTTTGACGTTTTTTTTGTCGTTTTTGATGACCTGACATCATACTTGTATGTTGTTTATTATTCATTACGTGACTCGTGTATTTTATTTTGATATACAATCTGCTGTAAAATAATGTTTAATATTTTTAACTAAGTCAAGTAAGCAAGTACCTAAATAGCAAATTTTTTGTTTTGTCGCGGTCGGGTATCCGGCGATCGCGACCGTCTTTCCTCTCTACGTCCGCGCGTCGCACCCGATAACCGGTTTGCGCGTCGCCGGTCCGCGGCACCGCCGGCAAAGGCTCGCGGGCAGTCGCAGACGAGGCGCGAAACGGCGAGCGTATTTCATTTCTTCTGTTGTTTTTGTTAATAATAAATAGCTGTGTTAAATTGTACGTTTAAGTTGAGTCTTCTGTTTCTGTCATCCGCACCCTCTCGTCAATCAGTCACCGTCAACCGTCAGTTTGTACCCTAGATTTGTATTTAAAGTAACAAATATGGTTATATTCCAGATTAAATACAAACAATTTGAAAATCTATAGTCAACTAATTTGAATTTGGAAAATTAACAATAATTATTTAAATATCTACAGTTTCTATTAAAATTTAAAAAAAAATACTAATAATGCAGCATGTTACACAATTAATAAAAAACACGCAAGTTATAATAATAATTCCAAAATATAAAACATGTGAAATAGAACGTGTGCGTCCGGGCACGATTCAACCGCGATATCCCGCAAGCGTATGCACGATACAACGCGTCGTCCAAACGGCGTACACCCAATTCGCCGACACCCAGTTTGCCGACACCCAGTTTGCCGACACCCAGTTTGCCGACACCCAGTTTGCCGACACCCAGTTTGCCGACACTCAGTTTGCCGACACTCAATAGTTACAGTTTAGTTATAAAAAATATATAAATGATATAAAAAAAAATATAAAATAGTAAATTTATTACAGAATAAAAAATTCCAGACACATAATATAAATAGTCATCATATGTTCCAATAAATCCCTGATTATAGTACAACAAATTTAAAAAAAATAAAATGGTAATATTAGTTAATAATATTCGTTGTCTCCACGTTTTCGGTCTATTCTGTGAATATAATTGTTCACTACAAGTAAGTCCTGATTTTTTTCTGACTTAATTTTAAACCATTCCATAACGACGGAAAAATTAAAATAATATATATATATATATATAAAGAATAATTTTTTTTGCAGTACCTAACGCAATGAAATATAATCGCAAACTAAAATCTTAATCATTATTTGAAAACCGTGCAGTGGACTTATATTATTATTATTATTATTATATATATATATATATATATATATATATTTATAATATATTGATGGATGTCAAAATTATCATGTGATAGATAACTATAATACTATCTTATACTCACCATCAAATAAGTTTACAGATATAATAACGTGCGATAGTCGATAGGTACCTTATGGCTTACACACACGATAAAATAAATTTACAGCTTATGACAGTATTATAGTTTTATTGCAATACCGCCGTAGCATGTTGCCAATATCAAAACTAGAGGTCTCGATTACGTACACGTGTAATGAACTAAAACAGCAAAGCGTTGCCGGGTCAGCTAGCATTATTATAAATATAATTTTTTACAGTGTACATGAATTCTTCAATATGCAATATACACAGGTAATAATAAAAAAATATACGGGTATGCACGGGTATTAAATACACGGGCGAACGAGAGAAACAAAATAAATTCGAATTACTGTGAGTTAAGGAAAACATTTTTTCATTATTGTTCATACATAATTTTCATATACATATAATATAATAAAATATTCATTTATAATTAATACATAAAATAATACGCTGAATGTACTTACTTTTCCAGTTTTATTTTTCAATATTGGAGAAATAGTAGTGACATCTTCAGACTGCAGAGGCATACAACCTTCGACTTCAGGGATATCACCCGTAATTATTTCAGTATTATCTCCCATCATATAATATCTCCCAGTATAAAAACGTAAAACACAAATTAAAACTCACAAAAATCGGTTTAAACGGACTGGCGCGTAATTCACCGTTAAGCATGTAAGCGTCGTCGCGTTATGTTGCAGAAACGTTGCACACATATACCGTCGGCGTGGAACGTAGGCCGCCGCCGCCGCCGCCGGCGGTAGAGCTGCAGTCGATCAGGTGGTGATGTAGTGGGAATGAAATAGGTGGAGCCTGACCGCCGCCCGACGAGTTTTGGTCGCCGCCGTGGCCTGGTCTTATTTGGAATACAGTATAGTTTAATAACATGACAATCTTTAACAAGAAAATAAATTAATTAATTTTAAAGAAAATAAACATAATAAATAAGCATGATATCGTAAGAATAATATAAAATCGAACACCTGGAAGTATAAACTACAAAAAGTAACCGTTAACAATTAAGGAAACGTGTCGTGAACTCGTGTAGTGAGTGATCAGTGAACTATAGAGTTATAACTTATAAATAGTATATAAATGCTAACTACTCCGATTAAAATCTAACTAAACAGGGTTTTAGGATATAGAAAATAAATTTCTCTATAGAAGTTTATGGAAAACTCAGTTTGGCCTCATTTACATTTCGATACGGACTTCGGATTTTCGTTCATGTTCGAAGGTTGGTACGAGATGGTTGGAATTACATTTTTTTTTTTTAGGTTATGTTCGCTCTTATCAAATTCGGGAAGACTGACCCCATCCCAGCTTTGCTCACATACCAGTGTCGAACGATAATTTACGCAGATATGTAAATAATTGAAATTAAAATATATTTTTATTTGCTTTTGAAAAAACAAACATTAGTGTTTAAATAATAATTTTTATTTTATTTGGATCTAAAAAAGGAACTTGTTCATTCCCAAAGGAATACTCTTTTTTATAAGGAACTTGACAAAGACTGTCACATTCTTAGCATTATATTTATTTATTACCTATGTAGCATGTTTATTTTATGTCAAAAGTAAAAAACCTCCTAAATAAATGTGTTACCATTTGTTACAACAGTTAATTTTATTCAAATGTTGTTACTATAATCAATGCAACTTTATTGCAACTAATGGCATTAAAATGTGTTGAAAAATATAAATAGTATTGTTATTTCGTTTATTGAACTTACAAAAAACACTGAATAAAACTACTAACATACAAATTACTAATGTAGGCAAATTTATTATTTTGACCAATATTTTATTCAAGTAAATTTTAAAACGCAGTGTAATAATATACAATTACAAATAGTCAACAATGAAATTTAAAAAATAAATCTCATTTTCAATTAACTTTTAATTCATTACTCTTTTTGACTTCAGCAGGTCTCATTCCAATAGTTCTATGAATATCTTTAAAATTATATTCATACAACAAGGATTGTAAATTATGTATCCATTTTTTATTGTTTTGTACTTCGAAATGTATTCTCATCTTTCCATTGAGTGTTCTATTAAATCGTTCGATCATTGATGATTTCTCTTCATTTTGAGTATGATACATTTTAATCTCATATTTTTTTAACATTTCTTTAAACAATTTATTTTCAAATTCTAGTCCTTTATCGGTATGGAGTAAAACTGGAGGGTTATGGTTTTGTATTTTAGCTTCCTTTAATATTTTTTCAAAAGCTTTGGATACACTTTTCCCGTCTTTCTTTTTAAGTGGATAAGACCAAGCAAATTTGGAAAAAGTATCAATTACATTTAACATATAAGAATAATTATCGTTTTCTTTCTCATAGGTTTTCATTATAACTAGATCAGCAGCCAATAGATCATCAATACCCTTGGTAAATATTTTTCTTTTCGGAAATCGTTTCCTTACAGGTTTGTGAAGTTCTTGAGCTATTGGAAGTTTATCCTTTGCCTTTATTTTTTGGTTGTTTTTAATTTTTTCTTCATCTTCAAGAGGTTGAATAAATTTACTTTTATTTGTGTTACATTCAACACATTTTGCTGAGATTCTCCACCTACCATTATTCGTTTGAACTTTTATTGCATCGATATTTTTTGTTTTTTTCTTACATTTCAGACAATGTATAATTTATTTTAAAATACCATCCATTTTATAATAGACAATCTTAAATGTTATCGAATTTCTCTAATTGAGTTTTGTATAATATCGTATACAAATTTGTTACTTGAAACTAGACAAATATAGCAAACAGTACCATCTGATACATCTCCGTCAAAATCAATATTCAAAATGACTGTGTGTTTAGAACCTGATATACTCACAGGTTGTCTAGTCAGATTTATAACGAATAAAGGTTTAGAATTCTTAAACTGTTCTGGATCTGTGTAGATTAGAGGGAGTTCTCGGTATGTTTTGTAAAAAACTTTTCTGTAGTCTCCAAGCATATCGTAAATATTGCCAAATTTATCGTTTTTGAAATCGATATTCAACATCTCTTCTGGATATTTTTCTCCGTTTATTTCAAAGTAAATATTTCTAACATTACAGTGATCAAAATTACTTGATTCTTTTAGTTGAGTATTTCTGTTTGTTTGTAAACCTACAATCCCAAATAAAGGATCATGAGAATTTCTATACATGTTTGTAATATCAAGAGTACACTTCTTTCCACTCAATTTTCTTACTTCAATACATTTAATAGTTTTAAAATCCAAGAAATAATTATTTTTTTCTGATAATTCAACCAATTCATTTATTAAGAGGGTTTTACTCATACTATCATATTTAACTACACGAAAACTAATCCTAAAATCCTCAATAATAATTTTTCCATCTGTTGGCATTTTTTTATCAGAATTTTCTTCTTTGAATTATGCATCATGATCATGATTTCGAGTAAACTCTAATTGAATGTCTCCTTTGTAAAGTGGATATGTTATATCCTCAAAGAAACCCAAACCGAAATCAGACAAATTGCCATAAACATTAAATTTTCCCCCTCCTTTAAACCTGGATTGATATCCTGAGTTTATAGTAGGACCATGGTTATTATTTAAAGCAAAACCAACAACCCCTTTCATATTACTTGTTATACCAGGGTTTTCGATTTCCTCAAGTAATGTTCCATGTTTTTCAGTTGGATGTTGGAAAATAGTTTGCTTGGAAAACCATTCTCTAATTTTATATTGCTATTAAGTGGATATTCAGTACCGTCTGAAAAATATTTAAAAGATGTCCTCTAATTTCATGAAGAAGCATACGAAGATAGTAGCATTCAGTATTGTGTGGATGGATAGTATACACTCTTCCTAATACATCGTTCTTCTTTACGGTCGGCCAGCCATCTACATTCCTTCCCTGCTTCCTTCTTTGAAAATTATTATTCTTAAATACAAAGTAAGAAGGCACTTCCGAATAAAGGAGGGTTTTTGCGAAAACGTCAGTTTTGCATAACTCAAAAAATGTTAAAAGCGTAGTCTTAGTAGGATTATTGAGCTTCATTGCCAAGTTATTAGGGGTGAAGTATACTTGCTGACCATTCTCAAGATGTACGGCTAAATGAAAAACCGTAGGATATCGTTCATGAATGGAAAATGATAATATTCTCCATACTGCTTCGGCTCTGCTGATATACCTACAACTTTCGTACATTGTCATTTTAGTCATTCTGGTTTTCTATCGCAAACGCTGCTTGGTCAATGCCCTTGTTTAGATACTTACAGATGTACTTAATACACTTAACAGAATAACACATCTCTACATTGATGAAAGTAATGAAAGTACGTAATAAGACTGGGTTGTAGGGCACAACCCATTGGTTGTCTAAATCAAGTCCCTTAATTATTACACTGAAACCACCGTCATTTGTAGACCTAATGTTGTACTCTTGATATCCATCGTCTCCTGTCTGCGTTTCTAGACAAAGTTTTCTAGGGCATCTATGACTGCATGTATTTTCTTTCATGCAAGAAGCATTAGGGTTTAAGCTGCTGCAGGGTCCATGAATCATGTTACTTTTGACGATGTCATATAAAAGAGGATCTTGCTCGGGGTCTGGTATTTCGGCACTGATGACATTATCAATTATGTTCGATGAAATTCGAATCTGTATCCACAGTAAGATGTGAACGTGAGGCAGTCCTCGCTTTTGCCACTCCACAAAATACATATAGCACCGTACGTCTCCAAATAATTTTCCTTTAGTCAAGAGTTCCATTAATTTCTTTACTTTAATATGAAATACTCTCGCTATGATGTCATGACGATCTGACTTGGCTTTTGCCAAGTCTTGCTTTTGTGAGGCTTTTGCCCAGAAAACAGTGTATCTATGATGTATTTCCAAGAAGGATTAAATGTTAAGGTTATGAATAGATCAGGGCGACCATGTACGCGGACATATGTCATGGCATCTTGAGTTCGTTCATGCATATACCTAGGTCCGCCCGTAAATGATGAAGGAAGTACTACCATTTGACCTAGATTAGTTGCATTAACATCATTCCTCCCCACAGCATATTTAAGATGCATATAGTTCTGAGCTCTAAGCTGTTTCTCATGATTCCTAATAATATTCAACCTTTCAGTTTCAATTTTTGCGTACATATCGACCAAAAATTGACTGAAGAGGGAGCGGAAGTATACAATATGGTTAACTTCTATTTGCCTAATCATAATTCGGTAAGCATAAAAGGATGCCGCAGAAACTTTTTTTTCAAGAGGCAATTTCGTAATGGGCTTACACAATGGTATGTCAATAGAGTATCTGTCCTCGCCATGGCAAAACATAAGTGGATACTGCAGAGCGTCGTATGCTCGATGAATTTCACTGATACGCTCTAGTTTATTATCGTGAATTTGAAGTACGATGTCTCTATTTTCAAATTTCTGGCTTATATTTACCAGAGATATTTCATTTTGTAATGGTGCGTTAAAGCGACCAACATGAGCATTAGTCGTTTTCTGTCTAACCATACTTTAAATTATTTACAGTTCTTTTGTACTGCATTCATCATGGTCTTAAATTGTTTGACATAACTGTTTTTTTTCATTGAGTATGCTTTGCAATTGTGTGACCAACCCTTGTTTGACGTCAGGAAAATTGGCGCACCTACAAAATACAACTACAAAATACATTTGTAAAAATTGGGCATTCTGATCAGGTTTATGCATGATACTCCCTACCAAATGATACACCTGGCCTTGACTTTGAAAGTAGGCATACATCCTTTTGTTACAATTTGTTTAGCCCCGAATGATGTCATTTGAAAACAACCATTGTATTTTCATATAAGGTCAATAAAATGATTATGATGGGGGTGTCTGTCCGTAAGGAGGCTGTTGAGAAGTTCCGGCAAATGTTCAAAAGATCGAAGCCACACTTTGACATTATTGCAGCACATACCGGTTTCTTCTTTCCGTTTTAGAGCATTGCAGTATTTGCACTTGTGGTTCATGGAACCAAGAGCTATAGTTTTATCTGCCTCATAAGCCAGGTCAGCATTGTACGACATTCCTGAAATGACCATAATTTTCCATGGAAGTGTCAGTCTTTCAACTTTTTGGCGAGGATAAGTATGCTCATATCGAGATCTAGCAGCTCTGCCTACCTCAGGATTATCTAGCTGGTACCTTGCAACTACATATCTGTTCACTAAAGGATTACAAAGTGCATATGTCTTTGCCGCGTTTTAGTTGTTTTTTTCTTATATTGTCAGTGTATCTAGCACGGCGTTTTCTAGGATTCTTCATGGATAAAGAGAAAGACGATTGCTGTAATGTGAAGTCTCTCTGAGGGATCAATATTTCTGACTCATGTGGCAGGTGACATCAAAATGGCCCCTAGAGAGATTTTACGTAAAACGCATCCTCAACACAGGGTAACCTTCAATACCAAAATGCTCATAGAGCTGATAATTTCGGTAGACATCAAAAACGTAGTGGAACAATTGTCCAGCGGCCACCAATTCACATAAACCACCATAAGTATATAATTGAGACATGTCAGCTAAATACTCAGCGGAACTCATATAGTTGTCCCCATTGTTGTTGTGAGACATGATAGAAAACTCAGTCCAATTTTTTGTTACGTGGCTCACAATAAGCTTGCGTACTTCGATGGCCATTTGCTTAGTGCCGTACATAAGATAGGAGTGCGAATTAAATAAACAGGCACCATCTCCTGTAATAGGTACAACGATGTGAGATACCATTTCCCCATTCACATATAAAAACTCGAATGTCATTTTAAAAATTTTTAATGAAAAAAGTTTTATAATTGAGTGATCAATTTAGTTAACGCCAATTTACATAAATTCACGGATTTTGTAATTCGTGTACCTACGTACGAAAATAACAAACCGAATTTTATGTGCTAAAAAGCTGACGTTGACCAAACGGTTTTTAAGGCGTTTACAGGTCACTCGCTATTGCAAATGATTAAAGCAACAAATTGTAAAAAATTGTAAATCAACCACAGTCCACAAAACCTTTTATTTAATTAAAGAGTTTAAAAAAAAATTTCGTTTTTTAAACATAACAGTTTATTGTCGTGTTATGGATATTAATCAAAATTTACTTTTGAACGCCGTTTTATGCAGATTCATATATAAAAACTCGAATGTCACTTTAAAAATTTTTAATGAAAAAAGTTGTATAATTGAGTGATAAATTTAGTTAACGTTAATTTATATAAACTCACGCATTTTGTAATTCGTGTACCGCACGAAAATAACTAACCAAACACCAATCTGTTAAGATGCGTTAATAATATGTGAAGCTCACGTCGATCAAACCGTTTTCAAAGCGTATTCGAATAAACACGTGTTTAATATTCGCAAGATGCTATGGAAGTGAAATACGTCAGACGACAGCAGCGACAACGGAGACAACGGTGGCTGATCGATCAGTGGAGGGGGAAGTAGAGCCGATGATCGACAAGTAAATGAACGCAGCACGTATTCACCATTTCACGTTATCTTTGTACTTTGACCGTCTACCGCCAGAGGCGTGCCCAGGATCAAAATGTAGGATAGGCCCGGTTATAATTATTTTAGTTTATATAATATGTACACAATACACATTATTTTATTTTTTTTTTTTAACTTTATAATATTTTTAAATTGAATGAGAAAAAATGATTATAAAATAATATAATACAACACAATTTAATATTTATTCTTCCTGTTTGACTACAAATTAAACAATAGTTTTTTTTAATTATAAGTACATAAAAATATAAAATATAATAATTATTTAGTGAATTGAAGTCTCCGATTTTTCAATTTAGCAAACTCGTCAACAATGTTTGTAGGATCCTGAATTAATTCGAAACTTAATTCCCTCTCAATAGAAATTAACGCTAAATTATGAAGACGTGTAGTAGACAGATGTTCGTAAATAAGTTTTTATCCTTTTCATTGTGGAAAAACTTCTTTCGGCCGATGCTGAACTTACAGGTATAACTAACACTCGTTCAATGACTTTTTTAATTTCTTCAAATGACTGCCCCATAATGCATATTTCGTTGTAAAAATCTATGATATTTTTACAACTACTGTACATATTTTTTGCTAACTTGCTTTGACTTATTACTTGGTCAGAGAAATAATTATCATCTCCATAATAATTTATACACTTTAAAACAAAATCATCATTTCAAAAGTTGGTCGATATCGGATTGAATACTGAAATAGCAGTTAAAAGTTCTGAATTGTTGTTAAATCTTTTTTTCATTTCGCTCAACATATTATCTATTACTGTAAAATACATAATTCGCAATTTTTGAGTCGTAGTTTTATTACATTTTAAGCCAATTTTTGAAGTTATTACATAATTACTTAATGTACTATTAATATTTTTCTGTCTTTTTTCATAATTATCCATAGAAATATTTAAATTTGAAGCCATAATTTGAGCTTTTTTATAAAAGTTATTGAAAAATTCATCCGAACGTAAACGTTGAAGCTCTTTTATTGTAGCATCAATTAAATTTAAACACTTGATTATATCAAGAGAAGAAGATTGTAAATGAATTGAAAGTACGTTGATAGTTGATAAAAGGTTATCAAGAAATGTTAAAACAAATAATACGTCAAACGATCGACATTGGTTTAATAATCCTTTGGCTTCTGCGGCCTCTTTTTTTTTTTTTTGAACTACCTGACAGTTGTGATAAAGCTTTTATGACATGTTCAAAACGAATTAAAAAAAAATGGATACCTTTATATTTTGCAACCCATCTAGTATCACTATGTTGAGGGACTTTTAAAATTGTTTCACAATCTTTTTGGACATCAGAAAATATTTTATAACGTAAAGTTGAACTCGATTGAAATGCATAAATTGCTTCAAGTAATCCAATCGTATTGTCAACAATCTCAACTAATTTAGCAACATCGACCAAAACTAGATTAAGCCGATGTGCATAACAATGTATATAAGGGCATTTGTTTTTAGAAAGTTCTCTAATTTTTACTTGTACGCCATTAGTAGAACCAGACATTACTGATGCACCGTCGTAGGATTGACTTATACATTTTGTAATATCTAAACCAACTGAATTTAAAAATTCTATAATAGAATTATTTAGGCCTAGTGCATCTAATTCTTCTACTTGTACAAATCCTAAGAACCTTTCTTTTATAGTTAATTTATGTACATATCTAATACATATTGACATTTGTTCAAATGTTGACGCATCACGAGCTTCATCAACAATTAAACTATAAACCGAACTACCTTCATTCACTTCTCTAATAATAGTTTGTAAAATTACATTTGAAGACGCAAATAAAATATCATTTTGGATTTTATTTGAAGTATATTTAGCATTTTTAGGTAGAGACTTTAAATTTGTATTAAACTTTTCATTTTCCAAACATAGTAAATCTAATAGTTCTTTAAAATTACCTTGATTTTTTGTAGTTTCTACGTCGTGTTCGTCAGGTTCATCTTCATTTGAATATTCGATTACATTATTGTGACCACGTAAACCTATATCCTGTCGTGCGCAATACAAAACTGAACGAATTACACTTTTTAATACTTCTCGATTTTTATTTATATTCTCTTCGACATAACTATTCATTAGATACGTAACAGCTCCTATACTTTTTGATGATATATAACCTTGATATTTGGCTAATGATGTTTTATGCGAATCTGCCGAGTTATGTTTTTTTGCCATCCCCGAAATATTTTTCCAATTATTATATCCTGTAGCTATTAACACATCTTGATGCTTTTCACGAGATATAGAACTAGTAAAATGACGACAAAAAAAAACAGAAAATTGCATCCAATTGAACAGAATATTCAATCCAAGGATAAACTTTGTACCATGAACTTTGAAAACTACGTTGTTTTTCACAGATTTTACGACGTGGAAAATTGATAATCGGCTGAATAGGTTGTTCATCACTATTTAAGCTAATATCAAGCACATTTAAGCTAGAAGAGGAAATAGAAGACTCGTTAGAAGTTGAGGTAACATTTAATTTTAACATTTTCGTTTGTGGTTGATCTATTGTACTATCATCATCGTTCAATGTCCTTGTGGATTTCGGAATAGGTTTAAAAAACTGGCTAATCATATTTTTATTTTTATTTAATTATTAGTCAAGTTACAACCAATATAAAATAAAACAGTACTAACTACTTAGGTTATTCTAATAGTGTATCGGCTCGGTTACACACAAGTCACTATAATACGTCTACACAGCACACACTGTAATTAACTAACAAATTATTTATACCAACAAATAACATATTTTATAAAATTATAAACCATATTCATTATTTTATATCAAATGACAATTGTCGGCAGTAAACGACCAGTGACGAATGTATAAATAACTCAATTCGGGTTTCGGGTAATCGAGTGTATTATTGTCTATTAGATAAGCAGTACTGTGGCTACAATTGTTTGCGACGAAGGAAAGAAAATTCTTTCAAAGAATTAATAATAACGTATAAAAACGTATAAACACTTGTTGTTAGTGGGTAATAAATAATTAATCTTTGTTTTCAAAATGATTCAATCACATATCGTATTATGAAGAAAATAATGTATAAATTTATGTTTCTTGAAAAATATTAATAATTTTTATTTGAAAACAGGGTAGGCCTGGAGAGTCTTGTGATATTTTAATTTTTAATACGATATACCAATAGATATTATTATATGCTATATAGTAACAGTTACAAATTAAAAATTATGAATTATTTGGGATGTCATATATTAAGTCATACATAGCTATAAGCTATGTTTACTGTTTATACATTCTATTTGATTCCATTGAAAGTAGATAGACCCATATAGGTATATTGTATATGTATGGCCATGTGGTTCCGCGGGAAATCTACTGTTAAAATATTAGTAGAATACTGATTAGTCGATAAAGCCATGAGCGCATGAAACCATAAAGGTATAATGAATATTGCCATATTATACTCACATTAATCGTTGAACGCTGTACGATACTGCTATTTTATTTATAATGATAATATAAAAACAATAAAAATAGGTTGACGCAGATATATCTGAATCTCATAGTATTGCAACTACCAGTACTTCTGAAGCTGCTTCTACTACTGGAGCTACTTCAGAACCAGTCAAACGACAACAGTCTATTTCACAGGCTTTTACAAAAGTAGCTTCATTTTTAAGTAAATATTTTATTTTTAAATACAGTAGAACCCGTTTAAGACGCTCTCGCTTAAGACGATTTCCCGGCCAATACGCTCATTTTTACGAGTCCCTTCATTTTGACAACATTTAACATGCAATTAGCTCTGGATAATACGCTCTATGTTCCCGGATAATACGCTCGTCTTGTCAATGATGTTCATATAAAAATACATTGTTTAAAATTTAACTTGATTACACTAAGTTGATTGCACTAAATTTGTACTGGTTATCGGACGATAATATTCACGATTAGATACGGCACACTACACACGGCTATTCACGGCACCATATATGGCCCCAGTTTACGACAGTTTGTGTTTGATTAAACATGTGAAGTGTAATTTCTTTGAAGTGTAATTTTATTCTCTTTTACTATAAATTGTTCGAGTTAAATTTTTAATTGTAAATTAAATTGTAACTATAAATTTACTGGATCTGGTGGCTGTATTGATCGGTTCAAGAAAAGGCATGGTATTGTGTATCGACAAATTTGTGGCGAAGCAGAGTCCGTTAATGACGCTGATATCGCTGCATGGAGGGAAAATATTTTGCCAAATCTTTTAAATGAATACTCTCTTAATGATGTTTTCAATGCAGATGAGTTTGGGTTGTTTTTTAAATTGATGCCTGATAAATCTTTGGTGTTTAAATATGAAAAATGCCATGGTGGCAAACTAAGTAAAGAACGTCTATCAGTTTCAGCATGTACAAATGCTACTGGCTCTCAAAAATTAAGACTTCTATGTATTGGAAAAAGTAAAGTTCCACGTTGTTTTAAAAATGTACGTACATTACGTATCACAAAATCGTGCTTGGATGACAGGTGATATTTTTATGAACTGGATAAAACAATTAGACCTCTCTTTTAAGAAACAAAACAGGAAAATTTTACTGTTTGTAGATAACTGTCCTGCACATCCTACTAATATTCCACTTGAAAACATAAAACTTGTTTTTTTACCCCCAAATGCAACAAGCAAATTACAGCCTCTGGATCAAGGGATTATCAAGGTTTTAAAACAAAAATATCGAAAAACATTGGTTTTACGATACTTGAAAGAAATGGAAAGTAAAAATCCTGCGAAAAAACTTGACGTACTCGATGCATTACACTACGTATCTGCAGCATGGGATGAAATTACGGCTGATGTCATAAAAAATTGTTTTCGGAAAGCAAAATTTGTTGAGGGTGATTACAGTGCCGTGGAGGAAAGCAGCGAAGATTTTCAAGTATTGGAAGAGTTTCCGGGATATGCAGAAATTGACGAGGACGTCGCCACAAGTAACACTAGAAGCATTGAACAGATAATTACTGATAAAATTGCACCAGCTAATGTAACTTCTATAGAGGAAGAAAGCGAAGAGGAGGAAGAGGATGATACAACACAAATTCTTCCAGTAACAAATGCACTTGATCATGTTAATGAGCTAAGAAGATTAATTGCACCTTTTGACAACACTGACGAAACGTTACATCATCTTAATAAAATTGAAAACTTCCTGTATTCAAAAAACATAAAAAATGTGAAACAAAGAAAGATAGATGATTTTTTAAAATAGATAATATAAAATATGTAATTAAATAAAATAATTTTTGAAATAGTTAAAATAAAATATAATATGTAATATAAATGTAATAATTGACTCTGCAAAGTAAAAAATGTAATTTGTATGTATATAACATGGATGTGTGTAAAATATAATAAAAATTTGTGTTCCGCGTAAGGCTACGGTTACTATGGATGCGAGTTCTGACGAAAATATGTTCTGACGAATTCGTTCAAACAAACAAACACATCTATTTTAATGAGAGTGTTTACACTGAAAGTGACAAACACGTCAGAACATGCACGACGTCGTCAGAACGGTTGAGCGATCAAACAAGTTTGATTTTTTCGTCAGAACAATTTTTCGTCAGAACTCGCATACATAGTAACCGTAGCCTAATACGATTTCCCGCTTAAAGGTGCGCACACACTGCTGCGGTGGCGGTGGCGGTGGCAGTGGCGATAGCGGTAGCGGTAAAGTAAACCGCCGTCCTATTCACACTGCTGCAGCGGTGGCGGTGCGGTTTACTATACATTTATTTAATATATTTTATTATTTGTTTTTGTAGTTTGTAATACATCATACATTATTTTAATAATATAATTGGTGTGCATAAATATTAAGGTACATATTATAGACAATGTATAAGAGTATTTTATGCCACATACCAATAAATATATGAAAAAATAATATACTTCCCTACATAATAGAACAACTGATTGTATATATTGCCCTATATAAGTACCTACTGTAGTGTACAAGTACTGAATAATTTATTATACTTGAATTAGAGCACACTATTACATTTAATTATAGCACACCTATATAACTTATCAACCTATATTATAAAAATAGGTTTATATTTTATTTTTAAAATTCAATATTACTTCCTACAATATACCAATAAAAATTAAATGAATGGGCTTTGATAGTTAATTTTAGTATCCGACAAGATAAATTAATAAGTATCATGATTATAAGACATTTCATAAATTCGTAGGAAATCATAAATATAATTACATTATGGTTTATCACATAAAATTACTTAGAATTTGCCTTATTTTTTGCTATAATATAAGCAATCTTTTCTGGGATATTGGCCACATGGCGTTCATTTGATGTCCCGGTGTCCGACGTTCAACCATAGAATTTGTAATTTAAAATTGTAATAGTTTGAACTATTCTATAATGGACGTATATTTATCGGAATCAGATTCAGATGATGAAATCTTACTCTTGGCAGCATTGATCGAAGACGAAGAAAATGAAAGGTATTTTATTTACTGTAGTAAGAAAAAGTGTAAACATATTATGCCTATAGCATTAATACTTTAAAATTTATTTAGTATTCAAAAAAAGAAATGCTGGGTTCATGATATTAATAAAGAACGTGAAATACTTGGAGAGTATACTACCTTAATGACTCAATTGAGAGCAGACTCAAAATGTTTTTTTATATACTTCAGAATGACTTCAGAGTGTTTTGATGAAATCTTAGGTTGGATATCAGATGACATATGTAGGATGCCGACGAACTTTCGCAAGCCAATTCCTCCATCAGAACGACTAGCAATTGCACTAAGGTAATTTTTAAATCAGTTTAATCAAAATAGGTAGATAATTTTTAAATAGCAAGTCAAGTATAATTTTTACATTAATAATACTTTGAAATACTTCATTAAAATATTTGAGATACATACTATAAATCGAAATCAAATTAATCCATATTATTTATGTTTAAAATTAAAATAAAAGCTTGGTTTTGAAAATTTATGATTTAGTTTACTTTAACTAAAACACAATAAATATATACATTAGTTATAGGTACGTACAAAAATAAAACAAAATATATTAGACATCTGTTATGGCCATGTATAATTTGGGGTACTATTTTCTACTGATAAATTTATAACTTCAGAGCTGTAAGTTGGGTAAGCTACAGGACGTTTTGTTTGAGAATCATCCACATGCTGGTTATTATGATATCCATCCTGTACAGTTTGATAAATTGGCTGCAGGGATCCACTATTATTTATCAAATATTCATTTTCTTCAATTTGATCAATTTCTAAATTTCCATTTATTTCAGAAATTTGTTTTTTTGCAATGGCTTGTCTTTTTGGAGAAAATGTCTTAATAGTTTTGGCGTGGCTCATCATGAGCATTTCAACTGCATCAAGTGCACCAGATGTGACTTTTTGTTTTTTTTTTAAATGTTCGATCAGCTTATCAATATTAGACACTGTAGGTTCTTTTTGCTTTTCTCTAAGTTGCGATTTTTTAATTTTTATTGAAGTAGGTTGGTCGATAGTAGGCGAAGTCTCCGAAAACCCATCATCCAACTGTTCTTCATGGCGACTGCAGTTAGTGTCATTGAAACGGCTTTCCACTATTTCGTCTCTCACATTAGATGTTGTACTTAAATGACAATAAAATTTGAAACATTTAATTTATCGTAGAAAAAATATATTTATTATATAATTAAATGCTACTAATTTTACTGGATATTCTTTGTAAAAAATGGGTCCGGTAAAAAGGGGTATGATATGCTATATAATTTAAAGGGAAAATAAAAAAAAAATGTTTATTTTATTTCGTTTTGATAAAATATTTAAAATACGTAAAAACATAAATAGGTATCACGTTACAACAAACATTCTAACAAAATCGTGCTATATTAGATTACTTATTTTAGGGCAAGGGATGCTGTAGTATTCCAAAAGTCCGTGCCTGACTACATTGGTCTCTATTACAAGTTACAAGTTCCATAAAAATTGGCCAAACAAATTATTTGTAATATAGCATTTAAAGTTGGATTTTACCCTACATATTTACTGTAGAAATTAATTTTTAATTGTTATACAAAATATAAAAATAAGTTGGATTTCAAATATTTTTAAAGTCCTATAGATGGCAAAAAAAGTCTCAATTTTTTTTGAAAATGTTATAACTTTTAAAGAAAACATTTTTTATAAATAGTCAAAGTTTCAAGTCAGTAAAATACCAGCATATTTTTTTTTGGATATGGCGGCAACACCCAGGGAAACACAGTTTTAAACCATAAGAAAAATAAACGTTTAAACAGAAAGAACATAGTTTTTAATGATTTAAACGTTTATTTATTTTATTTAAAAAACTGTTTAATTGTAATACTAACTTTAAAGTGTAGGTACCTACTATAATTGCAAATTGATAAATTTGAATGAATACTTACGTAGCGAAACTCAAATGTGGTTTTAAAAAATCCAAATACTTCGCCCAATTATATTTTTTATATTGATCCAAATTTTTCCCTTTAGAAGCACCTATAGCTTGCCCAGTTGTTGTTGCATTAGCTCTTAAATATTTTTGATGAGAATCCCTCATATTCTTCCATTTGATTTTTAACAATTCTCCTATTATTAAAAATTATATTATGATCATGATAGGTAATTCATTTTTATTTTAAATATTAAATATGTTAGTTTAAATAAATAAATTTACTAATTAATAATAATTTATTATTATAAATCACTAATACATTTATAATTTAATAAATAAAATTTGAATAATACTGTATAATCAACTAAACTAGATTTATATGATAGTTTACTTATTATTAAGTCATTAAATCGAAAATAAAATAGGCATGAGCATATTTTAAAATTGTTTATATTATGAATTTCCTTTTGGTATTTTTCGCCTTTTTTATAGTTCGTTGTAGTGTGTTAACTGGATACAAATGTTATGAATAAAATTGATTTTATTTATTTTAATAATTAATTTAAATTTTTTATGGAAATTATGTTAAATATATATTATACAGCTACTATAGTTTAATACTTGAAATTATTTAGGTATTTTGCGACCGGTGATTCTTATTCGACAATAGGCCACAGTTTTCGTGTTGGCTTCTCAACTGTGAGTAAAATAATTGTTGAAGTGTGTGAAGCTATTAACAAAATAATGGGTCCAATGTTTTTACCAGAACCTACAACGTCAATTTGGAATGAATCAGCTAAAGGTTATTACGAAAATTGGCAATTCACAAATTGTATAGGTAGTGTAGACGGGAAACATGTAACAATCAAATGCCCGGATAACAGCGGATCACGAAATTTTTGTTACTTAAAAAAGTTTTCCCTAGTACTGATGGCAATAGTTGATCCAAATTACAAATTTATTTGTGTCGACAATGGTGGTTACGGTTGAAATTCGGATGGTGGGATTTTAGAAGCATCTACTATGGGTAAACGTCTGGAAGCTGGAACTTTAAACGTTCCAAAAGGTGTACCGTTACCTGGACAAACAGAAGACACACCCATGGTCCTTATTGGCGATGAAGCATTTGCTTTAAAAACGTATTTAATGAAGCCATTTCCACGAAGGCAATCCAGGAATAATACAAGATTAGACACTTACAATTATAGATTATGCAGAGCAAGACGAGTTGTTGAAAATGCATTTGGCATTTTAACAAAAAAATTTCGAATTTACAACAGGCCTATAGCACTTAAAGAAGAAACCACTATTGAAGTTATATTAGCAACCTGTATTTTGCATAATTATTTACGGTTGAAAAATTGCGATATAGAAGATCAAGAGCTAGATCAAGATCAGTCTATACTTGGCGCCTTACAAGAAAGTGAAATCAATAATCGAAGAGGAACAAATGAAGCATTGCATGTACGAGGACAATTTGTCAATTTTTTTAATTAATTCATAACAAATTATTATCTATTGCCTTTTTTAATTTATGAACATTTAATCTAGTTTCAAGATAATAATAATAATAGGTCTTAGTAATTTATTTTAATATTTTCAACAATATACGCAACTAGGTACGCACTACATATAATGATATGATAATACATATCTAATGTAAAAATATGCATGATTATTTAAAAATGTTTTTAGTTATAATAAGTTATAATATTAAATTACCTTTTTCTCCATCCATTTCTCGGCTTATAACATTATCCCATATATAATCTTTTTTCCTTATGTCTTTAAATTCTGGTAAAGTCATATCATACATTATAGGATAATTCTTTACAATCATTATACATTTTTCTGTTATATCCTTTTTTGATGAAGACATTTTAAAAATAAAAGAACTTAAAAACTGTTAGGTACGTAAATTGGATCGACACCATAAGATACAGTCACAGCACAAACGCAATTGATCAAAAGTCACAAGTATCAAAATTCATATTTCAATATCCAACTTATCAGTAGGTATATACAATTTAATAATACCAATATGAAAGGAATATCTGACCATATATTTTTATACTATACATATTTGATTGGCGTTCCGCGTTCCTAGAAGTGTCATTGATAATAAATCCACCGACATATTATTATTTTAATAATTTTTAGATTCTGAGTGAAGCGAAGAATGTATTGGTTTTACAATAAATTCTGTGTTTTTTTTTTTTTATGTATGTAAACAATTTTTCGGGTAGATATACTGGACCAAAAGTTTCATCCAACAACTCTCTAGATGGGAAAAAATCCCAATATGGTACTTTTGAGTGGTCATTTTTTGAATTTCTCAATAGTTTTTCCAAGTGCAAGCGTTATGACCGAAAAACTGACAAAAAACGGGGAAAATGCCGTATTCCGGATTTTCGTGAAACCTATTTTAGTTTTTTCGCCATAAATCCATATTATAAATTCCAATAATGATGCTAGAAACTTAAAACTTTTACCATCTACTCAACATGGTGACACGTATACTCCATATAAATTTCAGAAACATTTAACTAATTTTGAGCTAAATATAGCACTTTGAAAATATTGGAAATTTCTCGTTTTTTGTAAGTTTTTCCTGCTATGTAGATTGAAGGTATCCTTCTCTTATTTGTTGTTACATTTATTCACACTCGTATATAATATAATATTTATATGAAATAATATAAACTTTGATTTTTGAAGTAGGTATTATATTTATAATATTAAAATAAATAAGTAACTATCTATTATTTTATTATTATTAAAATAGAGTTGATATACCGCGGGCGGTGGCGGTAAAAATCGGGCATGCAGCGGTTTTTATAAAAACCGCGGCACGATATTTTACCGCGGCTGTTTTACCGCTGCAGTGTGAACACTCCCATTATATCACACGTGTTCTATTAAACCGCCACCGCTACCGCCACCGACACCGCCACCGCAGCAGTGTGTGCGCACCTTAAGACGCTATTTGTAACTGGTCCCTTGGAGAGCGTCTTAAACGGGTTCTACTGTATTTAATTATTCAATTCTATTAAAACTTTAATTTTTAGATGGTGGTTCTCAACACTCTATATGTACTGAATCTGTCATATATTATACTTGCAAAGATAATCAGCCATTTAGTACAGTCGATGGCAAAGGTTTTCGATATATGCTATCACGGATTTACCTATTGTATAAAATACCAACTAGGAATATAATTAAAAAAAGTATTGATGATAAATTTGATTATCTTTCAATGCAGTTCAAAGAAAAAATTGGAAATACAGAAAATATATCAGTTACAACTGATGCTTGGACTGATGCTTATACCATGGAAAGTTTATTAGGAATCACAATTCATTTCTTGAATGGTTCCACTTTTTTGTGAAGTAAAAATTAGAATAATGACTGTTAGCACAAATAAATTAATCATTTAAATCGTTAATCTTTAAATTGAATTAATATTATTTTATAGGTATACTTGGTGTAGTAGAATTGATCCAATCTTATACTCAAATTCTAAATACATTGAGTGACTGGAATGTTCATAAAAAAAATGTTGCAGCTGTCGTCACTGGTAATGGGGCCAATATGGTCAAGGCAATTTATGACCGACTTGGAAGAGAGAATCATATTCCTTGTTTAGCCCACACAATTAACCTTGTTGTTGAGAATTCAATCTCAAATTCTGAGAAGTTTAAAAAATTATTGCAAAGTCAGAGAGGAAGTTAAGTACTTTAAACGGAGTACTTCTGCTTCTGATGAATTAAGAAAATTGCAAATAAACGAAGGTAAAATGAATCTATGATTTTTTTTACATTAACTGCTATTTAAATGAAAACAAAATAATATTGTATTTATAATGCGCTGATAACAGGTACTGTGTTTTGCTCCGCTTTCAAACGTAATTTTTTTTATGTAACATTCGCTCTCGCGCACTGCTGTACTGTTTATTTTGTTCGTGTTATACCCCGCTGTTATTGTGCGTCGTTTCATCGCCATTTATGCATCTACTTCTTCGCAATCAAGCAATATAATCTTCCTGTTTCGTTTCAAGCACGGTCTTAGAATAATAGGTCAGGCAAGTTTCGGTGACAATGCACGCTTTTATCACGGAAAAAAATAGGAACTGGCGCTGTGCTGCGCTCTATTGGTAGAATCATTTTTATACTTTATTTTATATTTTATACTTAAATACATGACTAACTAAGTTAGTCATGCTTAAATATATATAATATATAAAGTCGCGCGATTGCAGTAACGTGTGAAACCCCCAATCTAAAAATATGTTCTATTACAAGAAGCACGACTTTTTGACGCATATTATATATTACATATAATATATTACATATTATATGTATTAAAAAAATTGGTATCTCTCCTTCTTTCCCTCCAAAAAAAAATTGTAAACAAATTACAAATACAAAATAACTTGATAAGGAGCACCATATATTGTGCTTTGTGCTTGTTTTCACAAAAATTTAAGATGCCTAAAGTGTGTTATATTTGTAAAAAAAAACAAGAAGGTGTTGCAAGTTTTGTAGTAACCTTTCAAAGACTTGCACACTGGAGTAGGTTTATTGATGGGTTAAACGTAGGTGACAGGATTTGTGAACATCATTTTTCAGAAAATGATGTAAAAAAAGTAAAAGTTGTGAAGGACGGCTTAGGAAATATCATCGCAGAAGTAAGATTTTCTTAAATTATATTTATTACACAATATTTATGAATATAATATGATATTAATTTTAAACTTCTAGCAAAAGTATAAAAATGCTATACTTCTTCAGAGTGCTATCCCTAATATTAAAAGTAACTCACCATGTCAAAATGTTGCTCATGAACTTGAAACGAATGGCAATTTAGCTATTCCTCTTGACAAATCAGAAATGGTAAATCGTTATATTTTAAAAATTGGCTACAATGTTAAATACAAATTAGTACATAGTTTATTATAGTCAGTTATGACTTCAGTCATAACAAGTGTAAACAAATATCACTAGGTTATATGTAGTTATTAAAAAAATATCATTAATTTATTTAAATTCTAGGAACACGTTTATTCAAACAAAAGGTCAACATCTTCAACATATGTTTTACTGGTACATAACGAGACAAAAAGAATTTGTTTGGCTTCAGATGATATTAGTTCAAATAAAGTATCACATGATTTCAATAAAATATTAAATGATGTGAACAGTGTATTAATTCCTGTTAATTGGTCAAGGATCATACCTGCCAACAAAAAAATGATAATATTTAGTAAAGTATTGGTAAAGGAAAGCATAGTACTACCTTATTTTGAAAGATGTGTAAGTGTATACGAAGATACGACAGTTGAATGTAGGTATTTAAATAAAATTATAAATAATGATGACATTTTGAAACAGTCAAATAAAAAAGAACTAAATATTCAAAATATGATTTTTAATTTTGACTTGGCTATCATGTGTAGTGGTGTAAAAATACCCGAAGAAGACAAAAAATATATCACAAAGACAACTTACAAAGACGCATCACATAGTTTCAGACACATTAATTGCTTATTAGTTTTAAATACAATATCAAATCCAACAAATTTTAACGCAACAAACAAAAATAAAAAACCAGAAAATTGTAAGTTTTGTAAAAAAATATTAAATTTTGATAAAAGGAAAAAAATCTAGATCACCAAAGTTAAAAAGAATTCACATGCAAGTTACTCCTAGTAAAAAATTAAAATTGAAAGCCCTCCGTATCCGCAATAAACTATATATAGAATCAAACAAAAGAATGAAAAACAAGTTATCCAACATATTTATTGAGTTTAAGAAATTACAAATTGAATTAAAAAAATTAGAAAAGGATACAGTAGTAAACAAATTAATGAAAAACAATATTCCGCCAAATCACTTATTATTAATAAAAGAAATATTTGCAGCTGCAAAAAAAAAGAGCGCTAAAGGAAACAGATATACTGAGGATTGGATAATGTTGTGTATGCTACTCCATATTAGGTCTCCATCTGGGTATTCATTTATGAGGGAAAATAAATTACTGCCCTTGCCATGTATCAGGTCCATTAGATATTATTTGCAATTAATTAAAACATCTTGCGGTTTTGATGAACAATTTTTACAACAATTTGCAAAACATCTAGAAGCAAAAGAAGAATATCAAAAACATGGTTTATTAATTTTTGATGAAATATCCTTACGCCAGAGTATTTCTGTCAACACCAAGACTCTAAAATATTCTGGACTGATTGATTTTGGGAGTGATGATCTACCAAAGGCAAATGACTTGAATGATAAGGCAACTCATGGTTTAGTTCTAATGTTTTCAACCTTTGGCAGACTCCTACACTCAGCCCATTGCAGTCTTTGCATCTAAAGGTCCAGTAGGCGGTTTAACATTAACTCAAATAATAATAAAAGCAGTATTTTTACTTGAAAACGCTGGCGCAAAAGTGCATGGATTAGTGTCAGATGGTGCCCAGACTAATAGAAAAGTGTGGAAAGAGTTGGGAATTCGTGGAAATTTGAATGACTGCCAAAGCCATGTAGAACACTTTGTTGACAGTGCTAGGAAATTTTTCGTATTTTCAGATACTCCTCATTTGATTAAAAATGTACGCAATCGTCTATACAACAATAATGAATTACTGGTAATTCAAAACATTAAAATAAACATTATTATACATTTTCATAATTTTAAACACTTTGTACTAGGTAAATCCAACAGAAAATTTGGTGAAATGGGAACACTATGTATTACTGCACGAACAAGACAAAAACATATGTGAAAGCCAACTTAGAGTGTGTCCCAAAATTTCAGATAATCATTTAAGATTATTGAATACTTGTTTGAAAATGCGTGTTCGCTTAGCCACTCAAGTAATATTTTGCAATAATCTTTTAGAAATTTTTATATATATACCATACCTATTCTTCTTTTTGTTATATCCAGGTATTCAGTAAGTCTATGGCTGATGGACTAAAATTTTATCAGAAGCATAAAGTTCCTGGGTTAGAACAGAGTGATGCTACAATCAATTTCACTCTAGTTATGAATAATATGTTTGATGCCTTGAATGCTAAAGTTCCTAGTGAAGGAATACGACCTGGTTCAAAAAAGTATGAAGTGACGCGAACCCGTGTAATGGTGTCATTAGACATACGCCATCGGCCGCGTCTATATTCTCTTATCAACCGAAAGTTCGCGGCACACACCGTCAAAAGCGAGAACCCGCTCACCTACCTAGCACAAGGAGGGCACGCGGGCGAACGGCTGCGAAGACGGCCGCTGCAACGGTTGTGAAAACGAGTCTACGCCGTTGCGCGAAACATACACCACCCGTTCCCAACGCGTGTAGTTAATATTGTTTTATTATTCTGTTTTAATTTGTTGTGTGAAAATATATTTGGTGTGTGTACAATAAATCATTATTTGAGGTTTCATCACCAAAACAAAATCGTGGTGTTATTTATTTTTTTTCATTATTTAACCCACGAAAGTGTTGTGTCACCGTCCACCATCTACCGAAGGTAACCAATCCGGACGGACCACAACAGAAGTTAGCAATAATCACAAAAAAAATAGTGTTTATGTTGTGAATTTGTGTTTGTGTTATAACATTGAAATTAATGTTAGTATAATGTGAATAATTTTATATGAAATTTAGAAATTTTAAAGATTTTTATACTTAAATCCATTTCTGGTAAAAAATGTTGTATGTGCTTCTGTGGATATATGTGTTAAATTTGCATGCTTAAATGTTTTTTTACTAGTGTTGTACTACAATATACCTGTGACTTACACCTGAGTGTCATTGTGACTATATATATATATATATATATATATTTTGTATGAAAAAAAAATATATTTGCTAAATAATAATTAATAGATATTAATTGTTTTTCTATATATTATGGTTTTTTATAGGTATTGAAATTCTCATTAAAATGGCTTGATGATTGGGAAGCCAGGGTTGGAATAGATATCACTGATGATCAATTCTTAACAAAAAGTACTTCTGAAGGTTTACGTGTAACACTGAACTCTTGTATTGCAATAGCAGATTATTTAATATGTAAATTTGGGTTTAAATATGTTCTATCCGAAAAAATCAATCAAGATGCACTTGAAGTACTTACAATACAATATATACATTTATAAATTTTAACTAATATTTACCTTTTACAGAGATTTTTTGGCACAGTTCGAATGGCATCTGGTTATGATCACCCTGCCACCCCTACCTTCTTACAAGTGTATAAATTGCTTTCTGTATATTCCATTCTAAAGCCTCCAAAATATGGTAACTGTTCTATCAATACTATTGACCCTGGAACCAATCTAATACGTTTATCAGATATCAAAAGTATATATAATGACAACAAATCACCAACAGTTTAGAAAAATTAAAAAATAAACTAGATACATTAATTGATTATGGAAAATGGGAATTTATTGACACCATTGAACATGATTATGCACACGCACAAGTGATTGACTGCTTAAAATATTATATTACTGGTTACTTGTGTTTTCAAATTGGCAAAAGAACTCAATGTGTTGTGTGTAAGCAAGCATTTGTCACACATTTGCCACTTGGAAATAATATACCAGAAGCAGAATTAACCAACATAAAATCAAAAGGTAAACTCACTCATCCAAATGTTATATTCTTCAAGTTTATAAGTGCTGTAGAAGATTGCTTAATGAAAAATATTCACAGTCCAGACATCTATGAAAAAACAGTAGATGATTTAATTGACCGTTTTCAAAAATTTAGTTTCCCGTGTCCCGATCACAAGATTTTTGCATATTCAATAAAATACTACTTGAATATGCGAATGAAACAGTGGTCAAGGACTGTAAATCGGGAAATTATCAAAACTAATACAAAGAAAAAAAAATAGCAAAATTTTGTATATCATAAAGTTTTTTTTGTCACAAAATATTATATTAATTATTATAATATTATTATTATATTAAATTCTGGGTATTTACTTATTATATGTATTTAATTTTGTTTAATTCACTAGAGCGCAGCACAGCGCCAGTTCCTATTTTTTTCCGTAATAAAAGCGTTTTTGTTAATACGTATTTTCAATTGAGTTGCACGGGCCTGGTTTCAAGTAAGCAGCTTATCAAATACTCTAATTTTCTTATCACTATCTACTATCAACGTAACACCGAACAGCTGTTTCTGGCATCGTCTTCCGGAGACTTAAACGATAGGTCTTGAAATTTCCCTGCCACGGTCCAGCTGTGCTTTACGTGCGCCTTTGTCAGTATCCATACATTTTGAGGGGCATCTTTATCATCAACCCAGGGGTTTCCTTGTATTTAAGGCTAATTAATCATTTAAATACATTATGCCACCTAAACCTGACACGCCTATTAAACCAACTACTAAAACTTCATCTCTTCGCGTTACACCTACCTCTATTTCTAATGAAGACCTTATGACTGCCCTTAAGTCCTTCAAATCTGAAATGCTAGCCTCCAGTCAAGCCTCCTCAGCTCTACAAGCGTCACAATATGATGATTTAAAGTGTGGGCTTACTAGCCTTTGCACTCAACTGACCGAGATTAAGGCTGAAAATACCTTGCTCCGCAATGAAATTAATACCTTAAAAGCCAAAGTATCTAGTCTTGAGTCTTCCCGTACTGTACAACCACGGTCAGTTGTTGGGCAAGTACTGCAGGAAACTTTTGAACGTGATAGATGTCGCCACAATATTATAGCCTATGGTGTTCCGGAATCTGCTTCTGCGGACATTCCACAACGTATTGCTCAGGACAGGCAGTCTATAATTGATATCCTCGATTCTCTCGGGAATACTATTCCTTTGAATACGAAACTGGTTCGTCTTCGTAAAACTCGTAGCGACAATGCTGCTCGTCCAATTAAAATAATTTTCACGTCTTCCGAATCAGCGGCCAGTGCCCTATCGCAGTTTAACCAAGCCAGGCATTCCGGCACCACATTTTTGGATGGTTTTCGGTTGGTCAGAGACAAAACTGTTCTTGAGCGCAAACTGTTGCGTGATTGTCACGCTGAGCTTGATCGCAGAATAAAGGATGGTGAAGTTGGTCTAAGGATTATATTTGAAAATGGTACGCCGAAAGTTGGACCTGCCGTCTCAAAAAACGGGGGTGTAAGCCATCCTCCACCTCCGATCAACCAACAGCTCAAGTAATCTGTCCCGCCCCCATCACCGGTCTCTACCAGAATTGTCGCGGACTCCAATCCCAACTTACCTGCTTTAAATGTAATGTATCTGAATTTAATTATACCTTTATTGTCTTAACCGAAACATGGTTAAGTGCTAGCTTTTTAGATTGTGAGCTGGGTCTCATTAACTACAATATTTATAGATTTGACAGATGCTCTTTAACAAGCAACTGTCTTCGGGGAGGTGGTGTTCTCATTGGCATTCGTAAAGATATTTCATCTTATTTAATAAAAACAAACTGCCTAAATGTCGAACAGATTTTTGTTAATTTCTCTAAAGGTACTTCAAGCTATTTAGTTGGTGGTGTATACATTCCTCCGTTATCTTCCATTCAAATGTATGAATCCCATGCTAGTTCAGTAAGTATTTTAATTGATAAATATATCAACCATACTATTGTTATTTGTGGGGACTATAACTTACCCGAAATTATTTGGAATAATGACTATAGTGGGTTATTATATTCTTATTCTTCAACTACTAGAGCTCCTTGTATTCCCGAACTGTTTGCAACTCATTCATTCTATCAAATGAACAACTCTTTCAATGCCCATGGGTCTCTCTTAGATCTTGTGTTTACCTGCAACAAACTTCTTGTAGTCAATAAATCACTCGAACCAGCTGTTCCTATAGATAAATATCACCCAGCACTTTGCATATCTCTGTCCAATAGTCCAAGTAGTACCCCATGTGACCGTAGCAAATAATTTTTTAATTTTAATAAAGCAGATTATTTAAAAATTAGTTCATTCTTGGGATCTTTTGACTGGTATTCTACCTTTCATCCTCTTGATATTGATTCGGCGTTCAACACTTTTTACGACGCTCTACACCAATCTATACTTGATTTTGTCCCAAAATGTACATTCCGTAAATCGACATATCCACCTTGGTATTCCCATGTATTAAAACAAGTTGTTACGTTAAAGAAAATAGCCCAAGCAAGATTCAAGTCATCTCCCAGCAGCCATGACTACAAAGAATTCTCCTTTCTCCGCGCTAAATTCAAATACCTTTCAAAAAAATGTTTTCGCGACTATTCCAAACATGCAGACAGCTCATTAACAAGTAATCCAAAAAAATTTTGGCAATTCATAAACACCAGTAGATTCGATCACAAAGATATCCCTAAAGTTATTTCTCTTAATGGCACATCCTCTTGTAACGATCACGAGGCTGCTGAGATGTTTTCTTCCTATTTTTCCTCAGTTTATTCTTTCAAGATGACCCCATGTAACTTTGAAAGTCCGGACATTTATTCTTTTGATCTGCCAAACAACGTCTCTTTAAGCGTAGATGATGTCTTCCAAAAATTATCTGAACTACATTGTACCAAATCTGTCGGTCCAGATGGCATACCTGGTATATTTCTTTTCAAGCTAAAATCCATTATATCATACACCCTTTGGATCCTTCTTAGACGATCACTTGATGAAGGCATCTTCCCACACATTCTTAAACTGGGATCTATTACACCAATTCTGAAATCCGGATGCCCAACTGATGTCTCCAACTACAGGCCCATCTCAATTTTATCGCACATTGCCAAAATGTTTGAGTCACTGGTCCATAAGGATATTCTTAGATCTTTCAATTTTTTCTATCTTTATCAACAGCCTTAGTAAATCACTAAACCATTGTCAATTTTTATGTTTCGCGGACGACATCAAGCTCTTTATGCAAATAAACTGCATTGAAGACAGTCTTAAACTACAAAGTGATTTAGATAGATTTGTTGCACTTTTTATTAAATTAGGTTTGTCACTGAATCTAGGTAAATGTAAAGTCATGACGTTCACTAGAACCCGCTCTCCGTTAACGTTCTCCTACCATATTCATGATTCAATAATTTCTCGCTGTGATGAATTTACGATGGATCTTGGATTCAAACTCTCCAGTAACCTGGACCCGGGCCTCCACATTGAAATAGCTTGTTGCAAAGCTCTAAGAATGTTGGGTGTAATAATGAGATTGTCAAAGGACCTTAATCTAACTTCCTCATTGAAAGTTTTATACTGTACGTTAGTCCGGCCAATTATTGAATATGGTGCTTGTTCGGTAAAGGAGGATGCTTTTGTGGACTGTATATTGTAAAAGTGTTTTTGGGATAATAAATATAACTCAAAATTCCTTTTGCCGTGTTTAGCGGACTACTATTAAATTAAAATAATAATAATAAATGGGGGCACAAAAGGTGTGCCGGCCAGCAAGGGAGATAATACTAATAAATACTAATTATGAAAAAATACAATAAAATAATAATAATAATAAAAAAATCACGACCGTGTTATTGGTATCAGCGGCGCGGCGTAAACAAATGGTATATTGTGGGCAGTTGGTGTAGACGGCGGTGACGGTGGTGATGATGTAGACGGTGGTCGGTGATGGTGACGATGGTGTAGACGGTGGTGACAGTGGTGAGAACGGTGACGGTAACGGTGAACAAAAACAAAAAAAAAGAACAGTTCAAAAGAACGACTTCGCACACACGCACACCGCTGGTCGGTCGAGAGAGAGTGACGCGGTCGGTCTAATTAAGTTATCAAATAATTATTATCGGAACCGCACAGCAGCGGAACGGGAAAACGCGGTATCACGCTGCGCCAGTAATGTTTATGTCCGAAACAGTGCTATTATTTGGAATCCCCACACGGCCGACTACACTTGCCAGGTGGAAAGGGTACAGCGTAGGATCTTGCGATTTGCCAGCTTCCTTTTAGGCATCAAATGTCCACCGCATGATTATTCCCCAGTTGCTATTCAACTTAATGTAGCCTCACTGGCAGAGCGCAGGCGCATTATGGATAGTAAGTTCCTGAATGGACTATTAGATGGTAGTGTTGATTCTCCGACTTTACTATCCTTAATAAATTTTAAAGTATCCCAACGCTCCACCCGCTCTATTACTACATTTCATGTCCCTTTTTGTTCCACAAACTACTTACTAAATGAGCCTATGAGGCGTATGATGCATAATGCCAATTTGGACCCCACTTTCTCTTTTAGTTAGCTGTGTCATATCTATTATTTTTGAAATGCCCATAAACTGTATTATTCCATTGCTACTTAATAACTACTGTTCACTTTAACACCTTCATGTATCTATATCTTTAATTGCATACCTATGTATATTATTATTACTATTATTTTTTTTTTTCTCTTGTTTTTTTTTTTTCTTCTTTTCTTCTCTCGCTTTGTAAACCATATTACCTATTTTGTCTATGTATAAAAGGGCTTAGCCCGTGTTTTCTAAAAAATAAAATAAAATAAAATAAAATAATTTATGTACAAGTTTGGTGTTTGATAAAATAATAAATTAATTGTTTTTTTTCAGGAAAAAGGAAGGGAATGTCCATAAACTTATACTAGATGTGAAGACAAGGTGGAACAGCACTTTTTATATGCTTGATAGATTTTTAATATTGTCTAAACTCGTTTATGATGTTCTTCTACATAAACCGTCAGGTCCTGAAATCCTCACAGCTAGAGAGCTACAATTGCGTGAAACAATAAAATTACTTCGGCCATTTGAGAAAGTTACCCTTGAAATATCTGGTGAAAAATATGTAGTTATCAGTAAAATTATGCCACTTTTGAATTGTGTTACCATTGAAATAGAATCATTAAAATCTACCTTGGATATTGGAATTGAACTAAAAAGAAACAGTATCACAGAATTGAAAAAACGGTTTGGTAAAATTGAGTTTTTTAATATGTTTCCTATAGCAAAATGTCAATACTTATCTTAAAAATGCTAAAAATATTTGTTGACCAAAATCTTTATCCATGAATCTCATGAAATTCTAGGATTTGTACGGGAGAATCATTCTCATAGCACTGTTCCAAACACAATTTCCTGAAACGGTGTTGACAGTTAGTGTAAGATAGAAAGTTTAAATTTGTTTGCCAATCATTTTTGTTCAGTTTAATCTTCTAAAACGCTTAAATCTAACCTCCAATCATTAAGGATATCATATTTCGACTTAACTTACAACTGTAACTTCACCCCTAATGATGTTCTCCTCAAGCTTAACAGTCTGAAAAATTATTTTCTACTGTACCTGTTGGAATACCAGGTAATTTCCTATACAAAACAAGGTATATCATTTTCTATCCTCTTTGGTCCTTATTTCGGAGATCCCTTGATAAAAGTGCTTTTCCAGATATATGGAAAATAGGCTCTCTTACTCCCATTTTAAAATCAGGTAGTCCTTCTTTAGTCACTAATTACAGACCTATTTCAATTCTGAGTCACATTTCTAAAACTTTTGAGTCCTCAGTGTTAGACTCAATTCAGCCTTCGTTAAACAAGATTTAAGCCAATGAGCAACATAGTTTTTGACCAGGCAGATCTACGACTACATGTAACCTCTACTTCTGCAATTATATTCTCGGCTCTTATCAAGAAGGATCACAAGTTAATGTCATCTATACTGACTTTTCTAAGGCGTTTGATATGGTAACTCATGAGGTTCTTATTTCTATACTTCGTGCTACAGGATTTGGTGATCCTATCTTATCCTGGTTCAGCACGTTTTTATCTAATAGATCGCAATGGGCCAATTTGTTCAATACCGTAAATTTACAATTTAATACCTGTAAATCTCTAAAGACTTTAGGTTTTATTAAACCATTGTCTTCTAATTTCAATCTAACCTATTCACTCAAAAATTTATACTGTATGATTGTAAGGCCGATAATAGAATATGGTTCCATTCTTTGGGATCCTTATACATCCTCTGACTCTTCCATACTTGAGCGTGTTCAGCGTAAATTCCATAATTTTGCATCCTTTGGTCTTAATATCCAGTGCTCCACTTACAACTTAGTAGTCTTTCCGATAGAAGAGTCTTAGCCAACATTAACTTCCTGAATAAACTTTCGAATGGTACCATAAATGCTCCCGAACTTCTCGCTGAGGGAAACTTTCGTGTTCCAAGTAGATCTTTCAGGCTAACGGCCCCCAACTACGTTCCTCGCCACACCACTAACTATGGCCGAAACCACCCTATCCATCGAATGATGCGTTTAGCAAATGAGAACCTCTCTAGTTTGAAAGCCTAAAGTCTTTGTTTAATTTCTAATTTATTATAATGTTTGTCTGTTAACTCATTCGAACGATTTCGCGTATACTTAATAGGTATTTGTTTCGTAATTAAAACTGATTGTAACATTTTAAATTTTTTGGCTGATAAACGAGATCTAAACCCGAGTATCGGAAGGTGGTTTATGAAATTGTCGGAGTACCAATATAAAATAGAACATTTAAAAGGTGATCGAAACCTTATTGCTGACACTCTTAGTAGGAGCCCCGTAGAGTCGGAACAATCGGTGGAGATTGCTAGTTTCAACGTTTTTGGAATAAAAATAACAACTAACTGGGTGGTGGCGTCGCAGAAAGATTTCGAGGAGGTGGCGGGGACGATTGCGAAGGTGGAAGCGAATGACCCTCCCGTGAAAGATAAATGCGTGATAGAAAATAAATTTGTATACAGAATAACAGAGGGGAGGTGGAGGTTGTATTTACCGGTCGACCTCAGGTATGACATTGTTAGTACAACTAACAAAAATAAGTTCATCTCGGGATAGACAAGACACTTTCTAATATAAATGAACATTTTTTTTCCCCAAAATGATGTAATTCGTAACGAAATATATAAATAGATGTGTGAACTGTATGTTTTTTCAAAATACCAAAAAAGGAGAGTTATACTAGCATCCTTTAGATAAATGCAGTGAACCGTTTCAAGTGATCCATCTTGACCATGTGGGACCTTTCGTTAAGACAGAGAGAGATAATAAGTATATTCTTACGAATTACGATAGTAGATGGGTTCAGCAAGTATGTCGTACTGCGCGCCGTAAAAGACGTAACGCTATCGAAACTGTGTATTATGTGCGTGAGTTTGTGTGAACGTATGGCAGGCCTGAACGAATAATTACAGATAGAGGTACCCAGTGGCGCAGTGGCGGCGCCAGGAATTTTTCCCAGGGCGGGCCAAAGGGAGGCCAACATATATTAGGGCAGGCACAGTTGTTTGGATGTATGGTTGTATGGTAGTTGAAAAAACGGGGGGGGGGGAGTTGACAGGGGCCGGAGTGTCCTTTTTTGGAATTCCAAAAGCCAAGGTATACTAGGTTCCTAACCTAACCTTTGACTCTATATATACTATATAAGTATATTAACTATATAAGTACAGTAACCTTTATAATAAAAACTGTTAATTTAATCTATTAAGATCTTTGACCTCCCCCTTTGAAAAATGATGGTTGAGTCAAAGTCTCAGTGACCAGGAGTTTTGGTGAGTGAGTTAGGTTAGTTATTTATCCTTTAAAAGAAAATTAAAATTAAATACATAAAACTACAATCAATTATATTTTCTTTCTTCATAATCGTTTATTGTTCGTTTAGATATTTTGATAACTAATATTTTATGAATAACAAGAATAAAAATAAATAGGAGAGTATGCGACTAACCTAAAATTGTGCGACGACAACAATAAAGGTCACTATAAAATTATAATACATACTGATCGGTGTTCACTAGTCACTAGTCAGTAGTCTTTAGCTGTTACATGCCCACATGGCCACATAACAGGCTCATTGGATTTCGGTGTGTAGGTAACGATGATTGTAATCTTTTTCTTATGACGGTCATAGGTATTTCAGAATTATCTAAAATTAGATTTATACAATAATATTGTCGTAATCCCGTCTAAGCCGTTTCCGCGAACAACCACACCAAATATAAAACGTACACAATCTATATAATATCCATTTTATAGCTGTGTGTGACGTGTGTATGATTTAGGAAAACCAGACCACGAAATTACGGGGATATGTTCTATTTACGTAACAATACTTAAAAATTATAATTTCAACTAGGTATTAAATTATTTAAATTTAATCAAAATTTTTAGGCGGGCCAACGGGCGGGCCAGGGGTTTCGAAGGCGGGCCATGGCCCGCCCGGGCCCGCCTTTGGCGCCGCCACTGCAGTGGCGCCGAACATATAGTTCATATATGACATATGTCACAGTAGATTTTTAACCTCGTGGGTGGGTGGGTGCTAAGGGTCGGAATCACAGAATTAAAAACTGGTCTAAATGTATCAGGTCACGTCAATAAGTACGCCATGTATTTAGAGTTGACTTTAGACACTATTGCAGACTGCAGTATTGTACAACGGCCTCGATGCCCATACGATCATGCCACGATTAAAAACAACTGTTGTGTGATTTTAGTTTTTACACGAAAATATAGATACCAATATACCAGCAATTATAGCAAAAGTCTAAAATGATAATTGTGAAGGGTTTTTATCCGTGATTTTTATAATAGAATCGGTAAAAGTGATTACATGTTATGTAATGTGATTTTACTGTTATTTTTCCATAAAAGTGAACTGCGATTTCAGAAATTGGGAATAATTTAAATTTAAAATTCAATATGTCGGCTATTAAATCTATTTGTTCGTGTGGAAAAAAACGAATAGGATTAAATTGGAAGAAAGAACTCATTGGGCAGTCGTATGATGGTGCTAGTAACATGACTGGAGAATATAATGGTTAAAAGCACTAATAAAATCTGTGAATAAACAAGCTGTTTCCTCATGTACAGATGCTGTGGATTTTTTTAGGAATTTGGAATCCCTTTTTTTCTTTCTTATATTGCAGTAAAAAAAGAGTAGCTTTAATCAAAGAAAATCACAAGATTTTTATCCAAAATTATAATTATGATCTATGAAACGTGTTTTAACAACAAGATTGTTATCCCATGCTTCAGCCTTGGAAACAGTTCTATTTGTGGCTAACATAGAAACGTTGGAAATTATTCGGAAAACTGAAATGAACGAACGAAAAGTTATTGCTATTGTTGGAGGTAATTTAATGTACTTTTTATCTTATAGATTTGTGTTAACGTCAATTACATTTAAAACTATTTTTGATGTATTAAGCCTACTAACAAAAATTTCACAATCAAATTATATTTATTTATTAACTGCAACAAATATAGTTGAAGGTTCAACACGAAATATTTGAAATATGAGAAAATAAGATAAAGTTTTTGAAAAATAAAAAAGTTCACAAATGAATTTATAGACATCTACCAGAAACTTCGAAGAATTTGTAGTACCTAGAGTTAAAAAGTACCAAAAAAACATGAAGAAATTTACCTATTCTATTGACGAAGTTATTGAAGAACCTTTTAAAAAATTCAAAGTAGAAAATGTCAATAAAGTTTTCGATGTGATAACTAATGAACTATCAAAACGTTTCAAATCTGAACAGGTTGGAATTTTAAGAGATATTTCTCTTTTGTCTTATAAAAGAATGAATGAAATACATGATAATCAATCAATACTTTCTGAAGATGCATGTGAAAAATTATGCGACTTCTATAAAATATTGGATAAAAATCATCTTCAGACTGAATACAATTAAATTTACTAATAGGATTGAAGAAATGTCCAGTAAATATTACTTGTCTATTAAATAGCCTCCAAAAAATCTTTCTCTGATAATGATAGTACAGATTCTGATGATTTACCATCTAATTCTTCGGCATATGATCAAGATGAATGTAATCAAAATCAGTTTCCAAATTCTAAAATTCTAAAAGTATCAACCGCATTTTCAAACTTCTTTGTTTAACAGGAATCTCTTTATGGCCTATAAAATATCAGTAACTCTACCTGTTTCAAGTTGCAACGTAGAAAGGTCATTTTCTAAATTAAAAATTATCAAGGCACGACTTAGGTCGACAACATCAGAGGTTAGACTTGAAAAATTGCATGTTTACAAGATATCAATATTAACAAAGATCTAATTATGTCATATTTTTATTATTAAAGTACCTACCTAACTTTAATTACAAGTTGTTATTTTTTTTTTTTAATGATTATGCCAAAAATGGATTCAAGTTTCTAAATACAATGAAATTGTTTTAATTTTACATTTTTTACAATTTTGAATCGTACACATGTTTAAGATTTAGTGAAAATGTTAATGATTCCAAAGCTTTAAAATCTTATTAAAGGAATGAATATTAGTTATTCAGATTTTAGAATCAACGGCATAAAAATTATTATAGGTTTATTATTAAAAAGTTAAAAAAGTGTGTTTAACTGATGTTTTTTTTTCTGATATGAATAAACATTCAAAAATTATCTATACTAATATGTGCACTAGTTCTTTTAGGGAATACGTGAGAAGAAATTTCCCACTCACTGTCTAAACTAATAGAAGCCAGCAAAAACATGGGTTTATGTATCAACGAAGAAAAAACTAAACTTATGATACTATTCAGAAGAAACGTAGATCAATCAAACCTGAAAGTGGGAAGTATGAATTTCGAAAAGGTGGATAATTTCAAATACTTGGGTGTTAATATCAACAACAGCAACAACATGCATAAGGAGATAAAAGAAAGAATATCAAATGGAAATAGGTGTTACTTCAGCATAAACAAACTATTGAGATCAAAACTGCTATCAAGAAAGTCTAAAACCACTTTGTACACAAGAGACCTTAGACCAGTAGTAACCTATAGGTGTGAGACCTGGTCCACAACAAAAGATAATAAAAAAAAACTTGCTATATGGGAAAGAAAAATACTAAGAAATATATTTGGACCAGTGTACAGCGACAACCTAGGAATATATGAAAAAAGACACAATGAAGAACTGTATAACCTGTATGAAAAACCAAATATACTCATATATATATATAAGATGTAAACGCCTAGAGTGGTTAGGACATGTATGGAGAGCGGATGGAGATTTATTAAAGAATGTTCTGATACGAAAATTAAATAAAAAACGTCCACTTGCAAGACCAAGAACAAGATGGAAAGATACAGCAGAAAAGGATATGAGACTAATAGATGAGGATGCAACGTTGGACTGGACTTTGAACAGAGAAAAATGGAGAGGCTTACTAGTGGCAGCGCAGGTCCTCAATGGACCGTTAGGCTGTTGATGATGATGATGAATATGTGCACTCACTAGTTATAGAAGTTGTTCTGTAACTAAATTGCCTGTTGAAGCAAATTTAAACAATTAATACACGATTTATACAATATTTATTTACCAACAATTTTTATTAAAATTAAAATTTATATAGGTAAAATATAAATGCAATTATATTCAACCTAGAAAACTTAAAAATCGATGAAGGAAGGGAAAAATACATACAAGCAGTTGGAAAAGAGTTATCAGAGAAACGACAACATGAGGCCACGGATATCTGGAACATGGAACATGAAGCCATAAAAATAGCCGCCGAAAACACGATTGGAGAGTCAAAAAATCAAACAAAACCATGGTATAATAATACATGTAAGAACGCAGTGAAAAAACGGAACGAAGCAAGACTAAAATAATTCAGGCTCCAAACGCAAGAGGCAAAAGAAACCTTTGAACATGAGCGAAGAAAGTGCAAAAGCATTATGCAAAAAGAAAAAAGAACTTACATGAACGATGTGTTACATAATTCTGAGCAAGATTACTCACATGAAAAAATTAGACAATTTTTCCAGAAGATCAAAAGGTATAAGACATTTAACCCAAACTTGAAAGCTATTAGAGATAAGGATAATAAAACAATTTTAATAGATTCCCAAGAGAATACAACTAGATGGCGCGAAAATTTTGAAGAACTACTAAACAGTGAACTACCTGAGTTACCAATACCAGAGCGGACTGCATCAGGCATACAGCTGATGCAAGAGTATGTATAGAACCTATGTATAGAAGAAACTAAAAGAGCCATCAATAGTCTAAAAGAGAGGAAATCTCCAGGATCTGACGGGATATCTGCAGAATTAATTAAGTATGGAGACGAGAAAATACATAAGATCATTCATTAAATATGTAGCGACATATGGAAAACAGAAGTGCTGCCAAATGATAGAATGGTCAACGGGTCACCAAATAAATCATAAATATTTACGACTTACGGTGTTACTTACTATTACACTAGACTCTATATGAATCAATTTAATTAATAATAAAATATGCAACAATCAATGGTTTAACAGCGCTATTTTAGAATTTCAGAGTATAGGTAAAAATCCTGTCCTAATTTGTTCTAATATGTTAATACTGCTGAATCGTCTAATTTGACTTTGCATAGTGTATAATTTACCATGTACCTACTTATAGGTATAGGTACCTAGTACACATTCTACAATGTTAATAATGTACCACTGTATAATGATTTTTATCTTTCTCAACAATGGAATAAATAAACGACTAAAAACACAAATAAGTAAGTGTCCAACATTAAAATAATAGTATCAAACTATTTCAAATTATTATAATACCTAACCAGTGTTTTTTCGACTAAAAAATTATATAATACTTATATTTGTCTTTTTTTGGGGGGGGGATAAAGCCTCCCTCCTATAATATATTCTAAAATATGATATATGCTTAGTATTAAGGTCTGAATTTTTAATTGGGGGACTTGGCAGACATATAGGGGGGACTAATATTGCCCCCCCCCTATTTACGCACAATTATTTGTAGCTTATAAGTTTTATAATACCATTGATTATAAATACTATAGATTGCTCACTGGGCGGTTTTTCGGTGGTCTACAATAAAACTCTCGGTAGATGGCGATGAGAGTCAACAACATTAATAAATTCTTATTTAATTTTTGTCGCTATCGTTATCGCCGACTTTGGTGAGAGAATACAGATTTTCAGCGCGGCGTCGGTGCGATACGCATTTTGTTTCTTATCGCAGTCACTATCTTTTTTCCAGTTACAAATTAAATAATTGAAATTGATGTTACATCATACACCAAATAATGAATACTTATTTTACTTTTTACTTATTAAACTTTTATTACCTTTTTATTATTTTATTAAATACAAAAATGAATTATAAACAAATTTATTACAACAATTAACTGTACATTTTATTATATTTTAAAACTATTTATTTATTTTGTAGAACACGTAACTTGGCTGCATTTTGGACAGTTCTTCTTCCAAATTTCGCGTTCTCCAGCTTACATTCCTTATATAATTTTGTTCTAAATAATAATTCGATTATATAGATGTAGTGGTTAAGGCATTCTGAATTTCGAATGTTGGGGAAGTGTTTATCAATTTTTTCATTGGCCTTTTCCTTCAGTTTAGATATAATTGCTTTAGAGCTATTAATTTTTGGGAATTTTTTTTCAAAATCGTCTAAACAAATTTTGACTATTTCTAAAAGCTGATTTGACGGAGCCTTAAGTCCTTAAATAGGGTCAACGTGATCAAATGTGTTATACATTAATAACAGAAGAGACTCATCATTTAAATTTGTTTTGCTTAATGTCAACTTTAATTCGCAATCACTACAAACAAATTTATCCAAACATTTTTTTGCTTGATATCCAGAAAAATAAGTTACTGAGCATGTTTCTAGTGATAATTTATTCATTTTGGTCAATGGGCTACTATTTGAAGTAAACGAACTGCTGGAATCAGAATCCGTTTCATTACAATTTTTATTGTCTGTCGGTGACACCGTCAATTCTTCAGTATTATTCTCAACAGCAATATCTTTTAGAACGTCAACAATCATAAACTCGCCATCGTCGGTTTCGCAGTTGCCACAACTTGAACCACATCGCATTAAACTATAAGAGCATATATGCCCGAAACAACATCTAAATATTCGAGCTGTTGGATTCCTGTTATAGCTAATAAATATATTTTAGTATTAAAGTAAAATAAATAAATATGCAGAAAAAATTTATCCTAGAGCATTATCGGATTTGTCATAAATTATAAAATAAATTACCAACTTATCGTAACAAAAGTAACTATGCTTACCCATTTTTTTGACGCATTATCAAAAATAAATATTCTAGTGCATCTTGTGTCAGTCGATTAGTCATAAGGAAATATTCTTGATTTGGGTTTAAGTTCATAATTTCCAATTTTTCGGACTCATACATCTGACGAATAGCAGTAGTTGTCCACAGAACGCCCACAAAACATGGTGGAGTGCTATTTTTTTTTGTTTTATGACATATTTTCCGAGCATTTTTAAACATAGTATGAACGATATCCAAATTCTCTATTACTTGCGGGTTTCGGTCACACATTGGTCTTCTATTAGGGTTTGAATCATACAGATTCTTACTATTCGCTGAGTCAAACATGTTATTCAAAATATCGATAAAGCTAGCAGTGTTATTATCAGTCGATGATTTCAGTTCTCCGGTGGCAATACAGGTTTTTATTGCTGTGGAAACTGAATGACTAAATAATTGAACCGCCAATTCGCAATTCATTTTCTGAAATGAATTAGGTGCTAAATGAGTTGGTGTAATCTTTACCATTGCTCGAGCTATATTTTAGATTCAGAATGAAGCGAAGGATCTTATGGTTTTACAATGATGTTTATTTATTTTTTTTTTTTTTTTCTGTAAACTCTTTTTCGTATAGAAATCCTTGTCCAAAAGTTTCGTCCAGCAACTTTTTACATTCGAAATTGAACTGAGATGGTACTTTAAAGAGGTCATTTTTCCAAAATCTCCATAGTTTTTCCAGTTATCAAGAATAACAATCGAAAAACTGAGTAAAAACGGTAAAATCGGTAAACATCCGCCGTAAACGAGATTTTCACTGTTCAGATTTTAGGTATTTAGTCATAAATCGAAAAGTATTGAAGCTAGAAACTTGAAAATTTTATCCAACATCAAATACATACTTTTTTATATTGGACAACATTTTCAGAAAAATTATAGTACTTTTGACTTAAATATAGAACTTTTACCAAATTTACCAAATTGTTTGAAAGTTTTTATGTAATATAATTTTAAATATTTGACAAAAAGTTCTGAAAATTTAATATGACCATACTCATATACCTACCTAATCATCCTAACAAAAATTCAAAAATCGTGATTCGGATTTTTTTTTATACACACTTTAATAAATTATTATACGATTGTTTTTAAAATTTATTTTGATTGTTCGATTGAAAATTTGTATCTTATAACATTTTTAATATTTGTTAAAAAGCTCTGAAATATTAAAATGACCTTACTTAAATAACTATACTTTCTTAAATATTCTAAAAAAAAATTCGAATATCGTTAGTCAGAATTTCTTTTAATACATGTTTTAATAAGTTAATATAAATTCGTATACGAAAATATTGGCTGTTTTTACGTTAATTTTTTGCTTAAAATCTGTTTAAAACTTTTTTGGTGTATCTGATCACAATAAAACTTGGAACATAGATATAAAAACATTTTTCGAATCTTTTGGTGACAGAAAATTTCTAATGAGTTATAATTATTATAACATTTGAAGTTTAAATGAGTTATATCTAATTGAATATTTTATGAGGGTTTAATTACAAAAAAACTCGCCAAAAATTATACAAATAACCGTAAAATACGTAAACAGTATTTAAATAATAATGTATTATATTACAGTGAAGCTTTGCTCAGAATCATTTTATACTAAATAAATGAGTCATCATTTCTTTAAAACTTAATACATTCATCACCAATATCTTGTCCGAGGACCGAAGGGACGAAGGACGAACTTGTACCACCATCATCTCACTTCCAGCTTTTTTTGAATGAATTTATACTGTACGTATTTTTAATATCGTATATTGACACAATTTTATTACCACTAATTTCGAAATCTCCATTCAATAAATTGTTTCTTAGGCTCTTCATTAAATGTGGTATATCATAAATAAGAAACAATTTTTTTGCCATTTATTATAGTAGTTGATCCTTCATCTGTTCTTCCAAGAAATTTAAACATACGTTGATTCTGAGTACCCTGATCACAAATAATGCAAGTCGGTAATAAATTAAGATTTACAATTTCTTTGACGCAATAATTAACTATAGTTATAAAGTCATCTCCTTTTATACCACTACCGGTAAAAAAATAACACAGAGGAAATTTCCAATTATTATAAATGCCACGTACCATGAAGACTAATGCTTGTGAACCAAATTTATTAGTCCGTACTAATGTTCCCAAATCTTTAAACCCTTCAATCTCGTCTAAATTCTTATTATTCTAAATTCTTATAACTACCATAGTTGTAAAAGTGGTATTTTTACTGGGATTAGGTACTTCAGTATATTTTGGCGTATTATAAATTGCGAGTCACAACTTTCAACTTCATGAAATAACTCGTGAAATAAGTGAATTAGTAAAATGTAAATAGTAATGAACATGTGCGATGTGCCGATGTATCTGATATTATAATTTATATGGTCGTATGGCGCCGCCGGACCGCGGCGTACATGGTACGTCTCACCACAGGCCACAGCCGCCACCTCCGCCGGCATAGGCGACTACTAGCGATGACAACGTTATCCGATCTAACTAGCCAAGCGACCGTGGCGCCTTGTAGCGGCACCCGATTATTACAACAACGCCGAAATCACGGCCAGTGAGCAATCTATAGTACTTATTTATAATCAATGATAATACCAATGTACCACACTATTAAAATGCAAATTAAGTATTTTTTAGATGTATAAATCTTTTATGAATAACATGTACAGCATATACATTACACAATATATATTATATATACTCCACACAGAATATTAGCATATTTTAATTTTTTAATCATGTAGTCATAATTATTTTGTTACTATAAAAAATATTTATTTATGATAATTTCTTTAAAAAACACTATTAAAATGCAAATTAAGTATTTTTTAGATGTATAAATCTTTTATGAATAACATGTACAGCATATACATTACACAATATATATTATATATACTCCACACAGAATATTAGCATATTTTAATTTTTTAATCATGTAGTCATAATTATTTTGTTACTATAAAAAATATTTATTTATGATAATTTCTTTAAAAAAAAAAATGTATGTGAATAATTTTTTATCAGTTTAACGCAGTTTTTTCAAGTTATACTGAGTTTTCTATATCTTTTCATGCAGAAGGAGTGGTTTAAAATGTTCAAGTACCTAGCTCAATTGGAAATCACAAATTAAAATAGATTAATATTTAGTGTAAGTATAGGTTTTCGTTTTATTTTTTACTTAATAAGATGTAATTGTATATTATTTATATTTTGTATTCACAATTTAGATGCTCAAATTATTGGAATATTTTTTTTGCTGTTACAAAGAATATTTTATCATCTTAATTGTATAATTTCGTCAATTCGATATCAGGTGGATTATATACTGTAGTATTCAAATATTCAATGACTGCAAGGATTTGCGAAACAATAAAATAAAAAAAACGTTTCGTACATTCTACGCTGTATAATTTACCATCATATATCATAATATGTAGTCTTGCATAGCGGAACTCAGATAATGGATAATTCATTCATGACATTGTTATAAACCATGTAAAAGCATTTGTTCACCAAGCATAAAATATTAGTGCTTATTGTACAAAATTCTAATACCTAATTTTAGATTTTGAGTTGAGCGATGAATCTATTGGTTTAACAATAATGATGTATTTTTTTTTTGCCTCACTTTTTGGAGCTGTAAAAACGTTTTTTTTCATAATTATTTTCTTAGACATTTGTTGATGGAATTGAATAGTTAAACAAAAAATAAAGATTTTAGTTTTTTTTTAATTTAAAAAAATGTATTCGTAGCTCACTATTTTCTACACTAGGACTAAGTAGGTGTTTCCATAATATATTATTATTTACCATACAGACCTATAAAGTAATTATTGTATATTATATATATATATATATATATATATATATATATATATATATATATATATGTATGTATGTATGTATAGTTTTATCGTATATGTAGTATAAAGTATGTATAATAGTTTATATAATTTGGGTAATTATTATATTATGAATCTTTTAAGTTTAAAATTAATTTGTATTTGTTAATAATACAGAACCTTATAAATTTATAAATGATATTGAATACCCCTTGTCATTCTTAAGTACCCATGTAACAGTTATTGTACACATTCGTTTTACTAAAACCACAATAATCTCCTTAATTTGGTAAATCAAATTACGAAAATTGAAATAATTTCATTTATGGTGAAGTGAAAATCGTTGTATGAGAAATCGATTGAAAATGAAATGTAAAAATTTGAACTTCAAACGCTCATAAAAATTTAATTTGACCCTCCATTATTATTTTTTTTTTTTGATAAATGTGACAAACTTATATTGTATTCAATTTTCACTTTAGATTTAAAGTCCGCGCACACTGCCGCGGTGGCGGTGACATCACTGTCCAGTGTCCACGCACACAGGCACACGCACACTGCATAATTTGCAAAGATTTTTATGTACACTAATGCAATAAATAAATATGCCTAATTAAAGTTGAATAATTCAGTCATGCGCGAACCTCTGTAGTGTACGTTTGTTTTTCTGGTTTACCCAATCGCTGTTACGAAATATACTGGTTTTCACATCGTTAGTGCGATAAAATACTAGTCATGTCGTCGTCTTCGGGCGGCGACTTGCGCGCGAGCAAATCACCTGCTCCAAGCAAAATAAAAACTTCTCTGACCTCCAATCCTGATTCTGACTCCAACTATCAAACCGCCATCTCAAAAAAAAAATGCACGTAAGCTAAATAATAAATTACCTTCACCTACGTCACCCGGACTTCAACATATTATTAATAATACTCCAATTTTATGTACACCACAATCGTCTTTCGATTATAATCATTCTGCTGCTACGGTAACAATTCCGCTGGCTGGCGCGATCATTAACGACGGTTTATCAACCGATAACGCTAATGATCCTATTTCGAGCTCTGCACTTGACACAAACAATATACAAATGACCACCTCTACACACACCACTGGTATCATAAATGATATTACTATGTCGCAACAACGAATTCAACAGACTTTTTCCGACTATATAGGCCCCGTAACTATACTTGTTGAAAGTTCTGAATTAAACAAAAATTTAGGAAATTGGCATCCTATAAAGGTAGCTAAATTTTTCTCCACAAATTTCACGGGCATAATAAATATCAAACCAGCTGGTTCAAAAAAGATCAAAATAAACATTGATACGATTTTGAACGGAAACCTCTGCCTTACTTCCAATGTATTATTCAAACATGGCTTAACAGCTTATTCCATCGAACCTTATTTATTCTTTTGGTATAATAAAACTCGATTCAGACGTCTCCGAGGTAGACTTCCGGGACGGAGTCCAATCTCCCTTCCCCATCGAAAACTTCAAGCGCATATCGATCAAAATAGAAGGTAACACTATTCCTACACGCATTGTCGAAATTAAATTTCTGTCCTCAAAACTAGGTACCTCAACATATTTCGATATATAACATGATCTTCAACGTCACTCCCAGCATCCGTTCTCCGGTGCAATGCAATCGTTGCTTACGATATGGGAGTACACAAAAATTCTGCCGCAGCGACCCTCGTTGCAGTCACTGCGGTGGTTTCAAACACTCCATCACAGAATGCCCAACCGTTCAGGCCACGGACCCGGTATGCATTTTTTGCAAACTTCCACACATCGCCACAGACCGCAGCTGTCAGGAATGGTCAGCTCAAAAAGATTTGAAAAAAATTATGGCCACTGAAAACAAATTCTGTACCTCTGCTTTGATATACACTGATATAGTCAACAGCCAGTCTCCAAACACTAATTTTACGAAACCGACCACTCTCCCTAATGAGGGTAATTTTCCTAGCCTTAAAGTCATCATTTTTTTTACTCCTGAAAAAACAAGTTGAAATCTCATACTATGCCAAATGAGAATATATTTGTATCAACCCCCGAATCTAATTATTCTCTACCAAATGGTAGCTACTTAATAATATCTCTAATCAACAAAACACTATAGATAATAATTCTAATGATCTTTCTTGGGTACATACTTTGTCTCTAAAATTATCCGAAACTCTTATTAATTCTCCTTCCTTATCTTCTCCTTTCTCCTCTCCCTCCCTTCAGTCCTTAATCGAGTCATCTCTTATTTCTTTACTAGCTTTATCCAACTTTACAATTACATCTTAAAGTAGTAAACAACCATTCCATTACTTTAATTTAACATAAATTACCCATCTACTTTCTCTAATATTTAATTTTAAATACCATGTCTTTCAATATAAATAACAACTTTTTAGTCAGTAATTATAATATATTACAATGGAATGTTAGAAGCCTCGCAGCCCGTCTCCCTTCTCTTATACATCTACTTCACACTCAAAAATTTTCTCTTGCTATTCTTTCCGAAACCTGGCTCATTCCTTCCGATTTATAAATATTCCTTCCTTTCGAATCTACAGATCCGATCGCCCGGACGGGTATGGTGGCGTAGCTATCGCTATCCATCATTCACTAAAATCTAGACCAATTTCTATCGACTTAGCCAATAGAAACAATTTTCGTAAACGCAAAATCGATCTCATAGGCGTCGAGATGGTAACCGACTCTCAACCTCCCCTGGAAATATGGTCCTGCTACATCCCTAGTAGTTCCGACGTTCCTCATAATAACTGGCAATCTTTATTTAATCTGATCTCCCAAAATTCTATTCTCTGTGGCGATTTTAATGCTTTTCATCCGGCCTGGGGATCAGACTCTTCTTCTCATCGTGGTAACTCTATCTACAATATTATCAATTTACTTAATCTCAGTATACTTAATGACGGTAGCCCAACCCACATCGGCCGGCCCAACTCCACTGATTCTGCAATTGATCTAGCTTTTTGTTCTCCTAATCTATTTTGGAACTTATCTTGGCGCACCCTATGTTTTCCTCATGGTAGTGACCACATTCCCATCATTATAACATATATCAATAGATACCTTTCTAATTTAAATAGTTCTCATTATCAGTCAAATAATACTATCACTAGCCTCCCATCCTACAACTCAAATAAGGCAAACTGGGCCGCTTTTGCACTCACAATCCAAGATTTGTTCTCCTCGTCCCTCGTAGATCCTGAGTTATCTAACTCCTATTCAAACTTCACGGATATTATAAAAAACGCCGCAAATTCGACTATTCCTATTAAAAAAATCAATCGTAAACCTTATCCTCCAACTCCTCAGTGGTGGAATTCATCCTGCGCCGAAGCAGTCAAAATAAGATCCCTACATTTCAAAAATTTTCGCCGGTCAGACAGCACATCAGATCTCCTTAAATACCGTAATGTTCGCGCCCACACTACTCGTCTACTCAAGACGACAAAAAGGAAGAGCTGGGAAAAATTTGTTCCAACCTAAATCCTTTATGTTCAATACAGCACTTATGGGCCACTGCCAGACGGTTTAAAAATGGTGTAAAACCTATCAAACGCCCTGACAATGATGACTGAATCGATACCTTTTGCATTAAAGTTGCTCCATGCTATACTGCCTCGGAATCAGAAAATAATTCTCCTTTCTACCCTAATACACCACAATATCACATGCTCACAAACAATTTTACGATGTCCGAACTAAAGTTTGCCATCTCATATCGTAAATCCATTGCACCTGGACTTGATAATATCTCCCCTGCTTTATTAAAACAACTTCCTGAAATTGCTTTAATTTCTCTTCTTAATATTTTAAATAACATATTAGCTACACAGCAATTCCCCCATTCCTGAAGTTTCTATAGGGTGATTCCTATACCAAAATCAAACTCAAATACCTCGTTTGGCCCAATTGCTCTTTCCTCTTCATAAAGAGGAAAAAGTAAAAGTTTTTGAACACATATAACCAGATATAACATATAACACATATAAACCAGACTCGACTTTTTGAACTTATAAACTTTCAAAAAACATGATATATTTTGGACAACAACCAGACAACTCCTAGTAGTCCTTAACTTCCAATAATTGTTGAGCCTAATGGAACTTGCATAAAGGTTATTGTCATATTTCATATGATACAACAAGTAATTTATAAATAAATAGTATAAACAAAATTATTCTATAAAATTAATTTGTTCATTAAAACAGTTTATATACTCTCCTGAAAAATTAATGAAAATGGAGTTGACTGGTTGTTGCATTGGACCCTTCAATTTTGATAAAATGTTTTATTACATACTATCTAGTACCTATGCAGTATAAAGTATTGTACAAGTTGATAATTTCGATAAAGTGTTTTATTGCCTTACCCAACTACTCTTATTATATTTGGATAACCTCCATGTTATGCTGTCTTGCTATAATTTAGTGTGGTATTGTCATTCAACGTACCAGTAGTAATAAATACTGGTTCTGGACCTTAAAATAAAAATTACAGGGAAAAAATATTGCTCCAAGTGGCGATTTCTACATATTTTTACGTGTAAAAAATCTAAAAGAGAACAGTTGTTGCGATAAATATTTTTATTTGTGGATATAACATTTTATTTTTTGTAATAATTATTAAAGCAATTTTTTAATTTTTACATTTTATTTATAATAATTCAACTACAATATTAAGATATACAATTATATTAATTTTAAACAAGTTTTCTGACTTCTCTAGTAAATGGTACATATTCTATAATACGATCATGAATTAACAAGCAGTATGCTGTTATATTAGTAAGATTTTCTAAGGCCTCTAATTCTATTCTTACATCAATAGTTGATGCTGTACTTGTATCACTCTGTTTTGAAGTATCTATAACCATGATTGGTGATTGTGATAAAAATGTAGACGGACTTAAAATTGGATTACGATCTTTGTTTTCATAGTATGAATCTTGGAATGAAGTATACATGTTATATAACGTAGCAAAACCATTTTTTTTTAAATCTAGATTTAAATTATCGTATGGATAAATGTGTGAATTTAGAAAAACTTTTACATTAACTAAATCACAATGGTCGAACATACTGCAGTCTTTCTCAAAAGAATTTTTTCTACTTTTTTGTAATCCTATAATAACAAAACGTGGTTTCTCTAATTTTGACGCCGTTTTTAGATTCCAAACTACGCTTTTAGTATTCCCTAGTTCTGGATATCCATATGTTTCAAAAGATCTAAAAGGAATAAATAAAAATTTTTCTTTTTCTACAATTTTCATTATTTTTAGTCGTTCTGAATCATCTATACTAATATGTGGAATTTTCCAAGTTACCTTTTGAAGAGTAACAGAACCAGCAGTTGCAAGTACATCAGTTTTAGACATTAAAAAATGTTTATCATTATTATTTCTGGTTAAAATCAATTTGATTCGACAATTTATTAAAATTTTAGTAAAGTCTTCAAAAAAACCTAACCAATATTTTAATGGAATACAAGCTGTAAATTCTCCTTTCTCATTTGTTATACAAGTATTATTTTTAAATTTCCAACCAGCGTTTTCTTAACAATAGTAATTATCCGGTCTACACGATAAATATACTTTTAACGAACTTGCAATACCGAGCAGCTGAGTTCCATCAACCTCGACCCCATTAATTTCTAACCGTGCCTGATCAAAAAAATAAGATATAGTATTGTTACAAAGTTTAACTTTTTTTGGATCTTCTATTTTTCCTTCCATAAAAATAAAGCTGTCGTGAAGAAACGGATATACATCTGTTTGTTGGACCGATATTCGTATTTCGTCATTACTGTTAAAGGAAGCGGTATATGGTACATATAAATGATATTCGATGTTAGTTATTTTCGAGTCCATCACATAATGTGAATCAACATCTAAAATATTACTTTCAGGCATTTTAAGTACTAATATATCCTAAGTTTTTCAAAATGTTCTCACTCCGAACCGTTCAATTCTGAATTGGTTTGTTTTTTATTTTATTATTTTTTTTTAATGTTGAAGTCTTGAATTCTTTTTTAAGACTAAATAATTTTTCATAATGTAATGGATTTATATTATTAAATTTTAAACCCATTTCAAGAACCACACCGTTTAATAGGTATGTAAAATAATTGATACTTTATCTCCTAAATTATAAATTGGTATATAGTCTTGATCTAATAAAGTTATATTTATAGAATCTATGATATTTGTTGTTAAAGGATAATAAATTAAGTTATTCGGTTTTTCAATTAATTTTCTTCCTATGTTTACATCTGGAGAAAATTCATATACAGCATGCGATGACTTTCCATTGTGAAATGATCCTTTTGCTATATTACACATAACTTTTATAGTATTCACAGAGTTTATGTTCAAAATGTTCGATGATACATACAATTTATTTGGTTCTAATACAATTTTTTCAAACCCTAAAACTGATGATAGACTATTTTTTATATTAAAATCTATTTTATAATTACAAAGAATATTACACTTTTAATTCTTTATTAATTTTTTTGATTTCATTTAAAATATATTGAGATATATCCACAAATTCGTAACAACCATATTCCAGTTATGAATGATTAAATATTTATTGGTTCACTAAACTGTTTATTAAATTTATTGGTCCCTTAAACTTATGGTTACCACTTCATTAAATTAGTGATCCGATTTCGGGTCATTAAATATTTAAACAACGGTTTATCACATCCTAGTTTGACAATGTTCTGATGATATTTTTCATCATTTGATTTTTTCGTGTATTAATTATAATTAAAAATGTCTAGTTCAGATTCAGACGACGAATTTGTTTTAAATATTTTAAATAATTTACCTAAACCAAGATTATTTCGGGATCGGATGAATCCTCTGGAGGATTTTGACAACGTGGATTTTAAACGACGTTTTAGGTAGGTTTTTCTATCGTTTCTATAGAGTTAACAGATAACGATTGTAGAGTGACCTCAATCCATTGCCCCATTTTTGAATTTAGATCCTCGAATTCCTACCAAAATTCAGAAACTAGATTCATGTTGTAGGTTTTTAAGAGGTTTTCCAATTTTTTCTAATAATTGTCGTGAAATAACGTTAGTTTGAGTGTAATTGCTCTCTCGATTACACTCGAGAGTCGATTTTTAAGATATTAACCTGCAAACTACCTGGCTATCTCGTATTATGTTCGACCTCAGGGTGCAGATTGTGTCTTACTTCTTAGGCTTACCAGTTACCAGCGATTACTGAACGCTTATCATATGCGCTGCTGTAAGTGCGACGGCCGATTCGAGCGCTCACATTGGCAACGGACATGCGCAAATGCATGAGTTACGTAAATGACGCGTTTTCAACGGAAGGTCAAACATATTCAGAATATACTATAGGTAGCTAATAGTTATATAGGTGATTTTAGTTTTATATCTTTATTATAAAGGTTGACTGGTACCGTGATGGTAGAATACACGAATTTTAATAAGTATACTGCATACCTAACCACAGAATGAATTAAATCAGAAGCGTCACCTTGGCCGCCCGAAAAATCGTCCGACATATTGGAAAATGAATCAGTGTGACCACACATCGAATATTAATGTTTTTCATATTTATGTTGCGTTTAAAAACACTGTTCGTAACGGTTTTTTCTCGGCGAGACCATAGAAATCATAGAACACAAAGGCTCTCTGCTTTCGACGCTTGTACGAGTTGGACGTGGATTTTACGCTATTCGTACATTTTTTGAATTTATACTTACCTACCACATTTATATTCTGCATTAATTATTTATGTATATATTTATATAGTTTGTTATTAAATAATATAATATATATATATATATATTTCTTCAATATTTGTTTTATTTACGAGACGCCGTGAACCATTTCATTTTTCTTATTATTTTGTTTTTTTGTTTGCGTCAGCAAAATGGAAGAGTTTTATATTCATAAACGTCCTAAACAATACGCAAAATGTTATATAACTAACTGTAAAAGCCACTAAATGGTAGATAAGGAAAGTCTTAGTTTTTTTTTGACAAAGTATACTTATGTGTGTCCTACTTACTATAAATCTAAATCACTACTAGTATTCTAGTGGTCATGTACCATCATTCATTAGAACATAGACTGATTATAATAATGTAGTTTTTCACATTTGTTTGCTTTTCTGAGTATGTAATGTATATTATTTTATCCAAGTCTACATCTAAATTTTTCTAAAATCCATTTAAAGACTTCTAAAAAAAAAAATAATAAATTAAGAATTAGGGAGTTGGGTACATTTTAAAATAAACCTCTACAATTTTAAATTGTTCACATTGCTAATCGACTATTTCATATTCTATAGATAATTAATCTTCATGTTTATTTAATGTTTATTGTATAATAAAATTTATTTGTATTACATGTACTTAAAGTTTAGTATGTATGCATGCATTTTCCTTTTATTTTATTTATTAATGTATATTTATAATTATTAATTATTTTAATAAATGAATTTATTATACTAGTAAAATCTATTTGTATTTGTTATTCTTCTTAATGTATATTTATAATTATTAATTATTTTAATAAATGAATTTATTATACTAGTAAAATCTATTTGTATTTGTTTTTCTTTATTTATATTAATTTCCATACCTATAATGGTAACATACAATTAACCATCAAATATTTCTTTTATGGTATTTCATAAAAAAAAAGAACAAGATTATTCCAATGATTTTATTTTATTAAAAAGAAGAAAAAAAAGATATCAACAACAGACATATTACAATTGAAGGGCTCTGTGCAAGAACTAGACAGCTCCACTTTTTAAAAAATTTTCAGGAAACTGAAGATTTGATAAAGATGATAGATCAAAAAAATATCATACAAATTACTTTAAAACTGGTTTAAATATTTTGGAAACAAAATAAGTTTGTTTAATGGTTTCCATTCCTAACTTCCTAATTGTTTATAAAACCTTTTAAAACTCAAACTAAAACATTAATTTAGGAAAATAAAAATGAAACCTGAGTGAACTTTCAAATATTTTATTAAGTATCAATAAATATTAAAACAAAACAAATTAGAATTAAAAACAAAAATTTATAATGAAAAACACAGATTTATAGACATTATTTTTCTGTACTAGAATCTAAAATAAAAACAGTTTTCAACAAATATGGAGCTGTCTGGTTCTTGCACAGAGCCCTTCAATTATTTGTTAATTTTTGGATGTCATTGAATACTTGACTGTTATTAATGTTTGATTATGAGAGTATGAACACTTTATAACAAATTTAAAAATAAAGGCTACTTCTGAAGGAACGTCGTTTTTGTAAAAAATATTGCTCAACAGACAAAATTACTGCCTTTTGAAAAATATAGAACTCCGAACATTATAACTTCAATCTTCGACAAATGCATAGACAAAAAATAAATGCTGGTTGTACGTTCTCTTTAAATTAATTCAAACAACTTTATTAATGAATCATCACAATATAAAATCTAAATTATACAATGAATTTCACAAAGTAGAAATTATTATTTAATGTATCTTAATTTAATAATTGATTAAGGTGATATCACATTTCGGCTTGTAAATATGTTCGGAAACGTAAATAACTTAAAGATATTTAAGATTTTTTTTTCATGGTCACACTGATTCACTTTCCAATATGTCGGACCGTTTTTTCATTTTCCCATAAGAGCAATGTAACGTTATCAAAGGTGACGCTTCTGATTTAATTTATTCTGTGATTTTAATTCGGTTATTTCTGATATCTAATGGTAATCCCGAATTCCCGGTGGGCCTATCCGCCACGGTTTTTATTTTTAAATCGACTGTCGTCTTATAAAGTAATAAAGCAGAGGCGCAGTGTTGCCAGGTCAAAATTTCACAAGTTTCGATATTATCATCAAAAAGTTTCGATTAAACTTGAAATTTCCCCAGATTTTTTTGGGACTCAGACCTCGCTTCGCTCGGTCTTCGCCAAGGGTAATACACCAAACTTGTGAGTTGTATATTGAATGATTTACCATTTAATTAAGATTATTGATACTAGCTACGAAGTACAAGGGAAAAAATGTTTAGGTGTTTCTTAGAATATACACCAACATTCAACAGATAATAGATAAGACTACTATAATAGTAAGCATCAAGGTTTATAGATTATACAGGTTGCCTCAATTCTAAAAAAGAAGGTTGGACTCCACCCTGTTTTAGGTACAACATGTATACTATATTATATGGATAGTAAATCGTCAATGTTACTGGTCTAGTTTTATGTCTATGAATTTAATAACAACTTGCGCTATTTAAAACACATTTCTCACTTATACTTTTAAATATTAAATACTTTCAACAAAACTATTAACACAATTTTTAATTATTATTTGTTTAATGATGATTAACAAAATGTATTATAATATTAAGAAATCTCAGTCTTTTGAGGTACAGTTTAAACAATTAGATATAATATTCACTTTAGGGTTTATAACTTATTCATGTAGGTAAGAGAAATGCAATATAAAATATTTATTTTATACATACTGAATATTACAATTAAACAAACTGAATAGTTGATATGTACTACAACAACATAGGTATTTATATAATATTAACAAACTTAACATAATAATAAACTGTATTATAATATTAAAAAATTTCAGTCTTTTGAGGTACAGTTTAAACAATTAGGTATAATATTCACTTTAAGGTATATAACATAATCATCAAGTTACTATTATTTAATAGTTACTTGTACATACTATTGTTGTGGTTTTGTAAAATTTCTTTGGTAACAGAAAAATTAAAACATGACTTTTGTTCACTTTTTATCATATTTTTTGAATGTAATATGCCAATTAATGATTCCGTGGATAATTTGTTTCTAGTTTTGGTTTTGTTGAGGTTAATGGTACTAAAAATACGTTCTACTGCGGCACTTGAATGAGGTAACGTTAGTATATAGCTTACAAGCTTGATCAATTTTGGAAATACTGGATTGTCATTACCATCAATTAAATTAAATACATATTTCCAAAAATCAAGAACATTTAAATTAAAATCTAAATTCATATTCCTCATTTGTCTCCATTCTTGGTCTAATTTATTATAATTAAAACTTAGTTTTGGCAACAGTGATGCAATAGGAGCAACTGATGTAATAGCTTTTGTTTTTTAGGTCAATAAATGTTAATGATTTTAGTAACTTCACGTAATTTGACTTAAAAGGAGATCTTTTTTTGTTATAGATTTGATAGCAACATTCAACATAAAAAGCTAAACAATTATCATAAAATGTTTTTTTTTTCCATTCTATTAAGTATATTAGGATTAGTAGTAAATGCAGCACTACAATCTCCTCTAAGATAGATTTGTTCTGTAGGTAAATAATGGTTTGGATTCCTATACTGAATAAGACTTACTTCAGTGTCGGTTAAATATTTTGGTTTCAAATAACATTCTAAAATCACTTTATAAGCTGATTCTCTGCCTCTGAGAGGCATGTAAAGATAACGGATAGCCTGTGTATAAAATATATTACGAGCGTCTCGGGAGCAAACTTGTGCAACCAATCAGAAACGTTCATATTTGTTATCAGTATTGATGGAAATCTTATTTATTATCAGTTAAATGAAATTGTACATAATATTAATATATTATTATTATTATTATTATTATTATTATTATTTTTTTTTTTTATTAGCTTTCAGTATAAATTATTATTATTATTATTATACAATATACATTAATAACTAATAAGACATTAAGACGTAGAATACATAACATCAGTTATTATACATTATAATTTATTATAATGAAGTATTATACATCATTAAGTAGACTGTAGATTGTAGAATATTTCTAAGTACAAACATTAATAATTAAGCGTTACAAAATATGGAAATTAATTGTTAAAAAATATTATGTTTTAACTTTTAAGTATAATATAATGATGGACTTATGGAAGTGTTTATAAAAGTTTTAACTAATTAACTAATATAATATGTTTATATGGTTATTATCATTTAATAAATCCCTGACTTGTTTCTTAATTGTATCACTATACAGTACTACACTAATAACAGTAAATGTACATATTGTATTATATAAAGAAAAGATTTCAAATATTTTGTAAACCTTAACATTACTATGTATTAACAGTAAAAAAAAATTTAATCATAAAAAAAAAAATTAATATAAACCCATCTTCTTTTGTGATTTGTAATCATAAAACAAAACGTCAATATCACAGTAGGTACTGCATTATGTATTTTATTTCTTAACATGTTTCTTGGTACGTAAGGCTAAAGTTACTAAGTTACTGGTAAGTATGATCGTAGGAAGTATGTATGTTCTGTACTTCTCTGAATACCAACCCTGCTTTCAGAGATTTTTTTCATTAATTTCTATTCTTCCACTGAGTGATTCTACTCTTTTCTTTTTGGTCACAAATCGTTTTTGTCTATCTATATTCTTATTTGCAGGTTCTTTATTTCCTTCTTCCATTTCAATAACCTTTCGTTTCCCTTTTAATATTTGCAAGAAAGAATTGCTAACTTTATTCATTTCAGTAATTTCTTGCTCGGTTATTTCACTTTTAGTGGCAATAATGGATGACAAAATTCCTATTCCTGTTTCTAATCGGCTTTTTATTTTAAATAACTGTTCATATCCTTTGTCTGTATTATTTTTTATTATTGCTTCTTCTATTAGGTTCATTTCGGCAGCAGGAAGAGGAATTTCTGTTGTTTGACACAAATTATTTTGAGAGTTTGATGACACAGAAGAAAGAATAGCACAGGCATGAATATGTTTACATATGTTTAATTTAATGATGTGATCACTACATTCGCAAGTGTAGTTATGAATGCAAATATTGCACTTCCGACAAACCAAACGACAGTCTTCAGTGTTGCAAGTATCAGTAACGTGAATCACTTCATAAACCGTGTTTGTTTCACTAGCAGCAGATATTTCCCATCGTTTATTATTAATTACTTTAATAGATTCAGGATTTATTTGAACTCCATTATTATGACTGTTAATTATATTTTCATCTTTAGCGGTATATTTATTTTTTACAAATTTTATGAATCTTTCAAAAATCTTGTTTCGAGTGAATTTCAAAATCGCATTTATACAGGTATCTAAACGTTTATTTTTTTTACCATGTAAATAATAGTATTTTAAGCACTTATGTACTGATTCTAAACACATATTTGTGTTAATACCACAGTTTCTTCGGTGACAGTATGCCCATTGTTTGACTCTATTTAAGTTATATCTATGGAAATATTCACCAAATTGTATAGTATCATCGTCATTCATTATTTCAGCCATAAATCCATTCAGAAGTTCTGTAAAAATAATTTCATTTGGCTCTTGATGAATCACTCTTAATGATTTATATACTAAACATTTTTTTTCAGGAGACCCTCTTATTTTTGACTGAATATTTCTTCTCCAAGATTGATCCACGTGCCAGGTACACAATAGTCTATGCTTCACAGGTAACATTATCTGTTACCAAGCATTGTAGTAAGATGGGTCATCATCGCTCATAAAAATCTGAGTACTAATGATTCCAATTTTACTCTTAAGCTTCTGCAAAAAGATTTTCCATGTCTCTGCATCAGTGTTTTTTGATATACAATACGCACATGGAAACCCATTTCCAAATTCATCAACAACCACAATTGTTGTTAATTGTAAACCGTATTCATTAGTACAATGTGTACTATCAATACAAATTTTTGAATTTGATGATGATCCAAAGTGTTTAAACATTTGGAGTTGAAAATTTGTAGAAATTACCAATATAAAATTTTCTTTTTCCAAGTTGTAATGTACAACAGGATTTTCTTCATCTGGCAATTCAATCATCCTATTAATCCACATATTAACACTGATATAGTCAGACGAGTGCTGACGACCTTCATACAAATGAAAATCTATTTTAATATTCCACAGATCCTTCTTTGTAATTAGAGTTTGAACTTTGAGCACATCATGCACATTATCCCTTATGTCATCTAGTATTTTTTCCAATGTAACTCCTTCAGATATTTTACCTAAAAAAGTAAATTAATAAAAAATTATACAAAATACTGAAATAGTGAAGCATGTACCTATTATAATTTTTTAATCTCTATCGTAGTATAGTTTGGAATTTGAAATTGACTGTCATTTAGATTATGTAAGCCTACCCAAGCTTCTGTTAAAATAATTATTTCAAAAATAATTGTTTGACTATCCAAAATATATATTATATTATATAAATATTCAATATTAAAAATTGCGTCAGATTTTTTTTCGTATGGTGTAGTTTAGTAGTGTGAGAGAAGTGCTGAATTAACATGTTCTGTTGATTGTGTTTATGTATACTTAACCTACTTAATGTTATATTATTATATGATCTAATTAAGATTTGAAAGTAAGTTATAAATATTTTTATAGTTTTTGCCCAATTAAACTCGAAATTATTAAAATTAGAATTACTAGCTAATAATTTCATGATAAATCCATTTAAAATTGAAAGATAATAAGAACTTGTAAGTCATTCAAGTTAAATTTATTTACTGCAAATAACAATTGCATGCAATAAAATAATTTATATTATGCAAATTACATATACATACAAATAATACATAATAATGAATTATTATATTCCTTTAAGAGAAATAAAATATATTTAATTCATTAAAATTAATACATATTTTATTTTAATGTATTGAAATAAAAGGAAGTTATTACACAGAATAGATGAAATTCATCTATTCTGTGGTTATTATAGTGAACTATATCATTAGACAAAAAACATATGTTATATTACAAAGTAAACACAAAATATTTTATTGCAATATTGAACAAAAATACCTAATAATTAAGAAAATACACAATAATTTAAAAATTATATCACAGTCATGCAACATATCAGTCAAAGATAAATGTACTAAGTTAAATGCTAAATTACAAACATAAATACACAAATTACAAATAAAGTCAATAATAAGGCAAATACACAACATAGTAAAACAACACAATTTTTATGAGTTAAATACAACATATAAAATTACACATATTTTAAAATACTACCTAATAATTAGATATATCATAAATAATATTTCATATCAACATTTACAATTATAAACAGTACAAAGTAGAATTACCCGCAATCATAGCTCTTTCTTCTGGTGTTAAATTACATCTTCCAAGATTTACATTATGACCAAAATGAGTACTACAGAACTCAACGCTGATAGTTCCATCTTCGTTTGTTACTACAATCTGTAAAAATCAAAGAATATTGAGTAATTAACAGTGACTGAAAAATCACAAATACAATTTTTTAATCATAAATATGTACATGCTTCAGAATCATTATGAACTTTAAAAATTTTACCATTGACGATGGGCATGTAGAACCAATTTTATTTGTTCCTTGGCTCTTTATTTTCCGGATACCTGTAGATCTACTTTGAAAATTACCAGATCGATGACAATCCAGATACATTATTTTTTTTTCTGGCAATTAGTTTTACTAACGCTTAATGCATAAAAACATAAATCTTCATCTTCCCGTTTGGATTTCCATTCCTTAAAATCTAAAAGTACATATTTTATAAACACAATAACATTATAAATGTGAGCGTATCTTGGGGAAACAATAATTTAGTTATTACACTTACCTTGAAACGTTGCAAATCTTTTTTGTTCTTTATGTAACTGAACGCTATGATCTACCTCTATATGCAACTTTAATAGTTTTTTGTTAGTAAATAACTTACTACAACATACATCGGGACATTTTATACAAATAACATTTTTTTGAGAACCACATGTTATTAAATGTCGCTTCAATGTTCTTTCATAACTGAAAAATTTGTAACACCGCGAACATTGTAGCTGTTCCATTTTTTGTGTTTTACTACTTAGTACTTTGAGTATTCAGGTATTCTACATATTTTCTACTATAGTACTATTTCTGTTTTCTAATAGTATTTCTGATAAGTGATAACAAATATGAACGTTTCTGATTGGTTGCGCAAGTTTGCTCCCAAGACGCTCGTAATATATTCGTATATTTGTTAAGAGGACGTGTCACCAAAACGCTTATGCGTGCAACGACCGAGAGGATGCGCTGTTAGGTGTTTTCACGATCCGCAAGTGCGCGGCGTTTAAGTCACGCCTACTATTCACAATTCGCAACCGGTCTACGGCGGCAACGACTGCTCGTTCGGGAGCGCCGTTTATTTGTCTATGAACGTTCGTCCAGTGCGATTCGTATCATTATAAAATTCATTATACGCAAATGCCACCGTAATATTTTCAATACCCGCGCGTACCTATGAACTACCGATTATAAATGATGATACTCCTTACCTCGATTTATGTCCCAATATATAGATCGTAGAGACTGTATTTTAACATAGCTTGATTTGTAGTTATTGAATTATTACTTGTTTAAATATAATACTTATAGTAAAATCTAGTAAATGGTAAATAAAATAAATACAGCGCAATTAAATTAATATTAATTTTACATGTTTTATCTTTTAAGTTTAACTGTTATATAATGATTATGATTATATTATCATGATAACAAGTAATAACAAATATTTTTTTTAAATTAATAATATGTGGGTAGAAAGGTATACCCATACCTAATATAGAAATATAATAATAATAATACTCTAAAATCTTTATTTATCATTCAAGGCACAGTTTTTTTTTTATAAGCATTAAAAGTTCAAATTTATCAAATTATTTTGTAGTTAAAAATGTCAAAATGTTTACTTAAAATACAGAAATTATGTAACTGAGCACTTATAAAATAAAATATTGCCTATGTATTTGGAACATTCTTGATTGGTATAAGAACAAGTAATTGGATATTTGAATAAACAATAAATCAAAAAGAATATATTTAATACAATTCAAGTTGATATTACATAATGTACATACACTTGAATTATCTATTATGCACATATTATGATAATATAACATTATATAGTGTATATAATAATTAAATAGTATATACTGTATTATAGGTATTAGCTGGGTATAGTATAACTTATATACTATAAGAGAATAAAAATAATATAATGCATAAATAAACATGAATACTTTAAAAAGATACCTATAATATAATAAATTATAGTATTTGAAATTATTCTAAAAACTATATTATTAGATAGGTACCTATACCAATTATATTTTTTTAAGTTTTCTATTCATGTTTTCCAATATATGTTGAGGATCTTTTATGTCATCTAAAAGTAACCGTTTGCCGTACTGCGGGTTTACTATTTCTGGCAATAAACAATGCATGTAGAAACTAAAAAAAATTGAATAATATGTATTATTACTTATTTTCTATAATTATTATGGTATTTAAATACAAAATAAATGTTTCTCACGTTTCCAATTTTTTAACCATTTTTTGTGACCAAAATGCCTCATTGTATACAATTTTCTGAATTTTAGTCCAATTAGCCGAGTGTACAACAAAATAACAAAATTTTTTTTGACAAATTTGCATTTGGCGTTGCACTTGAAAATAATAATGACTGTCAGGTTTTAATTCCATATTATTTTCTACAATTCGGCAATAAGGCACCTAAGTTAATATATTTGTAAAAATTTAGTAACAAAATAAAAAACCTTTTTGTCGAAGTACAAAAAACTTACCATTTATTTTATCACATATAGCTCCATCGCCATCCCACACAGCAATTGAAAAATAACCTGTACAGTTGGGGGTGGAGTGCGACTCGTTCATAGGATAGGTCATTATAATGGATTTGTTAAATTTGAATTCAATGATAGGTATCATTGTATACGAAAAACGATTCTGAACGGAGATGATATGTTAGTCTAGGATATATTATATTTAAATATTGTAATATATTCTATTTTGAAACAAGTATTTTATTTTTCAATTAGGACGCATTTGCATACGGCATGGTCAGTGTTGTAAAGTATTTGAGTAAAAGGATTTGGGTAAAAGTATTCAAATACTTTTTGAAGTATTGAATACTTTTTTAAATACTTTTATTTTTGAAGTATTTGAATGGTATTTTAAATACTTTTTTTTACTACTCGATAGAATTTTATTGAATACTTATTTTGATTTCTTATGAATTAATATAAATATCTTTGTGTGGCTTAAAATTGTTATGATTATTGTATATAAATTTATTATTTTCGGGTTATTACAGCTATTTGGCGGCAGTCATCATCTGTTGACTATATTTTGTAAGCGGGCAACACTATCGTCTATCGGTTTTAATTCAAATTTTCACCGAAATAGCATGATACCCAAAACAGTGTCATTCTTAAGTACTGTACCCAAACTTGTTTGCGTATAGAACCGCGAGACGTGTATTCCATCTACACAGATTTCCCATGTTCTACGTTTGTAAGACGGAGATAACTATACCGTCATTACTTTATTAAATACAACACTCCACTACCCAGCAGTGCATCTATAGAGAGTTTTCAGTGTTGGAGGTTCTATTATTACAGAAAAAAGGACCAATAAGATTGATGAACATTTTGAACAAGTTATGTTCATAAAATGTAACAAAAAAACTTTTGTTTAAATTAATTATTTTTAATAAAATATAAAAATGTAAACATTTTTAAAATTTTTTTTTATTTAAAGATTATTTCAAATACTTCTAAAAAGTATTTGAGTAATACTCAAATACATTTGTATGAAAAGTATTTGGGTGGTATTTTAAATACTTTATTTTAAAAGTAATTGAGTAATTACTTAAATACTTTTTAAAAGTATTTTTTACAACACTGGGAATGGTTAATCAATTTTTCCAAAAACATTGCATGTAGTTATCATAATACCATATAGGTATTATTATAGATATACCTGGTATACCACACCTTGATTGTAGATATCTGATATATATTATGTACAATCGTGGTATACACAAAAAGAAATAGGTAACATAGCTGGTATCAAGTTTGTATATAGATATATAATAAATTTTATCTATTTTATTATCTATATCCTATATCTGTGATATTATATGTTTTGTTTACATTCCGTAAGTTGACGTTGTTGGTTGATTGCGGTTTTTAAAATTTCTATTATGAATTAACAATGTATTAACTGTAATTGTTTTAAATTAATATGATTCAAAGTTGTATTGATTCCTTGTGTAACAATTACATATTAACATCAAGACGAGCAATTTCCTAAAGATTTCATTATGTAAGTTTTATAAGCACCTACCACATTAAATTACTTAATATTTGCTTATAATCATGTATTTTGTTTATTGTTTAGATATTACTAATGGCTGAATTACATCATCAAATGCGCATATTATATAGTGTAACCAAGCTCAGCTGATGTTATACTCAGTGAACTGTAGTCAAAATTGTTATTTGCCTCTCAACTGGTAGAATTTAGTATAGAGGTATTCCAAATAAATTTGACCAGATTACTATGGACTATTTACAATATTAATATCAAATTAAATCATTAAATATGAGACTTTTTTTATTATATCTTATTAAATTTCATAAAATTAACAGTGAATTAATACTTTTGTATCGCACAGTACATTGAGTAATGACAAATTGTTTATAAGATTCATAATTCATAATACATCAACAATATCAACTAATTGAAATGTGTGCACTGTTAAACCGAATGAAGGCCATTGAAAGATTCATATACTTTCAACCCTTAAATTGATTAAATATTTTAAATCTGTAAAAAATAACAAATTTAATGTAATAAATTAGTATAAACACATACAATAAGTGGCTTTTTAAATATTTACTTTTTACCTTTGATGTATTATATGTATTATTATAATATATAAAATAAATTGTTAGTATTCAAGTTGTATCATAGTTTCGTATACTGTAAAATATGAAGTATTATGAATAAATAGATTTAAACAAAATCTTTATTTATTTATTTTTAGTCACTGTATATTATAATTACATACTTGGCACAAAATTACAGAATAACATGTCCTAAGCTATTTAAATTATGTACGGAAAATAACAATTTATTGTACAGGCTCGTCATCTAAATACTTAACACGTGAAGATGGTTTGTTGTAGAACTGATATTATATAATTTATTATAATATATTATGGTCCAAGGCGAATACCTAATAAATGTTGATAATTTAAAAGACCATACATATATATTGTAGTTTGTATTTTGAGGATGGAATACAACCATACATATAAGACCAGAAGTCAGGATTATAATATATAGTTCAATTATTTAGAAAAAAATTAAATCTAGGTTTCTGCTTATGTTAAATAATAACAATTATTATAAGGTCAGCGCCCTCACACTTTTTATCCAGGCTTGAGACTGGCAACTCATACATTATATTATGTAAGTGAATAGTTGGCGGTTTACACGGTCCTTTTTGAATCCATTAACAGTCAGATTGTATACAGGTTACGTTTATAATTTATTTTTAGTTGTGTTACGTTTTGTTTTTTTCAATTGGAAAATATTTTTACATTCTTTTGAGAATGATAACATATACATCCTTGCTGTTGTTTGGCCACCTTTTTTCTGCAACTGTTGTGTCATTAGCACAAACCCAATTGGAAGTTCCTTGTCTCAGGTATGCTATGTAATGGCCAGAACTCGTGTTTTCTCCTATATGTAATATTGCGGCTTGAGTTTTGTATTGTGCTCCAGCAATTTCCAAAATAGTGGTGGGTACGCCACTTAGTTTTAGATCTGTTATCTTGTTGGGAACAAATTGACCATTTACATGTGTTAAAGTAAACAGTTTTAGTTGAATTACTATATACTCATTTGCCACTATTATCTGATGTTTATTTTCAGAACATCCGATGTTATTACAATTATTGCATCTGTAGTCATCTAATGTATTCCAAACATTTTGATTTGTTGAAAATAATGTTTGCAAAGTTTGTGATCTGTTCTGTGGAATCTGCAAATGTAAAATCAAACTTGTAGGTGCATTGTTGGCCGTTGTGTGATTACAAGTATTGCAACGAATGGTATACAATTCTTGAAATCCAAATAAAGATTCAAATGTAGGTCTACTACGGTCCATAAGTGCTTCTAAAAATTCTATACAATCTTGTTGCTGTTGCAGAGTATATACTCGTAACATTGTCTCGTTGTCCAAATATTCTCTGATTGCTCGAATATCACATGGCCCACTGTTACTTGTATATTCGTGTAGGCTATGTTGAAGTATTGGTCCGAGTTGATTATTGCGAATTTCATTTATAAGAGATTGACAATTAAAAAGAACCTGTACGACAGAATTAGCATAACATGATACACCATCAATATTAGTAAAGCCACAAAATATACCACTTGATGTTATATCAACTTTATTCTTAATACTTGATATTTTTTTTGGATTTTTTGACACAGTTGCATTATCACTTATTGTTTCTAATAATGAATCTGACCTGTTGAAATTTTCTGGAACTTTGAGAGTATCATTATTGACCCGAATAAATTTAATATCATTTATGATATTATAATCAACTATTTTGGTTGATTTAGTTTTAGTGTCACTATCAACCTGTATGAACTCAATATCGTCCAAGTTATTATTATTCAGGACCTTAGTTGATTTAATCGATTTTTTAGATTTTTCCGCAGGAAATCCATCGATTGCAGGGACATTTGGTTTAATAAAATTGTTTTTGACTTCTTCTTGTACAATTTGTTTATCAACAGTCTCAGAATATTTTTCTATTTCCTTGAAAGTAACTATGTCCATAACCAGAATAGGTCTGTGATCACTTATGAGGGACTCGTACACCAAAGCTGCAATGTCAACATTTGTAATGACATTGTCAATGGTTGTTCCGTGATCTGTAGTAATACCGTCAACCAATATTTTGTAATTGAAATGTTTTAATATTTGAACTAGTTGTTTTGGCGGTTTGTTGAAGTTTATATTGAAATCACCAATGAAGACAACATTGTTTTTGTTGGAAGCTACAGTTTCAATGAAATCACAAAGCTTCTGTACAGGAAAATTTGGCGATGAATATATCCCAATGTAGGTAATATTGTCAATGATAACTTCAATTGCTTCTAAGTGTGTGTTTTTCTTTTGATCTTGAAGCAATGTTGTGCTGCAGGTTATTTCTTTATGACTAATGGAACAAAACAAATTGAACCACTTTTACCATTTGCATGTATACTGTCTATTCTACAGCATTCAGTATGGTTCTTAATGGTATATGTGTCTGTTGATTTTGAACCGGTTTCTTGGAAAAACATTATTTGAGATTGTAAAAGAACGATATCCGCATTAATGTGTGCTTCATATTTTTTTAAAGATCTTATGTTATGTGACATGCAGGAGAGTGGCATGTTGTGTGTCATAATTCTAGAAAACCGCGGAATAAGAGCACAACTTGGTGTCTTGAGTCTGCACATTTCATGTTCAACTTTTGCAGAAGGTTTGGTGGCTTTGCAGGAAAGTAGTCTATACGCAAACCTTGCGCCGAAGTTGCTCGACTACATCCTACATATAACATATTGCACTTCAAGAATTTTTGTGGTATATGAAATGCTACAGATTGATATGTGGCACCTTGACTTTTGTGTACCGTCAATGCCAAAGCTTCCACTAAGGGCAATTGCATTCTAGTTACTTTATGGTGCTCTGCATTACCGAGTTGAAATTCTAATTTTATGATTTCAATTGGCGTCCACTTGCACATATCATCTGTGTGTTCGCCTTCGGGTTTAAGTTTGTCTTTTATCTTCTGTCTAGTTAGTGACCCCACATCTGGCTCATCAAACTTGATCCAAACCCTTTTTGCAACTTCTTTACCTCCTTTAGTCTGTCCTTTGTTTATTTGCATGAGTTCTCCAATTGCACCGTTCACTATGCCATCTTCGGTTGAAATATTAGCTATCACCATGTATTTAGCTGTTTCTTTTAAAACTAATCTTAAGGCTAAGCCCATAGTCTTTTGTCGTGGCAGTTTCTTGGCAGATTCAATATCTGGTCGTTTTGCAGAGGAATCGATGGCTTCGGATATGAAACTAACTTGATTCATAGAGTTAAGCACTCTTCTGTTCATTTCATCAACTTCGTTATTAGTAGCCCACAGATGCATTACTTGTGGTTGAAAAGAAATTTCTAGGTGGGTTATAAGATTTTGGAAATATTTTACATCGGCTTCCTCCAACTGTCCTCTGGCCAACTTTGTTAACATTATTGCAAATTGTTTGTCATCTTTTTGGCGCATTATTTCAGTCAACTCATAAAACTTGAATGTTTCCCAAATAGATTTAATTGATATCATTTCAACAGCACTTGGAAATTTAGACAATATTTCTTCAAAACTATCGTATAATGGTGTTGCTAATACCGGTGCCAATTGAAAGAAATCATCAAATACTATAATATTTATGTCACCAAATGGTTTATTTATTCTTAATATAGACCTCAATCGTTGATCAATGTATCCCAATGTTTTTATGCCTACCATGGAAATTTCATCAATTATCAAAAGTTTTACATTGGCAAACTGACAACGTAGTGTATTTGAAATATCTGAACTTAACTTTGGTAACAATCCACCAAATTGATTCAATGGCAGTTTGAACGCGGAATGAAGTGTTAATCCTTTTATTCCATATGCAGCTTTACCTGTTGGTGCTGTCAATAATACGGTAGGAAGTGACAGATCATCTATATCTGATCTAAGATTTGCTATCCGAATTACAGATTGTGCTAATGCTCGTATAAGCATTGACTTTCCAGCTCCTGCTGGTCCAGTGACAAATGTCTTCATCGCAGGATGACCTTTTCCCCACAATTGACTTCTTATGACATAAGTTGTATGATATAAGAGTTGGCGTTGACCGTCGTTTAGACATCCGATTAAGTCTTTAAACTGTTCATTGTATGAGATGCACTATTATCTTACCACCATCTTTAGGTGAATCTACATTTGATGTATGTGTATTTTCAACATAATCTCCAACATCGTTTATTAGTACATCGTCTGCTACCCAATCTTCATCGTCTACAAGCTGATTGTTGTTACGGCCTTGTTCTTCTTCGATTTGGATTTCATTATCGTCTAATTGGGTTTCATCTACTTTATTAAACTGATGGTACAACTTTTGTATTTTATCAATGTTTGTTTCATACACTTGTTTACAGTTAATATCTAACAGATCGGTTTTTTCATCGCGCCATGGTAAAAATAACATAATATTTTCTCTGTAAAAGTCTTGTTCATTTTTATCCACATTAAACCTAACATATCGTATGATTTTTCTGGTTTTACGTTTATGTATATACTTGTTTGGTTTTCCAATTAGAGTGGAGTCAATAGGATAAGTGGCATCAGATTCATTATCAGTGTCCGAATCAGAAGTGTTGTAAGCCGGTTTTTTTTTACCGCGAACTTCATAATTGGAGCTAAATTCTGCTAGAGTTACATCTTCTAGACTATGTGGTCTACGTGAATAGTATTCAGTGAGCCCGTCAAAAAAAATGTCATCAGATTTTGGATCCGTTTCTCCTCTTACTGCCATTGGTTTCAGCATTCGAGTTCTTTCATCAGGATGGCTAGTGTTTATAAATATATACCCAGTTGAAGTATTGCATTGCTTCATACCTAAGCAAGTGTACACTGCTTCCTGTGCAGAAATTTCCTGACTCCCTGAAAAATTTGAGGCTATCTTTTTCAGTTGTTCTTTGACCGATAAATCAGTAGAAGACTTAAGATTTTCGACAATGTCTCGCATTAGTTTTGATATTCCACGTTGGCTTTTTCCAATATACTCGATTACATATCTAAACCAAGAATAAACGTCCAATATGAACTGTATATCCATGTTAGATTGCCATAACGGAAATAATTTTTCATTGAATCCAGAAATCATTCGTTGTTTTATTGTACGTTTTAGAAAAACTGTTGGCCGTCTGATAACAGTTCGAATAATGGATTTATATTCATTAACATCTTTAATTGACAATTTTTATAAAATGTCTTCTAATGATGGATTTGAAGAAGAATCACTGTCTTTGTAGTCCCTGAGGTATTGCAGAAGTTTTTCATATAGTAGAGTACGAATTTTTCTTGTGATCGGATTACTTATGTCTTCCGTTAGTGGAGTCAATATACACGTTTCATTCATTGGTGGATATGGTATGTTGAAACGACACTTTTTCATTTGTTTGTCTTTATCAGTTCTGTAACAAGTGTGTGTATGGCTATGACTATTTTTATGTAAATACTCATGGGCTGGACTGCCATCGTCTACCATACACGTAATGTATTTGTTGATTAGTGTTACACATGCACCAAAAGTTTCCGGTTTGGCTGGTTCGAAAACAGGTGCATTGTCTAACCACAATAGCATGTGTACATGTGGACTACCTCTATGTTGATATTCGACACGATAAAAGAAATGTTTAACACTGTGTTCTTTGAAAATAACATTTTTGGACATGATCAATTTAAAAAGTGCTCTAAACCTATGATCAAAATAAGTAGCACAAACAACTGGGTCTTGTCGAATTAAATCTGATTTTTGTGCATAAGTTAGAACAGTATCATCAGACAACGTTTTGGAGTAACGCAGTTTATACAAAATCTTTAACAAATCTGTCCAAATTGATTCACTAGGGCTAAATGTTAAGAATAATGTTGGTTGACCTTCTTGACGCACCATTGCAAAAACATTTTTTGTCATCGCTGCAAGATATGAAGGTGAATTTTGTACGTTGTGTAACATTCGGTATCCTTGATCGTTATCTATCATTTTGTTTAAAACAGCTGGATTTGCTACGTCATTCGCAGTTGTGTTTCCTTTTTTGTTTTTTCGTAAAACAATTTGCACATTGCTTGCAATTAGTTTTTGTACTAAAACTTTGCATTTAAAAAACAGGTTTGATGAGTCCGATGCAAACCTTCGATCTACGTTCAGCAGTTCAGACCTTACTACTTTTGAGTAATTTTTTAAAGGCGATTTATTTGTGCGTGGGTGCCCACCAAATAAATCAGGAAAAGCTTTTTCCTCTGCATGGTCATCAATAAGAATAGATAACGGTTTCATGCCTTCTCCTGGTGCAAAAGAAACAAAATCACAGTTTTCAATCATCGTGTCCATTGATCCAGGATTGATTGGTTCAATATTTGTGTCTTCATCGTCTGTTTCTTCACTTTCGTGATCTGAGCCGTTTTCCAAACTTTTTGTTGTTTCTGACACATGTGCCAGCCAATCTTTGTCTATTTCAGCATCTTTATACAGAGGTTTTTTAATCAAATCATTCAATGCTGATACTACTAATGATGGTCTAACATTTTGATAGAGATAATGTTGTTTAAAGCATGATTTTCTTTTTAATTTTACCTTCATCATCTTAACTGCATCTAAATTTTCGGCACGCCTTGGCAAAATAGATGTAGTCTTAGTCAGATCTATTGGAATGTTGATAACGTTACCTTTGATTTTTAGCTGTCCATCACTGCGAAGACATTTGAATATTTTCATAAACGGCAATCTAAGGGAAACCATTTGCTTTTCTATTTGATTTAATTGCGTAACTGAAGACGGAACACTGTTTAACTCATAACCATTTCCTATGTACAACGGAGGAACTTTGGATTTTTTTATATGCGGATGACAACTTGTACATATCGTTACAGTACTCTTGGCATCACTAGGAATTGACATCCCCAATCGACTGAAGATATCAGAGTTGCATTTATTTACACTGGATGGGAAACGTAATCTATGAAACGAAAAACATTTTTTTGATAAACCTTGAGACCTTTTTAAAATATATTCAGAAATCAAAACATCTTCCCTCTGCCTGGTTTCATTTAATTTTTGACGTTCTCGTTTTCTATAGGCTATTGAATTTGGCGTTTTCTTTTTAGTGGATATATTTTGACGTAGACTACTATCTGATGGTAATCTTCGCTTTCTCATGTTATGAACATTTTGAAATTGATATGTTTTTTTGAAAACGGGATTTTCCATTCGTTTTAATCTGTTCCTCACACTGGCCACCTTGTTGGAATTTTTTACAACTGGATCTTGTAGACGTTTCAACATGCTTTTACGACTGGCGATCCGGTTAGCTTTTTTAATTTCCGGATCTTGTAGACGTTTCAACATGCTCTTACGACTGGCGATCCGGTTAGCTTTTTTAATTTCCGGATCTTGGAGACGTTTCAACATGCTCTTACGACTGGCGATCTGGTTAGCTTTTTTAATTTCCGGATCTTGCAGTCGTTTCAACATGTTCTCACGACAGGTGATCTGATGTGCTTTTTTAATTTCCGGATCTTGCAGTCGTTTCAACATGTTCTCACGACAGGTGATCTGATGTGCTTTTTTAATTTCCGGATCTTGTAGACGTTTCAACATGTTCTCACGACAGGTGATCTGATGTGCTTTTTTAATTTCCGGATCTTGTAGACGTTTCAACATGCTCCTTTGACTAGCAATCTGGTTAGCTTGTCTTAAAACTGGGTCTTGCAATCGTTTTTTTGTACATTTCAAATTAAGCAATTTTCTTTGATTAGTAACAACGATATCTTGGGACTCACGATATATTTGTCTTCTCAATTTATCATTTTCAAGTTCATGTGCACGAAAAGTTTCGTTTTCACGGGATCGTTTCTTTTCTTCTTTGTTTTTGAGAGCACGTTTCGATATTCGTCCCATTTAAAAAAAAAAATACAATAAAAATAGAAAAAAAAAATTAAACCTAATATATTTACAAACAGATAAAAGACTTCCCAAACAGTTGGGGGAAAAAAAAAAAATAATAATAATAATAATAAAAAAAACTATTTCTGACAACCTAAAAAAACAAACATAGTTAGTTAAAATATGTACAAAAAAAAACGTGATAAAAAATTTAAATACTTTAACTAAACACAGCAAATCTCCAATAAGAAATGTCGCAAGATTTCTGACGTTCTAAAACAAAATTGTTCAATGTAATCAAAAACCATACGATAAAAACAGTTAAATGTAATAGCATTGATTATACTTATTACACATATATTATATTATTTATAATAAATGGTAATAGTCATTAATGCATTATCAATGAGACATAGTGACTTAGACCCTTAATATTTAATTACACATGTAGTCTGTTTTTTAGGAAGTGGTTGAAGTATTACACAGTGTCATAATTTAAATAAAAATGCATTCACCAGTTAGCCTTAACTTAATATTACCTCCTGGTTTGATAAACATTTTTCAGAAACCATATAACAAAGTATACAGAAATTATATACATACAGAGTTAAACAAGATTATAATTTTTTTAAATATATAATTACACTTATAAAGATAATAATATAATAGTATTAAATAATAATAATAATAATAATTAATAATACTTCAATAGAGTAATATACCTATCATATATAGATATATACAGAGTGTCCAGGTCTATTTGACTAATGCAATAACTTATTTTCTATTCAATATTTTTAAGTTTTTTTTTTTTGTAATGATTTGTAGAGCCCTGCGCTATAATTTGTATATTTTATTTTTTATTTTTTTTACAACAAAAATAAATAATTTGAATTTTGTATTTAATATTTTTCTAATAATCCAAGATAGCTATTTCATGAATAAGAGTAGTATATATATACCGATCCTGGCGCACTTTTGATATTTATTGATATTTTTCACTTAAAACTAATTTATTGATATTTTTCACTTAAAACAAATTAATTGATATTTTTCACTTAAAACTAATTTATTGATATTTTTCACTTAAAACTAATTTATTGATATTTTTCACTTAAAACTAATTTATTGATATTTTTCACTTAAAACTAATTTATTGATATTTTTCACTTAAAACAAATTAATTGATATTTATTGATATTTTTCACTTAAAACTAATTTATTGATATTTTTCACTTAAAACAAATTGTTGAACTTTTTCACTTAGTTTTTCTCTAATTATTTATATTATGGTCTGTGGTCTTTTTCACTTAGTTTTCAAAAATATTTATATTATGGTCTGTGGTCTTTTTCACTTAGTTTATTTTTAAATATTTATATTATGGTCTGTGGTCTTTTTCACTTAGTTTATTTTTCTCTAATTATTTAACATAATTATTTCAAAATGTTTTTGAAATAATAAAATTTTTATATTGAAATTCAACATAAAAAATTAAAATTTAGATTTCTGGAGTTCCCCTGTATAAAAAGTCCCTTCAATAATTTCACCATCAATATCTTTTATTCTATAAGTTATAGGAGATGTATACACAATTTCGTTTATTATAAATATTTCACGAGTCCAATTAGGATCATATTTATTGGCAAATTTTTGTTTAAATCTGGTAATTCGAACCCTGTCTCCAATTTTAAATTTAATTTTCTGTTTCGATTTATTCTCAGAGAATACCTTTCTTAAAATCTCACATTCATTACTCTTTTTAACTTCACAAGGTTTCATTCCAATAGTTCTATGAATGTCTTTAAAATTATATTCATACAACAAGGATTGTAAATTATGTATCCATTTTTTATTGTTTTGTACTTCGAAATGTATTCTCATCTTTCCATTGAGTGTTCTATTAAATCGTTCGATTATTGATGATTTCTCTTCATTTTGAGTATGATACATTTTAATCTCATATTTTTTTAACATTTCTTTAAACAATTTATTTTCAAATTCTAGTCCTTTATCGGTATGGAGTAAAACTGGAGGGTTATGGTTTTGTATTTTAGCTTCCTTTAATATTTTTTCAAAAGCTTTGGATACACTTTTCCCGTCTTTCTTTTTAAGTGGATAAGACCAAGCAAATTTGGAAAAAGTATCAATTACATTTAACATATAAGAATAATTATCGTTTTCTTTCTCATAGGTTTTCATTATAACTAGATCAGCAGCCAATAGATCATCAATACCCTTGGTAAATATTTTTCTTTTCGGAAATCGTTTCCTTACAGGTTTGTGAAGTTCTTGAGCTATTGGAAGTTTATCCTTTGCCTTTATTTTTTGGTTGTTTTTAATTTTTTCTTCATCTTCAAGAGGTTGAATAAATTTACTTTTATTTGTGTTACATTCAACACATTTTGCTGAGATTCTCCACCTACCATTATTCGTTTGAACTTTTATTGCATCGATATTTTTTGTTTTTTTCTTACATTTCAGACAATGTATAATTTATTTTAAAATACCATCCATTTTATAATAGACAATCTTAAATGTTATCGAATTTCTCTAATTGAGTTTTGTATAATATCGTATACAAATTTGTTACTTGAAACTAGACAAATATAGCAAACAGTACCATCTGATACATCTCCGTCAAAATCAATATTCAAAATGACTGTGTGTTTAGAACCTGATATACTCACAGGTTGTCTAGTCAGATTTATAACGAATAAAGGTTTAGAATTCTTAAACTGTTCTGGATCTGTGTAGATTAGAGGGAGTTCTCGGTATGTTTTGTAAAAAACTTTTCTGTAGTCTCCAAGCATATCGTAAATATTGCCAAATTTATCGTTTTTGAAATCGATATTCAACATCTCTTCTGGATATTTTTCTCCGTTTATTTCAAAGTAAATATTTCTAACATTACAGTGATCAAAATTACTTGATTCTTTTAGTTGAGTATTTCTGTTTGTTTGTAAACCTACAATCCCAAATAAAGGATCATGAGAATTTCTATACATGTTTGTAATATCAAGAGTACACTTCTTTCCACTCAATTTTCTTACTTCAATACATTTAATAGTTTTAAAATCCAAGAAATAATAATTTTTTTCTGATAATTCAACCAATTCATTTATTAAGAGGGTTTTACTCATACTATCATATTTAACTACACGAAAACTAATCCTAAAATCCTCAATAATAATTTTTCCATCTGTTGGCATTTTTTTATCAGAATTTTCTTCTTTGAATAATGCATCATGATCATGATTTCGAGTAAACTCTAATTGAATGTCTCCTTTGTAAAGTGGATATGTTATATCCTCAAAAAAACCCAAACCGAAATCAGACAAATTGCCATAAACATTAAATTTTCCTCCTCCTTTAAATCTGGATTGATATCCTGAGTTTATTGTAGGACCATGGTTATTATTTAAAGCAAAACCAACAATCCCTTTCATATTACTTGTTATACCAGGGTTTTCGATTTCCTCAAGTAATGTTCCATGTTTTTTCAGTTGGATGTTGGAAAATAGTTTGCTTGGAAAACCATTCTCTAATTTTATATTGCTATTAAGTGGATATTCAGTATCGTCTAATTGTACAACTTTTCCGGAAATGTTAAATTTTGTGGATTTTAAGTCTAGAAAACAATCACTTCCATCTATTCAGAAAATTGTCTTCCTATTTTCAGTATTAAGGTTTAACACAGAAGTTGGGTTGAAATCTCTATATTCAGCCCGGATAATATTATCATCATAATTTTCAAAAATTTTTTCCATTTATTATACATATATTTTTTTTTTTAACAAAAATTCTAAACCAGGCAAAAAATCCGGTTTGAAAAAGGAATCTTAAACCAGGCAAAAAATCCGGTTTGAAAAAGGAATCTTAAACCAGGCGAAAAATCCGGCTTGAAAAAGAAATTCTAAACCAGGCAAAAAATCCGGGTTAAAAAAAGAATCTTAAACCAGGTTTATATTCATTAGTTTGTAATAGTATAAAAATTTTAAAGATTTTCTCTTTAAAATTAACAATACATTTTATTATAATTTTTTATAAATTCCAAACACAAATGACCACAAATAGGTGGATCATTATCATCTTGGTATATATTCGTTGATATTAGTAGGTTTTTTTTCCCTAAATATTTAACAAGTTCTGTAGGTGGATTAAATTCTCCATATGAGTCGAAATAAATTTTTAAATTTCCTTCTTTTATCCATGCAACCCAATGTGAACCTTTCTCTTTAGAATCATTTAAATTTAATATACCACTTTCATTTGTCCAAGGTTTTAAAGGAAGTTCGTTTCTCATGAAACACCCTCTAAAATATTTATTTTTTTCAGTAAATTTTAAGATATCAAAATTAGTCAATGCTTTTTCTCCATATTTTTTAATAAGGAAATTAACAGATAGATCTACTTTTTGATTGTTTTTTTTTTTTCTCTTCAAACCTGAGCCAATATGTAGTATTAACATTTTTAATAATTTTTTCCAATTCCTGATTGTGTCGAATTGTTTCTTTTTCCATTGCTTTTTTATGTTTAGTTTCTGAATAACTGTCCCAAATAGCAGATCCTCCTTGAGCTGCAGCAGCAGCTGCTGCAATTCCACCAAATAAAAGAGGAAGAAATCCACCTTCTTTTATTTGATTAAATTCCAATTCTAATCGGACTTCTTTATTTTCTTTTTTGGCTTTTTTTAGCATATTTATTTGTGTATTGGTTAAATTATATAGTTTTCCCTCACCTATTTGATAAGGTTTTAAAAGGATTGTAACATTTTTTTTCTGTTCATGAGCCAAATGAATTTTCTTATTTTGATAATCATTTAGTTTAAGTTTCATTTATTATACAATTTTTTTTTTTTTTTTTTTTTTTTTAAATTAATCCCATCCCTAATTTTCGTTTTGTTTTCATGATGTTTGTTGTAACCCATGCAGCAGATTTTTCACCTAAAGACACATTTGGATCTGAAAATCTTTCCCAAGCCTTATGTTCTAAAATCAAATCAGCTTTATGTCTAGATTTTGTATCTTCATTTTTTTCATAGTAAATATCGTGTTCTTTTGCTGCTTCATCCAGTTTATTAACAGGTTTTTTATTTTTCTTTAATTTTGTACCTGGACCTAAGTAGTTATAAGTAGGCCAATGTATTTCAGGTATAAATTTACTGTTTAAAATATGATTGACAAGACCTTCCCCTTTAATTAGTTTTTTTGGCAAACATTTTATAATTTCGATCAAATACTCTGTACTTTTTGGAGAATCAATCAACTTTTCCATTTCATTTTTGAAAAAGGTTACCATACCTAATTTTTCATTATGAAAATTATTATTTCCTGCTCTTTCTTCTTCGGCGATTTTACACAATCGATTTATTATTTGGTTTAAATTATTTATATACATATATTCTACAGGATTTTCCGTGTAATATTTTAAACCTTCTCCAACATGTTCAGATGGTTTTTTCATTTCATTCCAAATATTTTTAATTATTAGATTATATTTATTAGAACTGGATGATTTTGGTTTTCCTGTTTTTTTATCGTTTTTTTGATATATCGAGTCGGTTTCTAATAATATTTTTTTATATGTTTTTAAATCCTCATCTGTATACGGTAAAATAATATTATTTGTTTCATCCCATAGATTTGACTCTGTTAACAAGTTCCACAATCCTTCTGTTCCTTTATATTGATTCTTGTTTAAAATAATATCGTTGCCGTTAAAACTTATTGCGTATTTTCCAATTGCATGACCTTTTTTATTAGTAGTTTTATTATCATAAATCCAAATTCCAAAAGCTTTATCTCTTAGATCTATGAGTTTCTGTGCGGCGATATTTCCTAAATGTGTTGTTTCTGGTGTTTTTATTGTTTGATTTTCTTCATCTCTTGTTGGTGTTTGAAAACTTGATATCATTTTCGGTTTGTTTTCTGTATGGATTGGTTGTTCTATTAATGTTGATGTTTTTACAGGTACCAATTCTGTGTGAATCAACATCTGTTTTGTTTACAGCATTTTTTATGTCTCTTAATACTTTCACTACAGGTTCGAAAGATTTTTCTTTTCTTATTTCGTTGTTGATTTCTCTTTGATTTGCATTTTTTAAATTATTTTGTAGTTTTTCTCTAATTTTTAATACTTGTTTGGTTTTCTCTATTTTTTCCTTGTCTTTATCATTATTTAAAGTATTTGGTTTAAACATCTCATTATTTTGAAGACCTCCTCCTTTTCTCATTTGTTTTGTAAGATTATTCTGAATTTTTTTAATATCACTATCATTCATTTATAATAGATATATTTAAAAAAAAAAAAATATCTAAATTATATTACAACATAAACGTCTTACGTAAACCTAAACATAAACATCTTACGTAAACCTAAACATAAACATCTTACGTAAACCTAAACATAAACATCTTACGTAAACCTAAACATAAACGTCTTACGTAAACCTAAACATAAACATCTTACGTAAACCTAAACATAAACGTCTTACGTAAATTTTAACATAGTTTTTTCTCTAGTTTATTATATATATGATTATCTATAACATCCAGAGAAATGTATCCATATTTTTTTTTCCAACAAAGTGCACAAAATTTGAAAAATTTTTCTTTAGATAGAGTTGAACTATAAAAACTTTCCCAAATTTTACTTACGTAGTGTTTTTGTTGTTTAAAAATAAACAAAAAATTTAAATTATTGCGTATCAATTTTAAATCACTCGAGCTAAAACATTGAGTTAAATAAATACAGGAAATATTTTTATGTCTGCCTCTGACAAAATATTCCTTTACTAATGATTGATCTTTTTCCAAAATCCAATCATCAAAAACAACTAGACTATTTGTTTGACATTCGTCGACAGGTACTATATCTTGATCAGAGAAATGCGAATCAATATTAAAATTAATATCAAATATTTGTTGTAAACATTTATACACTAGTTGTTCAAGATTTTTTGAGAACACATATAGATGTTGATAATCAACCCAATACTCTGTGATAATATTCCTTAACAATGTAGTCTTACCAGAACCAGAACCTCCAACAATTAAACATCGAATAGGAACAGGAAGTAAAGAATCGTTTTTATTTAGAGTTTCGGTTTCAAAAGGATAAAGCTTGAAAATATATTTTTTCATATTTATTATAGAGTTTTTAAATATTCTTGGAATATTTAAAAGAATATATATAAACAAAGGTATTTTACTCAAAAATGACTAAATGTTTTGAGTAACCATTACTCAATTTTTCTAAACCTTTATAAATTAAAGTGAACTTCACTGGATTCGAGTTCATTTCTTCAATATCATTAACTGTAAATTTTTTAGAAAAGTGGTCTGGTAAAATTACTTTTAAATTATTATCTAAAATTACTAATAATTTTTGCCCATACTTTCTTATAACAATTTCAAAGTTTGTTACTTTATATTTTTTTCCAAGTTCCAAGTTTTTTAATGAGATGGAGTATGTGTTTGAATTTAAAAGTGTTTTATAGTTTTCCATTTATTATACATTTTTTTTTTTTTTTTTTTAAATACAATATGCATATTAATGCTTATTGATGCATATTGATGCATATTGATGCATATTGATTTTTTAAATTTGTTTGAAAAAATTCTTAATCCGGATTTTTCATCCGGGTTGGTTAGAATATTGGCAACCAGGTTTATATTCATTAGTTTTAAAGACCAAAATGAAGCAGAAGATTTTCAGGATTGGTTAACTATTTTTTCTGTTGAGGTCTAATAAATCGAGATAAAAAATTGGATCTTTGAGTAGGATAAATTCGTTTCCATTTTGATCGAAAATACTGATGTTTATAGTTTTAATTGTTTTTAAGCTTACAGGAACATAAAATATTTTCTCTGGTCTTACAAATATTTTATTAGAATCAAATAAAAACACGAATAAAAGTTCTTCCTCTACATGGTGAATATTATTAACAGAGGAGAACGATTTTTCAATTATGTTGCAATGAATTTCTAAAGGTGTAATAATTATGTTTTCATATATAGGTGATAAACCTATATATGATCTTATAGAAAAATTTTTCTTATTTATTCCAAAACATTTGTTTAAATTTTCATCAAGTTCGAAATATTTATCAGATTCAATTAATATGGTATAATTATTTAAAAGAGATATTTTCATATTTGTTGGTATAATTTTATTTAATTCTTCTATTGTATAATAATCAGATTTTATATTGTATTCAGTGTTATCCATATAAATATTTCCCTCTAATATCCACATTTTATTGTTTATAAATTTTGATGTTTTATTAACAATATGAGTGATTTCTCCACCAGAGTGTCGAAATTCATAATGGTAATTTTCCACTCCTAAAATCTCTTTTAAATAATCTTCGAATATAAAAGAGATGTTTGAAGTAAAATGTATAATATTATTTTCATCTAATTTGATTATTGTTCTTTTATCGGTGGTATTTTTATTTAGCTCATGTTGAAATTGTTTTAAAGAATAAATGCCTTTTGTTATCACAAATTTTGTGATTAAAATTACAAATTTTATATTGTCCTGAAGTTTATATTCTTTCGCTATAATAATACAATCTCTGTCTAATCTGATAACAGGAATTATACCTGATTTCTTTTTCTCTTATTTTTGAGTTATCTAATTTTATATACTCTAAATTCAAATATTTGCAGAAATCTCATCTAAATGATAGTAAGTATTACATGTTATTTTAACTATATTTTCCTCTGAAAGACTTATCACAACAGGACTAATTTTTTTGTTTCACTGGTCAATTGTATATCTGCCTTGCTTCACAGTAATTATTATACCGCCAATTGTAATTACACCATCTGTTTTAATTCTGATTAAATTATGTAAACCAGTAAATGTTAAAGCCTTAAGTCCTAGTAAAAAATTACCAGAATTAGCCAAGGGACGTTCTAAATGTATACTATTATTTTTAATTTTTATTAAAACCATCTATTATTTATAATGTATAAATATTATAAGTAAAAAAAATAAAAATATTTAATTCGAATGATGACCTACTTTCGTTATCGTTTGTATGACGTCATACAAGCGATAATTATTCAGTTGAGTTAAAAGAAAACAAATGTATAATAAATCGACAATCACCGCACAAAAAAAAAAAAAAATTGAAAAAAAAAAAATTGATAAAAAAAAAATGTATATTGTATAATAAATGGAAGATATGAATATGAATTCTAAATACCATTCTAAATACTGTGTAGTTTGCGACACAAATATTGCTTATAAAAATTGGTCAAGACACTGCCAAACAAAAAAACACAAAAATAATGATCCTAATTATACAATCACAACAAGGATTCGTAAGAAAACAATAACAACAACCAAGAAACTTAAAAAACAAAGAGTACCTAAAGACCATAGAGTTTTTCATAAGTTCTGTGAAAAACTCTTTAATAAATCCAAAAAAAATCGTTCCGTTATCTTGGAGAAAGATACTGCCTTCAATAGTAGAGTTAAAACGTTCACAATTAATTATAATTTCGGGTTCAAAGATACTATACAATTTACGAGTCATGTAGAAAGAATAGGTTTAGGTAAAATTCAAGAAGGATTAAATAAACAACATGGTTTAAAAGTAAATTTTATTTTGCATTGTATACACCAGTGAAAAATTACTGGTACAGAAACCATGGAGTATAAGGACACTCATTTTAAAACAAAGAATGAAATAATATTGAAAACGACTGATCGAAGTGATTACTATCTTGGAGTGAAAACTAAATTAACGAATGAAATGCAAGAGTTTCAAATCAAACAATCACAGTGGTGCCTTCAAAAAATTGTCTCCTTGGAATTGTGTATCAATAAATTTATACCTCTTAGAGGTGCTTCGTATATAGAACTTCCAAAATGTATTCAACTTAAACATGCCGGTATAAATGTGAAAAATGAGGATTATAAATGTTTTCTTTGGGCCTTACTTTCTGCATTATATCCAGCTGAACATGATCCGCAGAGAGTTTCCAAATATAAAAAATGGGAAAATGTGTTTGATACAGAATTCAAAGATATTGAATTCCCTGTTAAATTAACAGATATACATAAAATAGTTGATAGATTAAATATTTCTATAAATGTATATTGTATTGATGAGTTCAAGCCAGTAATTATTCCCCTTAAAATAACTAAAATTGAGAAGGAGAAACATATTGATTTGTTGTATCTTAAAGAGAAAAATAATGAGCATTATTGTTGGATAAAAGATTTATGGAAACTAGTAGGACATGATCAAATTTCCTAACATGAACATAAACGTTTTCTGTGTAAAATGTGTTTAATCAGTCATAAAACACAAGATAAATTAAACGAGCATAAAACTTACTGTATATATAATAAATGTACCAAGGTCGTTTTACCTGAACCTTCCAATAATATTGTTCAATTTTCTCATTATAATCATTCTTTAAAAGTACCTGTTTCGATTTACGCAGACTTTGAGTGTATGTTAGAAAAAATACAGAATTGTCAACCTTGCGTGAGACCGCACCATCGCACATAAGCACGAGCCGCCACTGTTGATGCATGAATAATATTATTCATGCATATTGATTTTTTTAATTTTTTTGAAAAAATTCTGAACCCGGATTTTTCATCCGGGTGGTTAGAATATTGGCAACCAGGTTTATATTCATTAGTTTTTAAGTCTAAAATGAAGGAAGCAGAAGATTTTCAAGATTGGTTAACTATTTTTTCTGTTGAGGTCTAATAAATCGAGATAAAAAATTGGATCTTTGAGTAGGATAAATTCGTTTCCATTTTGATCGAAAATACTGATGTTTATAGTTTAAATTGTTTTTAAACTTACAGGAACATAAAACATTTTCTCTAGTCTTACAAATAAATTATTAGAATCAAATAAAAACACGAATAAAAGTTCTTCCTCTACATGGTGAATATCATTAACAGAGGAGAACGATTTTTCAATTATGTTGCAATGAATTTCTAAAGGTGTAATAATTATGTTTTTATATATAGGTGATAAACCTATATATAACCTTATAGAAAAATATTTCTTATTTATTCCAAAACATTTGTTTAAATTTTCATGAAGTTCGAAATATTTATCAGATTCAATTAATATGGTATAATTATTTAAAAGAGATATTTTCATATTTGTTGGTATAATTTTATTTAATTCTTCTATTGTATAATAACCAGATTTTATATTGTATTCAGTGTTATCCATATAAATATTTCCCTCTAATATCCACATTTTATTGTTTATAAATTTTGATGTTTTATTACCAATATGAGTGATTTCTACATTAGAGTGTCGTAATTCATATTGGTAATTTTCCACTCCTAAAATCTCTTTTAAATAATCTTCGAATATAAAAGAGATGTTTGAAGTAAAATGTATAATATTATTTTCATCTAATTTAATTATTGTTTTATTATAAGTGGCATTTTTATTTAGCTCATGTTGAAATTGTTTTAAAGAATAAATGCCTTTTTTTATCACAAATTCTGTGTTTAAAATTACAAATTCTATTTTGTCTTGAAGTTTATATTCTTTCGTTTTAATAATACAATCTCTGTCTAATCTGATAACAGGAATATACCTGATTTCTATTTCACTTATTTTTGAGTAATCTAATTTTATATACTCTAAATTCAAATATTTGCAGAAATTCTCATCTAAATGATAGTAAGTATTACATGTTATTTTAACTATATTTTCCTCTGAAAGACTTATCACAACAGGATTAATTTTTTTGTTTAACTGTTCAATTGTATATCTGCCTGGCTCCACAGTAACTATTATACCGCCAATTGTAATTACACAATCTGTTTCAATTCTGATTAAATTATGTAAACCAGTAAATGTTAAAGCCTTAAGTCCTAGTAAAAAATTACCAGAATTAACCAAGGGACGTTCTAAATGTATACTATTATTTTTAATTTTTATTAAAACCATCTATTATTTATAATATATATAAATATTATTTAAAAACTAATATTTAAATAGTAGATAAGTAAATAAATAATAAAAAAATAATTAATCTAATATAATTATTATAAAAAAACAACTGAGTATTTAATTCGAAGGATGACCTACTTTCGTTATCTTTTGTATGACGTCATACAAGCGATAATTACTCAGTTGAGTTAAAAGGAAATAAGTGTAAATGCAATAAATCGACAATCACCGCACAAAAAAAAAAATTGAAAAATAAAAAAATATATCGTATAATAAATGACAGATATGAATATGAATATGAATATGAATATGAATACTAAATATCATCCTAAATACTGTGTAGTTTGTGACACAAATATTGCTTATAAAAATTGGTCGAAACATTGCCAAACAAAAAAACACAAAAATAATGATCCTAATAATACAATTACAACAAGGATTCGTAAGAAAACAATAACAACAACCAAGAAACTTAAAAAACAAAGAGTACCTAAAGACCATAGAGTTTTCTATAAGTTCAGTGAAAAACTCTTTAATAAATCCAAAAAAAATCGATCTGTTATCTTGGAAAAAGATACTGCCTTTAACAGCAGAGTTAAAACATTCACAATTAATAATAATTTAGGGTTCAAAGATACTATAAAATTTATGAATCATGTAGAAAGAATAGTTTTAGGTAAAATTCAAGAAGGATTAAATAAACAACATGGTTTAAAAGTAAATTTTATTTTGCATTGTATACACCAGAGAAAAATTACTGGTACAGAAACCATGGAGTATAAGGACACACATTTTAAAACAAAGAATAAAATAATATTGAAAACAACTGATCGAAGTGATTATTATCTTGGAGTGAAAACTAAATTAACGAATGAAATGCAAGAGTTTCAAATTAAACAATCACAGTGGTGTCTTCAAAAAATTGTATCCTTGGAATTGTGTATCAATAAATTTATACCTCTAAGAGGTGCTTCGTATATAGAACTTCCAAAATTTATTCAACTTAAACATGCCGTTATAAATGTGAAAAATGAGGATAATAAATGTTTTCTTTGGGCCTTACTTTCTGCATTATATCCAGCTAAACATGATCCGCAGAGAGTTTCCAAATATAAAAAATGGAAAAGTGTGTTTGATAAAGAATTCAAAGATATTGAATTCCCTGTTAAATTAACAGATATACATAAAATAGTTGATAGATTAAATATTTCTATAAATGTGTATTGTATTGATGAGTTCAAGCCAGTAATTATTCCTCTTAAAATAACTAAAATTGAGAAGGAGAAACATATTGATTTGTTGTATCTTAAAGAGAAAAATAATGAGCATTATTGTTGGATAAAAGATTTATGGAAACTAGTAGGACATGCTCAAATTTCCAAATATGGACATAAAGGTTTTCTGTGTAAAATGTGTTTAACCAGTCATACAACACTAGATAAATTAAACGAACATAAAACTTACTGTATGCATAATAAATGTACCAAAGTCGTTTTACCCAAACCTTCCAATAATATTGTTCAATTTTCTCATTATAATCATTCTTTAAAAGTACCTGTTTCGATTTACGCAGACTTTGAGTGTATGTTAGAAAAAATACAGAATTGTCAACCTTGTGATAATACTTCGTATATAAACCCATACCAAAAACATACTCCTATAAGTTTCGTATTTTATATAAAATACTCTGATGGGAGTTTTAAGAAAAGTGAAGAATACTTTGGATTGGATGCACCTAAGGTTTTTGTTCAAAAAATAAAAGAAAAAGCTCTTAATATTGCTGAAAATTATTTAGATGTAAAAGTTCCTATGAAAGAAAAATGGAGGATATACCTCCACAATTGTTACAGAGTATGAAAAAAAAGGAAAAAAAAACTGAATTCAAAAATAATATGAGAAAAGTTCGAGACCATGATCATTTAACTGGAAATTATAGAGGAGCAGCACATTCTTATTGTAATTTAAATCATCAAGTTCCAAGATTTATTCCTGTTTTATTCCACAACCTTTCAGGTTACGACGCACATTTATTTATAAAAGAATTCAACGGCGATAATCAAAGAATAAACTTGATTCCAGATAATGAGGAAAAATATGTATCTTTTTCAAATATTTTGGACTACCAATCATCTGCTTGTATGAAAAATAAATGTTTGAATAAATTCTGTAAAAAAAGTACAACAAATATTGTCTGTAAAAATCAAATCGAGATAAGATTTTTAGATTCATTCAAATTTCTATCTTGCAGTTTAGATGAATTAGCTAATAATCTAGAGAAAAACCAGTTTAAAGAACTGGGAAAACATTTTCCAAGAGAACATCTAGATTTAATAACTAAAAAATTATCTTATCCTTATGAGTATATGGATTGCATCGAAAAGTATAGTGAAACATGTTTACCTCCCAAAGAACTTTTCTATAGTTCTCTTACAAAAAAACATATAACAGACGATGATTATAAAAATGCTCAAGAAGTTTGGAATGCATTTAATATACAAAATCTCAGAGAATTTACCATGTTGTATAATAAGATAGATGTTTTCTTATTAAGTGATATTATTGAAAATTTTCGTCATCTTTCTTTAGAAACTTATAAGTTAGATCCTTTGTGGTGTTACACAACTCCAGGTTTTGCATGGAATTGTATGCTCAGAAAAACAGGTGTAAAATTGGAATTATTAACAGATTATGATATGCATTTATTCATTGAGAAAGGATTGAGAGGAGGGATGACTCAATGTAGTGTTAGATATTCCAAAGCAAACAATAAATACATGATGGAAAAATTTAATAAAAATAAAGATTCTGTTTATTTGCAATATTTAGACGCAAACAATCTTTATGGATGGGCAATGTCTCAATACTTACCTTCTGGAGGATTTAAATGGATTGATCCAGAAAAAATAACAGATATATTAAATCTTAGTGTAGATTCCTCTAAAGGATATATTTTCGAGGTTGATTTAACTTATCCTCAAGAACTTCATGATAAACATTCAGATTTCCCTTTTGCTCCAGAAAATCAATTCGACGGTGTTCCATTACCTAAACTTACTCTAAATTTATATGATAAAAAAAAGTATGTCGTCCACTACATAACATTACAAGAATATATTCGTAATGGTTTGAGAATAGAGAAAATTCATAAAATATTGGAGTTTGACCAATCTCCTTGGTTAAAACCTTACATTGATTTAAACACAAATCTTAGAACAAAAGCTAGAAATAATTTTGAAAAAGATTTCTATAAATTGATGAATAACAGTGTTTTCGGTAGGACAATGATGAATGTAAGAAATCATGTTGATATTAGATTAGTAACAAATGCTTCGCAATTAGAAAAATTAGTTGCGAAACCAAATTTCGATAGAGCTACGATTTTCACAGAAAATTTAGCTGCAATACATATGAAAAGAACTTCTACCAAATTGTTTCAGCCAGTTTATGTTAGGATGACTATATTAGACATTTCTAAAAAATTAATGTATGATTTTTATTACAATGTTTTGAAGGAGAAATACGGTGATAAAATAAAATTATTATATTGTGATACAGATTCTCTAATTATAGAAGTTAAAACGAATGATTTTTATCAAGATATGAAAAATGATATAGATCATTATGATACATCTGATTATCCTTTGGATAATATTTATAATATACCATTAGTTAACAAGAAAGTTATAGGGAAATTCAAAGATGAGCTTAATGGTAAAATAATGGCTGAATTTATTGGTCTACGATCGAAATTATATTCCTTCACAGAACATAGTACAGGGAAAGAAGTCAAAAAATCTAAAGGAGTGAAAAAATGTGTGGTTGATAAAGAAATATGTCATAATGATTTTAAAAAATGTTTATCAACTCAAAAATCTCTAAGTGTTAAAAAAAATATTTTTAGAACAAAAAACCATGAAATTTGTACAATCGAACAAAATAAAACAGCACTTAGTGCTCATGATGATAAAAGATTTATATTAGAAAATGGAATTGATACTTTAGCTTGGGGCCATTATAAAACAGGAATATCTAGAGAAAACTTCATTGACCATATTAATAATTTAATCAAAAATAATAACTCAAAAAAATAGAGAAAAATAAACTAAGTGAAAAAGACCACAGACCATAATATAAATATTTAAAAATAAACTAAGTGAAAAAGACCACAGACCATAATATAAATATTTAAAAAAAAAACTAAGTGAAAAAAGATCAACAATTTGTTTTAAGTGAAAAATATCAATTAATTTGTTTTAAGTGAAAAATATCAATTAATTTGTTCTAAGTGAAAAATATCAATAAATATCAATAAATTAGTTTTAAGTGAAAAATATCAATAAATTAGTTTTAAGTGAAAAATATCAATAAATTAGTTTTAAGTGAAAAATATCAATAAATTAGTTTTAAGTGAAAAATATCAATAAATTAGTTTTAAGTGAAAAATATCAATAAATTAGTTTTAAGTGAAAAATATCAATAAATTAGTTTTAAGTGAAAAATATCAATAAATTAGTTTTAAGTGAAAAATATCAATTAATTAGTTTTAAGTGAAAAATATCAATAAATTAGTTTTAAGTGAAAAATATCAATAAATATCAAAAGTGCGCCAGGATCGGTATATATATACTACTAATAAGTATTTAAAAACCATTTTGGCGTTTCAATATTTTATTGTTCAATCATTTAAATACGTTTAAAAAAATTTAGAACATTTTGATTTTGAATTATGAAACAAATGACATGTGGTTTGAATATTAATTATAGTTATTCTTTAATTCCTTTTTAAATTTAAAGTTTTAATTTTTATATGGATTATTTTATGGATCAAACACATTTTGCCGTAATCACTAAAAACCTTAAGACTTGTCTTCTCATATTTTAAGACAATTCTATTGTATTAAATGTATGAGAAATACCTAGTAATACCATGGAATTATTAGATTGAAAATAATTCTTAGAAAATAATTTTGGAAATGCCTTTGAACACAGGTACATATTATTATCATTAGTTTGCAAGTTAAAATTATTTTATTTTAATATCTTTATAAACTTTTGGTAACTAGATACAAAAAAATCAAATATGAAACATACATACCTATAATAACATTTTAAATTCTCAACACTACAAATTACTTATCAAGAAAAATATTCAAAATTAAATATTATGTTGTTTACCTATACATAGTACTACAATTGAAGATTTTAATTTAATTTGAATAGCAAAATAACATTTTTGTTAAAATGTGAGTATCATTTGTATTAAATTAATTTATACTTCAACCTAACCATTTTAATATTAATGTTTATATTCTCACTGTTAATGAAAATAATCTAGGTGGATGTCAACATTAAAAGTATGCATATTTGGTGAGAGTTCAAACAATTTCATTTTTCAATCACATGCAGTTAGTTGTATAATTAATGCTTAGTACCTTGCTGTTTTAATACTACATTTGTATACTTACTATAGTTACTATTGTAACTAGTTGTATGTACCTATACATAAAACTATCAGAAGTCCAATCGTAACCAGTTCATCTTGAGTATAAAACAACATAAATCAAATGTTTTATTTTATTAAAAAAAAAAAATGTAAATGGATAAATTGTAGATCATAAAAATATTGTTAGCTGTAAGTAGATATCTAATATTAGTATTTAAAATTTAGTCATTTAGCTCATCAGGAACTTTATGTAATCAATATTAACCATATTTATAGCTCTCTGTTTATGAAAAAAAAAATAATATTAATGTAAGAATTTATTAAATACCTATAACAACTAACTTAACAGAAAAATAAGGGCATTCTGAAATATTTTTGATTAGCTTGAAAGTGTGTAGATAAATGTTATGGATAAACACATTACTACCTATTTCTTTAGTATTTCTCTTAATATTTCATAGTGTGTTACTATGTTTACATAATTACTAAGAATAAAAAATAACCCATGAAATAATTAAGTTAATGATTTGAAATTGTTCGAATAGGTATTTAATGTCAACTTGTAATGTACTTTTTAAGACTAGGGTCTTCAACCTTTGAGAATTTCAGAATAAAAGATAAAATAAATACTAATTTTCCTTAGTTTGTTATTCATTAATAAATACAACATAAAAAACATTTTCATACTATAAATTAAAAATATAGCTAACATTATCTTGGTTTTTATTTAAAATGTAAGTTGTAATTTATTATATCTATTTTTATTTTTACTAGAAAAAATATAGTTGCAACACTTAATTGTTGTTTTATTGCAGATCTCCTTGTATTAGAAAATTAATACAAAGCTTAATTGAAATCCCTTTTAAGATTTAAATATTGCCAGAGTTCACTTTTATAACATATAAAATCAATAATTTTCTACATGGCATAATATGTGACATTTAATACCTATTTTTCTGATGGTTAAATTGTTTGAAACACTTAAGAGTGTATTATTTTATACATGAATACTCTGCTAGTTGCAAACCGTTGCGTATTATTATAATTATACTTTTATTTGTTTTGAACATTTAGCTAACAAATTGTTAACTTATATTATTAGGTGTCGGTTATTTTATTTTCTTCAGCTAGCGTCACTAATGAAAGAACAATATACAAACATGTATAGCAGAGAATGTTATTGAATGACAATAAGTAAATAGCTGAAAGTAAGTTTTTTACTTAAACTGGAGATATGTAGGTACTACTAACTAGTTAGGTATATTGTTTCATAATATTTAATTTGTTATATAATTTAATGTTAAGAAATAAAACTGAACTTGATAGTTAAAAAATTTAATTTACAGAGTTACATTTTATTATTTTCTACAATTTAGTATCAATTGTTTAGTATCAACATTCAAGATATGCATCACGTGACCATGTTAAATAATGATAAAATATAATAATGTATAATAATATTATGTAATGACCTACCTTTTAATGATAACAAATTTATTGTTTCTTGGAAAAAAACAATTGAAAATCGACTACAGCAGTAACAGTGATTAGCAGGAAATAAATTTGAATTTTAACACACTTTGAAAATTGTTTAAAAATTAACGACTTAACCAAATTAAAAGTTTTAAACGCCAAAATGGTTTTTAAATACTTATTTATGAAATAGCTATCTTGGATTATTATCGCGAGTGAAGGCAAAATTACGATAATGATAAAATAAGATAAAACACATTATAAGAGGGATAAACCACTAACATAATATGTATTAAAATAATATATATTAAATATTATTTAAGTACGAACGGAAGCAGCCGAAAATATTTGGACTATTCGTCGTTTTACTTCGAAAGAAGAAATATCAATTTAATTTTCTTTTTTTTTTTTGAATTTTCTGTCTACATTTAAAGTAAGTAAAATATTGACATAACTTTATTTAAAAATGTTTTTAATGTTAACTGGATGCTTAATGTTGACACATAATTAGGATTTATTTAAATGCATATAGTTATGTTAGATAATATGTTAAATACGTTTTGTAAGATAACAATAGCATGCTAGTTGCAACTTCTTTCGAGAACAAATTTATATCAGACTTGAGTTTCAGGATTACAATTGAATATATATTATTATTAGTGGTCTCTATTACACGTGTATTTAAGAACACATTCCGTACGTTGATTGAACCATATTAACAAAACAATGTATAACGTTGAAATTGTTTAAACAAAAACAGAAGTTCTAACTCATCACTCAATAACAATTTGAAAATAATTATAATTATGTACCTACTACAGTGCCATTATTATTATTGTCATCAGAGGGAGGACACTTTTGGACGGCCAGCAGATAACAGAGAATCAGTCACTGTGGGTATACAAAAGTGACATTTTTGTAGAAATGTTTTTTTGTTTGTACTATAATAGTATTGACACCAATAAGTTTCTCGGTTTTAGGTTATCACGATAAGCGATAACAACACGTGGTTTAATGGTAGTATAACTGTTATTGACTGTATAAATAGTACCGTATTTTTTTATTCATGAACTGGTGCCACTGTTCAACCAAACTGAGTGACTCAAGATATTTTCGTGCAATGCTGCCTGTAAACAATTTTATCAGTGACCATTCTGTAATATTGTTTCTGTTATATTATTTGACCACGAACATATAAAACTGCTCGACCAGTGTGATTCGCTTATTGTGATATTGTCGCCATTTGAATAATAATCCGCTAAGGTCGCTACAGTGCGTTCGCCCTACTGCCTCCTATGTAGAAGCGTAATTAGCGTATATAAACAAGTAACGCTTCAAATTTACCAACTTCAAGTTGATCTGCATGATACAATTAATTATATCATGTTGTACAATATATTATAGTTTAAAATATAATATATTTTCACCGATTAAAAATAAAATAGGAGTTATTATTATAATTAATATTAATTGAAATTCGGGAATAGGATTATGCAAACATTTTAATGATTATTGTCATACTTTCATAAATCATAATATTGAATTCATCAGTAGTCCGATGCAATTATTTCGTTAAGGTTAAGTAATAATGATTTATAATATTTATTACAAATATTCATTACAGGTAGGTTCGTCAGAAAATATAGTACAGTAGAACCTCATTAATTCGGACTATATGGGGCTCTAGGTTGTCCGAATTATTGAAAGTCCGGATTAAACAAAATAACCAAAAATCGTAAATTATAAATTTGTAATGCAATAACCTGAATTTATGGGAAATTTGTAGAATTCGTTTTCATGTTTATTTTAATCTATGGCATAAGCTATGTGATAAATATGTAATCGAAATAACCCGCATCTATAGGATATGTATTTTTAGAATTCGTTTTCTTGTTTATTTTATTCTATAACATAAACTAGCGTAATTTACGTATTATAAATGGCTGTCCGGATTAAGCGAAGTCCGGACTAATGATATGGCAATTATAATATATTGTACCTAGGTAATGCATACTTGTTAAAACTAAATTGAATCAAAAATTAAAAAACAATTTTTTCTTAAATATTAAAATAGCCGTCTATTTTTTTTTAGTATACAGCAAAATCAAAATATGTTGTACCTAATGATTATTAATAATTAATTAAAATACTGTCATTTAAAAATTATAAAAATACATAGGCACAACATTTTTTTATAAGCGTTTATGAGTGCTAATATTGACAAAATTCGTCAAAATCATGTATATTTGCTATGTATTTTGTAGGTAAAAATTTTTTTATTAGAAGCTAACAATTGAAATTTTAATACAATTTTATTAATTAATAACAATGAATTACCCTCGTATTTTTTACAATTATGGTAAGCCGAACTTATGGCCAACCTTGTATTAAAATTTCAATTGTTAGCTTCTAATAAAAAATTTTTTATGAATTTTTACCTACAAAATACATAGCAAATATACATGATTTTGACGAATTTTGTCAATATTAGCACTTATAAACGCTTATAAAAAAATTTTGTGCCTATGTATTTTTATAATTTTTGAATGGGAGTTAGAACAACTTATGTGGACCCTTCTATTAAATTTTCAAGTATTTCGTCCGTGCTACATTTTTTTTATCAACATTTATAAAAAAAAAAATAAAAAAAATCGAATATTTCAAATGCCTATAAATTGATTAAAAATGAGTGAAATCTTTTGAAAATAAAATTATATAAAGAAAATGCCAATATAAACAACTGATAAAATTTTCAAGTTTCTACAACTTATACTTTTTGAAAAAAAAACAAATAGCAAAAATCGTTTGAGGCTAAACCGTTGTTTAACGTGTTTTTGTAAAAATTTAAATTTCAAACACTCATAAAATTTTTTTGTCTGAATCCGGTAGAGTTTTTTTTGCAGATAATTGAAGAAAAACTAATGAAAAACCTTGTACCAAATTTTCAAAACTTAGTTATAAAAGAAAAAATTTTACGATTTTTCAACAACAAAATTATTTGCAAATTTTCGCAATTTTTACATATTTCGTATAAATTGGAACTTTGAGCACTTATAAAAAAAAATAGTGACTTACGATTTTGGATTTTTTTTTATCAGTTATCGAACAACTTATAAGAAACCTTGTATTAAATTTTCAAGATTTTCTGGCAAAAAAAAAAAAAATTTATCGTTATTTTAAAAAAAAATACTTAAAAATATTGAAAATTTCAATTGTCTATAATTAGCTCAATAAAAGTCAAAATACTTTGAAAATTTAACGGTGTATAGAGAACGCTAATCTAAACATTTGGTGAAAATTTCAAGTATTTACATCGATTAGTTTTTGAGTTATAGCAAAATAAAAAATTTGATTTTGTCGAAAACTGGTTTTGCGTAAAATATACCGTTTTTCCCTCATTTTTTAAGGGTTTTTCCCGGCGCGTTAAAAAAATATTGAAAATTTTTAACTTTTGACCCCCCAAAGTACCAACTAGATTCACTTTCCTTTTAGAAAAGTTGCTCTGTAAGGCAATCGAAGCATTTTTACTGCCCCAAATCGTGTCGACAGACACAAAAATAAATAAATAAATAAAAAAAAAAAAAAAAAAAAAAACACATCATTGTAAAATCAATACATTCTTCACTCCGTTCAGAATCTAATATTAATATTTTCACCAAATGTAATTTAGATGGTTTTTGCAATATTTTCTCCGAAACATTTTAAAAACATTGTGAAAATATTTGTTGATAGCTCATTTTCAATTACATGTTGTTAGAATATTTTCAAAACTTATTCAGATTATTATTTTATTATCATGTTTTATAATAAATTATGAAAATATTTACCAATCATATATTTCTAAACTTATATTGTCAGAACATTTCTATAACTTATCCAGATCAATATTATATTTCTATGTTGGATGGTAAGTTGTGTAAATATTTACCAATCATATATTTCTAAACTCATATTTTAAGAACATTTCTATAACTTATTCAGATCAATTTTGTATTATGTTATTATTATGTTGTATGATTATAGTACGGCCAGCGAAAAGTGAGCCGCGACTGTTACGTTACTAGTGGTGTATTTAAGCGTAATCAGGGGTTCTCCGTTTAAAACTATTGACGTGCTATTAAAAATAATAATATTCGTATAACAACAGGTTTGAAATTAATTATCGCGGCAAATAATTGTGGAAGCCCTGATGAAAATTGACCACCCGGAGCATTGGTATCGCGGCTCACTTTTCGCTGGCCGTACTATAGTTGGGAAAATATTTGCCGACGATATTTTTTTTACCGATTTTCATTATATTTAACTAAATTAATTAAAATAATAATTATGTAGGCATATTTTATTTTATTTTTGAATTTTAAAATTTAAATGTCGAAAAATTTAAAATATTTCTATAATATGATCTAAAATATTACGATTATAATATACGAACTGTTTCATATACGATACTGATCATAAATGATCATACATAGCCGTAAACAAAATACATAACGCCATAATGTTATTGAGAATAACTAAAAATAGATAATAATATAGCCGGCTATGACGTTAAAATCGAATACGTTTAGACGTTTAGAACAGTATTAGTACTGTTCTCAAAATAGTATCGTAAATAATTTGAACTATAAAAAAATAGCTGAAAGTTGAAATCAAATAATTACTAATAAAGTAATATAACAAAACACGGTACAATTGTTTGTTATTGCCTCGCCAGTACACCGCATACAAATTACAATTTATATCCAAATTTATATACAATTTATATATATATATATATATATATAAAGAATGCCGTATGGGCAAAAACAAACGTACTACCATTGATTATAAATACTATAGATTGCTCACTGGCCGGTTTTTCGGTGGCGTGCTATTTGCACGGTATCGTTAGGCTGCGCTGCGGTCCCGTGGTTAGTTGTGGACGGTAACGCTGCAATCGCTAGTAGTCACGTCTGACTAGCGCAGCAGTGGGGACTGTTGCAGTGATTTCTGGAGAGGCGCAACATTCAATAATTGACGTCTCGTCTATTCTTTATATTAATTTTATATCGTCCCTTAATATTACACGGTAAATACTACACCCGCGAGCCGTGCCATAGTGTGCATACAATAAGTAATATCAGAGATTTTATCTAGTTGATATTTTAGAAAGGTTATTATACGAAACTGTTAGTAGTTTTTAAAACATACGAACTACCGAACCATTGAAAAAAAACCGTAAAATGTCATAATGATTGATAAATCGATTTTGGTTTTTTAATCATAAATCCAAAAATAACGGTACTAATAACTTGTATTTTTCAACAAATATACAAGCATGTACGCATAAATTGAATACAACCTTAATCTGGTTTGATGAAAAATTAAACTAATGACAATCAACGGATGTGTGTCACGACACGTAACACTAGAAGGTAAACACAAACATTAATTTTATACATTTATTTTGTATAAATAAAATCGTCAAACTAATATCTCAGGCCTAAGAAATCCCTAGCTTTGATTTGTATTATTTTATATAATATCATATAGGATTATAGGACATAGGTAATTAGGTAATATGGTATTATATAATATAGTATTGTAGAATTCGTATCCACGGTGTGAACGAACAAAAATAATCAATGTGTCAAACACACCGCGTAACTTACGTGGCTGTAAAATATTCTGCATAAATTATTGCGACAAATTTATACGCAAATGTTTACTGATGTTAAAAATTTTAATAAATGGATGATGATTTGATAATAAAAATGAATACACATTTATTCGAATAATGCCCTACTCTGCCTGTATCTTACCCGAGTCTTGTAATTTATTACTGACTTGCATTATTTGTGATCAGAGTACTCAGAATCAACGTATGTTTAAACTTCTTGGAGGAACAGATGAAGACCCATCTACTATAATAAATGGCAAAAAATTGTTTTTTATCTTTTATATGCCACATTTAATGAAGAGCCTAAGAAACAATTTATTGAATGGAGATTTCGAAATTACTGGTAATAAAATTGTCAATATACGATATTAAAAATGCGTACAGTATAGATTCAAAAAAAGCTGGTAAGTGAGATGATGGTGGTACAAGTTCGTCCTTCGCCCCTTCGGTCCTCGGACAAGATATTGGTGATGAATGTATTAAGTTTTAAAGAAATGATGACTCATTTCTTTAGTATAAAACGATTCTGAGCAAAGCTTCAGTGCAATATAATATATTATTATTTAAATACTGTTTACGTATTTTACGGTTATTTGTATAATTTTTGGTGAGTTTTTTTGTAAAGTTTTTATGTAACCCTCATAAAATATTCATTTAGATATAACTCATTTAAACTTCAATTGTTATAACTCATTAGAAATTTTCTGTCACCAAAAGATTCGAAAAATGTTTTTATATCTATGTTCCAAGTTTTATTGTGATCAGATACACCAAAAAAGTTTTAAACGGATTTTAAGCAGAAAATTAACGTAAAAACAGCCAATATTTTCGTATACGAATTCATATTAACTTATTAAAACATGTATTAAAAGAAATTCTGACTAACGATATTCAAATTTTTTTTTAGAATATTTAAGAAAGTATAGTTATTTAAGTAAGGTCATTTTAATATTTCAGAGCTTTTTAACAAATATTAAAAATTTTATAAGATACAAATTTTCAATCGAACAATCAAAATAAATTTTAAAAAAAATCCTGAGTCACGATTTTTGAATTTTTGTAAGGATAATTAGGTAGGTATATGAGTGAGGTCATATTAAATTTTCAGAACTTTTTGTCAAATATTTAAAATTATATTACATAAAAACTTTCAAACAATTTGGTAAATTAAAAGTTCTATATTTAAATCAAAAGTGCTATAATTGTTCTGAAAATGTTGTCCAATATAAAAAAGTATGTATTTGATATTGGATAAAATTTTCAAGTTTCTAGCTTCAATACTTTTCGATTTATGACTAAATACCTAAAATCTGAACAGTGAAAACATCTCAGTTCAATTTCGAATCTATAAAGTTGCTGGACGAAACTTTTGGACAAGGATTTCTATACGAAAAAGTGTTTACAAAAAAAAAAAAATAATAATAAACATCACTGTAAAACCATAAGATCCTTCGCTTCACTCAGAATCTAAAATATAGTTCGAGCAATGGTAAAGATTACACCAACTCATTTAGCATCTAATCCATTTCAGAAAATGAATTGCAAATTGGCCATTCAATTATTTAGTCATTCAGTTTCCACAGCAATAAAAACCTGTATTGCCACTGGAGAACTGAAATCATCGACTGCTAATAACACTGCTAGCTTTATCGATATTTTGAATAACATGTTTGACTCAGCCATACTACATCTATATAATCGAATTATTATTTAGAACAAAATTGTATAAGAAATGTAAGTGGGAGAACGCGAAATTTGGAAGAAGAACTGTCCAAAATGCAGCCAAGTTACGTGTTCTACAAAATAAATAAATAGTTTTAAAATATAATAAAAATGTACAGTTAATTTTTGTAATAAATTTGTTTCTAATTCATTTTTGTATTTAATAAAATAATAAAAAGGTAATAAAAGTTTAATAAGTAAAAAGTAAAATAAGTATTCATTATTTGGTGTATGATGTAACATCAATTTCAATTATTTAATTTGTAACTGGAAAAAAGATAGTGACTGCGATAAGAAACAAAATGCGTATCGCACCGACGCCGCGCTGAAAACCTGTATACCCTCACCACAGTCGGCGATAACGACAGCGACAAAAATTAAATAAGAATTTATTAATGTTGTTGACTCTTATCGCCATCTACCGAGAGTTTTATTGTAGACCACCGAAAAACCGCCCAGTGAGCAATCTATAGTATTTATAATCAATGGTACTACGTTAAGTGATAAGAATAATAATATTAATAATCACGTGACCCAACACTGATATCGGGCACAACTGACTCGCTTCCGACGGGGCGGCGGCCTCGTGATAACGGCTCGTCAAAGGTTGAGGACAGACGACGGCGGAAAAACCCGAAACCTCGTAAACCGGTGAACAATCGGCCGGCGGCACACGCACGACGGCAGGAAGACAAAATCGACGGAACGCACAACGGCGAGAAAACAAAACCGACGGCAACGCACCAACGGCGAGCATACAAGACCGATGGCGAAACGCACGACGGCGGGAAACAATCAACTGGCGGCAACGCACGACGGCGGGAACAGAACCGGCGGCAACGCACAACGGCGAAAAATAGTCAACCGGCGGCGACACGACGTACAGACGCACACCACAGGCACGTCGAAAAGATTCACGTCGGCTTATTAACACGAGCAATTAACGAGATAAAGAGAGTTGCCAGTATCAAACAATATATTTGTTATAAAAACATTTCAGAACATTCTAAAGAGTGGAATATTTCAGATATTAAAAATAAAATGGTTGTATTCGATTTTAATGAAAAACTTATTGCAATACCAATACTTCATCATGATTAAGTCTATGAATTATTATGTGCACAGTTATTATTCTTGTTATTATTATTATTACCAGTAATTCCTTTTTTTTTTTTAAGTTTTTAATTTAATTTTAAAGTATTGCCTACTAATAACTTATATTTTTATTTTAATATTTATTGTTATTATTATTATTATTATTATTATTTTTATTATTTAATAAAATTAATTATTTAAGTAGATTCTTATATTTGTATCCTGTAAGTAAATTCTGTTCTATTTTAGTTGTAAAACAATTTCAGAAATATGTGGAGTATTGTGTGCTTCGAAATTGATAATTCTGTAGATTTTGTTCCAAACTTTTGGATCTACAAAGGAGTTTGTGCTTGGCCAAAAATAAGGGCTAATGTGCGTAGCTACATTGAAAAAAGAATTGACCCGAATGATAAACCAGATGCTTTTAGTTTTTATAATGCACGTATAATAAATCAAGATATTGGTAAGTATATAATTATGTATAATTTAATAATTCTGTGGATTTCCATGAATGTTTTTTTATAATTTTATTCTAGCTGAAATTGAAGAAGCTCGATTAAAAGCTATAAAAGCTCAAGATACTTCAGGCCTATCTCAAACAACTACTGAAAATATTACTGAAAACAGAAATATTTTATCAACACACCAAAAACGTTATTCAAATTCAAAAAATACAAAGGCACCAAGTCCACCTATATTTAATTATTGTGATGGTAAGAAAAAAGCCCCTTTTAAGGATTACGTAATATATTTTAATCATTTAACTTTATATTTATTTAATCTAATATCGGTGTGTCATGATAAATTTATTTTTAATTAAAATTGTATGGCTAAACATTATCTGGATAGTGTACAATTTAAAAAAGTTCTAAAATAATAAATAAAGTATTATTATAATATAATTGTAGGAATATCATATTTATTAATTATAAATAATTGAATTACAGAGTTTGAAGGAGATGACTCAGATGTGGACAAAACTTACTGTCCAATACCAAAAAAAAAAATGTTTGAAGAGTTATTATTGCCACAACATTATCAAAGTCAATCAGATGAGATTATTCATTCAACTCCAATTAATTCTCAATTGCCTGATACAAATAATAAAAAAATTAAGTTACAACCAATTGATGAACTTCCATCAACATCTAAGACATTTTCAGGAAAAGAACTTTGTAATGACCAAAATCAATTTAAAGGTATTTACAAATTCCATAATTTATCTTTATTAAAATCTTAAAAAAAAATGTATAGCATTTATTTTATAGATGTGTTTTTGTATGAATGTTTTAATTTAACAAATCAATTCAAGATGGTTTTAATTGTATTTTAGTAATTACTTTGAATGTGTAAATGTATAAATAGGTACATTCAAAGTTTTAAAAAATATGAATGTATTAATATTTTTTAATGACATTTTAATGTTTTTATTTATTTTCCAGATTTTCAAAAATTAATTAACAGACAACATATTGTTCTCAAACATGAAGTAAAAAATATGCAAGATCGTCTTGATATTATTATTTCTATACAATGTGTACACACTTTCTGAACATGATCTCTGAATTTTGTAACAATGTTTTTGTGGTTCATGAAATGTTTCCAAAATATTTTAAAAATGTATGATTGCTGTGTGGGATCTTTATGGTGTGCAATCGATTTCGTTATAGCTGTTCTAAATCGCATTGCATTACTCGCTATATAATTCCTAATTCGAATAGGATATTCCGTTTTTTTAGTTAATTCCATAATCTTTTGACAATAATTTCTCAAAAGGTGGTTACGGCATTCTACTTTTTGAACGACACGTGAATATCCATATGGCATTATTTCTTTTAAGCGTTTCATAACACTACTGTCATCTCCTATATTTTTTTAACAATTCATATAGGTTTAATTTACTAAATATGTACTAATAGCCTATAATCTATAATAATATCATATAGGTCAATGCAATCAAAGTGTTTTTCAAAGTCATGAAATTACTATCAAAGTAACTTATTTTACTATAAGTATATTAATAAATAAAATAAATATAAATAAATCTTATGAAGTTCACTTTTGACTCCACAATTACAACTAGATTTACTTTCCTATAAAAAAAGGTATTATTGAAGAAAATCTAAGCATTTTCACTGTTCTAAAACGTGATGACAGACACAAAAAAAAAATTTTAAAAAAACATACATCATTGCAGTAAAACCAATACATTCATATTTTACGATGATAAAAATTTAAAAATTCACGCGGAAAATCCAATGGTTTTAGATATAAAATAAATAAATAAAATATCCTAGACTGAAAAATTGTCTCCGTTAAAAATCGTCTAGATATCTTTTCAACACAAACAAGTTGTAGATGTAATTAAAAATGTTTTAATATTTACCGATTAATTGGTTAAATTTCAAGCCATGCATTTTTACACTTATTTTAAATCCTTCAGCTACTGCGTCAGCTTCTATACTAGTAGCCCCTTTTGCCAAATTCATAAAACAAACATGTTCTATAGCGGTCTCATTATTTACTTTAGCTCGTTCGCAAATAACGCAGTATCTATTTCTGATACCAATAAATAATATTTTTTTAGAACGGTATCCAATAATTGTGGCCTGTATTAAATATATAGTAATAAGAATAACATGTTATACTATGTAGTAATTAGTAATATAAATGTATGTATTAATTTAATTTTACCACTCCTGACAAAGCATCATATTTCGTCTTATAACTACGTTTACTCCACTGTCCATCTGCTATCACAGTGCACATTGGTATACCGTCGTTGTCTACATTACCACTTTCAAATGCTATTTTTTTTTTCTTCTTCGCCAGCAAGTAACATTTCTTGCATAGCAACATTGTGTATTTTCTTACTCAGGGAAGTCTGGACTTTAAAGTAAGTTGTTGGTGACATATATGGTATGTCGATTGTGGCTGATAATTCAGCCAATTGTGAATGACCAATTCCAATAGCAATTGTCCCGCTAACGATTTCCTCATTAATCAGTAAAAACGTTGAATTTTCTTTTTCAGATTGAATACTTTTAATAATACGACACATTTTGCATTGGAATTTAAATTCAGAATAATACCCTCGTCTTGTTTCGGATATAAATGACATATTTATAAATGAACAACCAAAACCACCTGTATGTTCACTATCCTTTATTTGTTCAAAAATATAAAAAATATCAACAATTCTCCGCCCCTAACACATATTTGACGTAACACTACAAAAAAATTTGATTGCATTTATGAATAAATTTAAAAAGAGTATTATATAAGTCGTATAATTAATACTTTAAGATTTACCAATCTGTGTTTTCGACCTCATCATATACAACTTGTAGCGCTGGTAAAGAGTCTTCAGAATTTCGTTTTATGTTCAAAGTTCTCACTAGGTATATTTGATAATAATATAATAAAAGATAAGATAATAAAAGAAGTTATTTTGTAGTTGAAAATTCATAAATACTCAATGCTCAAATGTTCAATTAAATACATAGATATAAAGAGTAAAATCTTACTTGTTTCTATCAGAAACGGCTAGTACAGGTGTGCTTGTAATTATTTTTAAAGTTTCCGATTCAAGAGTCCAATCTGATAACTCTTCCAAATTATTAATTTCATTCATAATTACTGCATGGTGATCATGCTGTGATTCATTTTCAACTTCGACTACCGCACTTGAATAAAATAATTTATTCAAAAATAAATGTTTATTATTATAATTATAGTCAAACATATTTTAAATAAATACACACGAATCCAACTTACGCAATTGAATTGATTTCCGGAATTTCTAGATTTTGTTGTACTCTTAAAAATAATTATTTCAATTTTTAGTTGTGTCATGGATAGTTTATTGTAATTAATACTTACGTCAATCGTTTTTTTCGAATCATACTAAGCCGAGCCTTCTTGTCTAGCACACGTTCTCGTTTTTGATTTAAAACATTACGAACTTTTTTACACGGAGACATTGTAAATAGTAGTTAAAACTTCACAGTCACAAGAAATAAGTTCACTATTATTGTGGAATGCAGTTATGAACTGTGTTCAATAGTGTTGTACAAGTGAACGCAAATGACAAAATGAAACATCGTATTTACAAACTGATTACTTGGTAATTGGTACCAATAATAATACAATACTATATTCATCGCTATTAGTTTCATATCCACGAATTCATTATTTATAAAGGCGGGTTCCCACGGCGCGTGGCTCGGCGAGCCACGAGTCAAATTCGCTGGCTTGGTATACTACACGCGCCGTGGGAACGCTCTTGCTCGTTTAGGCGCGGTATAGTTCGGCCAAGCTCGTGTCTATCCGAAAATTGTCGGTCCGATGTGTCCGCGCCAAAGGAAACGAGCCGTGCACGGCGATTCCTTATCTCCGGAAAGACCGAAATAACCGGAATAACCGGAAATCAGCGTTTCAACGATATCGGATAAGCTCGTGGCTCGCCAAGTCACGTGCCGTGGGAATCGTAGGCTCGTGAAATGTCGAGCACACATGTAGGCTCGGTACAAAAACCACGTTGCGCGAAGTTCGCCGAGCCACGCGCCGTGGGAACCCGCCTTTAAGCCGAGCGCGGCTGAAAATAAATACTGATGAGTATTATTGTCATCTTTTCAGTTTTTTTGTTATAATTTAAAAATATTATTTGTTGATATGTGAAGCTTTTAGAGTATATATTGTTATATTTTATGTACACACAATGGCATTTTAAAATGTAATGTTTTTGGGAAAAATGAATTTAACCAACTATAATAAATACTTATGTCTTATGCCTAATACTAAAATTAATTACTTTATTCACATTTTACAATAATTTCATCAAATACACTTCGTAAGATATTATTGACTGACTGACCGTCTTCGCTCAGAATCGTTTTTCTTATACAATGATATATCATTGGATTTAAATTTAACACAATCCATTACAGTGGCTCACTTGACCATCCCTTTTTTATATTCACTTTTACTGGTTTAAATTATAATATTTTCATTTCAAAAATTAAACCACTTATTTTATCGAAGTATTTTCTACTATTTAAAAAAAAAAAATGTTTAGATCGTACGTTTTCCAGCTAAATTATGGAAACTATGATATGTGGGTTTAATTTGTGTAAATACTATGGTGGGAATTCGAATAATTATAAAATCATAAAATAATAAAATTGAAAATAATATAATTATTATGTTCATCGCCAATAGAATCATTATTTTCATATCAACGAATTCGTTATTTATAAACCTTGCGCGGCTGCAATAAACACTGATTACGGCCCATGGTGTGGCATGCTGGTCATGCGCGCGGTGTGAGGTAATGAGTATGATTTTAGAACGCTGCCGCTGTAGCCACGAGAGCAGCACTAGACGGTAATAAACATGAATCAAAATGTCTAAAAACATGTCTCAGGAGAACAGCTGTCATTCAAACTACAATGAACATAACAAAACCAAACTTTACCAAAATAAAGATGACAATATTGTCTGTGTTTGTACGTTGAATATACTAGATAAGTCAACTCAGTGAGTTTATAATATGATACATAACAAATTACAAAAAACTTAATTCTTACACGGTTAATAAAAATGAGTGTATTATAGCTATCGAAAAAAACCAACGTACAAACACGAGAAATATTGTCATCTTTATGTTTGCAAAATATTGAATTTGTACCACTACTGTAACCCAAATGAGAGCTATTCTACCAAAACAAGTTTTTGAACGGAAAATATGGGTGTGTTACGCACTCTTAAACAGAATTTTTTTATAAATACATCAATGAATATCTTATCATTGTAATCTAATCAACTGTAATCTACTATACCAGAGTTTCTTAAACTTTTTTTTCCGTGGAACCCTTTTTGATGTCCACTTTTATCGTGGAACCCCTACTATTTTTTTTAACTTTTTAGCTTTTTTTTCAGGATTATTTGTAAATAAATTATAATCATATACTAATATTGTCTTAAAGGTATTTGATTCAAAGACGTGTGTTAAAATAAAAATAAAAATAACTGTATACATATATAATAATACTTTAATAATAATTACATTAATAAGACCATGGACACATTTTATTGAGACGAATGAAATTGCTTTTTATTTTTACAAATCTTCTTAAAATTAGGCTCTGTTGATGAAAGTTGTATGATAATATGAGGTTCAACGTCAAGTATGTCGCGGTATTTTATTTTGTTGGTGTATAGGTGGAGAACCCCGTTTCGATGCCAACACGGTCTTTTGTGATTATCGAGGACATTCATATTTGAAAATGCACCAAAATTCTACTAGTGGCATCGATTTAAATTTTTCTTGCAACGATGAATCTAGTGTCATTTTAATAAAAGTTTCATATTAATTTGCTGGCATGACTGAAGGTCATTATATTGACGATAAATGGATTTTTAATTCACAATTCATTTTTATATTTCACCGATTGGTCATTTGGAAAATACTGGAATTTTGAAATTTTGAAATAAATCATTAAGCTTCGCGGAACCCTGAAGTGATCTTCGTGGAACCCCAGGGTTCCGCGGAACAGAGTTTAAGAAACGCTGTACTATACCCTGTTCAATGAGAGAACGCACGGGCCGCCCGACGAAAATTGGTTTGTTCTGCGCAGGTCACACCCACTACCGGCCGATGTCCATAATCGACAGCGGTCGGCGGGATCGGTTGCGCGTGTGGCGCGCCGCGTTAGTCGTCACCAGTTGTGTTTCACATTTTGTCAACACGTTATTTACCACTAGAGCGCGGATTTGTATGTGCGCCACCACCGATGTTCAGCGTTAACGTCGCAGCGATTAGGATTTTGGAAGGGAAAAATTGGCCTCGCGAGCCACTCGGTTGTCAGTCTACATGCGCGGATTCCGTGCGTTCTCTCATTGAACAGGGTATAATAAGAAAATTATTTTTATTTACGACAAATGCCGTATTTCGATTTTAAATTTACCCTGTTGTATGTTTTACTAATTAATTATCTCATTGTGCTCAATTGTTTACAAATAATAGTTTTTGTACTGTGTAATTATATATTAATTTATATCATTCAACATGACCACAATGGTAAGTTAATATTTTTTATTTACTTTCGTTAAATTAGAATAAGATAACTACGCACTTAAGTACTTATCAATATTTGTTGTTTCAAAACAAATATACCTAATAATATGATAGAAATAATATAATATTATACTAGAACATTATTTTGTTTTTAAAATAAATTAAACAAAATTTACATTTTTAATGAACATGTTTTATATATAAGTACGATAGTTTATATTATTAATGAATGATTATTTATACTTTAATACATTTTAGCAGAATACCAGTACCTAAATAGCATTTGTTAGCCAATCGTATTTTTCATGATATCTTTACGCTTAACTCATTGTCTTGAGTTAATAGGACATCCTAGTATTTAAATTGTGGTACCCTGTTGAAGACATGTCTATCCACTTCCACACTCTTTCCATGTTGATTCGTTCTATCTCTTCTGCTGAGTTTCACGTATTCCGTCTTCGTCATTTATTATGAGACCGATTTTACTCGCAGCATCCATTAGTTTCTTAATTTTGAAAAATTAATTATTTTAATGTTCATTTAAACATATTTTATTTACGACAGTTAAATTTGATAATAATAATATTACGACTGCATATAACTTGTAATGATTTCTAAATTTAATAATTTATTAACATGAGTTTTTTTTTTAATACCTTGTTAAAATATGTATTAATGTGTGTTTAAATGGTTTATACAATGTTTGATATTTTTATACAATAAATTATTTTTATATAATAACAAATTTAATATATTAGTCAAGTGACAACATAGTATTTATAGTAATACTAGTTATAATATTGATTAAATTTATATAATAACAAGTCTTTTTAATATTTACAATAAAAAGCTTTTTAAACAAATTTATAGTATTGGTGAAATAATATTTATAGTAATGATAACATGCAAGCAATAATAATGTATATATAAGTATATGTATAAGTAAGAAGGGTGAAATATTATATTTAAAATAAAATGAGGTATATACGTTACTGAATAAAACTAATATTTTCTAATAAGTTATAATACATAGTATAATAGTAGAATAATACATAGAAAAAAAACATATCTATTACCTACTTTATAAATTATAAATACAAATTCACGTACATTTACCCAGCCCCCCCACTATCAATAATTCAAAATTTTTCGTGAATTCGATAAGTTAAGCATTAAAATAATTTTTTTAATATTTTCGGGAAACTCAGAGCTGTTTACGATCAACTTGGTGTATGAAACATTAGGATTAGTTTAAATATAAAAAAATGTTTTTAGAAAGAAAAATTTCATTGTAAAACTATTAATTTGGTAATTTTCACTGATTTTTGTAAAAATGAATACATTTCATAAACATATTTGACTATAATTATATAATTGGTTTTAGGAAAAAACTAAGAGAGGAAGAAAACTTTTGGTTGATTTAGATATATTGTTCAAGGTTCTAGAAGATAGAAAGCATGATATTTTTAATGAATTTGGTAATTTGAAATCAGTCACAGAAAAAGTTTGGTGTGAAATTTCTAGTAGAGTCGATGGAAAATTATCACCAACCACCATATTTTTAACTGTTTTCCACAACCGTCATAACTTTCAAACAAAATTAAAAGTTCTTCTAGGCATTACTACAAACAATATTTCTTCAGATTTGGCTAGCGATGGAAATGTTTCAAGTGACGAATCTTCTTCGATATCAAATACTTTATCAATAATTTTAAATTCAGAAAGACAACTTTTTAAGTTTAATCTGTCATATGATTTATTTAGTACCATTTATCCGCAAACCACAACATATAATGACAAAACAAAAAAGAGAAATTATGAAATTTTGAAACCAAATTTTTGGACTGATGTGATAAATGATGCGTTTTTATCAAAGCACAAACTTCCGTGCAATTTTATTTTCAAAAGAGGTAAAGTTTTTCCCCAAGGTAAACATTACATTACTTTTTCGGCCAAATGCAAAGATGAATGTTGTGGTGCAAATCTTGATGGTTGGTGTGATTTGAAACCACAAGAAGGTGAACCATTAGAAATATCTGTATTAACAAAAAACACAATAGGACTAGAAAAAAAAACATTCCACAAAGAGTGGTTAGGAGAGTCGTAGGTAAGGACTTGGAGAATAATTTAGCATGTAATTGGAGAAGAACAAATGTATCTAGTTTAGAGTTTGGAAATGTTTCTCCTCCAAATTTATATAGAAATAATGTTTTGCGCAAAGTGAAGCAAGAAGCAAAAGACACAAAGTTGGGTATAGTTAAAAAATGTCCAGTGCAATCATTGATAGAACTCAAACATAATTCTAGATATTCTGGTTCCATACATTCTATCGGTAGCGATCCATTTTTAGTTCACTATTGGACCATCAGCTGGTAATTTATAAAGATATGAGTAAAACATACTGCAAGCTGTCAATAGATGCAACTGGTAGGTTAATTAAAAAAATTAACCGTTCATCAATTAATATTTTATCACAACATATATTTTTATATGAGGCTGTAATCAGTTCAAGTTTTGGAAATATACCCGTAACGCAAATGCTTTCGGAAAAACAAGACACTCTAACAATTTTTTACTGGTTAGGTCAGTGGATGATGTCAGGTATTCGAGGTCCACATGAAGTAGTAGGTGATTACTCAAAAACGATACTAGGAGCAACATCTAGAGCATTCTGCAATGGTAGCAGTCTTAAAACGTATGTCGATAATTGTTTTACTGCACTTAATGATCACGATGAGCATTTACCAGCTACTTATATACGTATAGATGTAGCACATGTAATAAAAATATTTTGTAGAATAAAATATTTAACTGGTTTAAGAAACAGATCACTTAAAGAATTTTATGTACGTGGATTAAGACTTCTTTTAACTACTGTCTCTTTAAAAGAATTTTGCTCTATTTTAGAAGCATTGTGAACAATTGCATTGAGTGAAACAGATGGCTGGTGTTATGGACCAAACATGATTGAAACACCATCCGAAAAAAGCAGGCAATTCATTTTAGAAAAGATTAGAGGACAATCTTTTGAACATATTTTAATAAATGACATTGAAGAAAATAGTGGGTTTAAATGCTTTGTGAATGATGAAAATGATAATGATTTTTATGATGGAAAAGAAAAAAATGACTCATGTTGAAGAATATTTAAAGCAAATATATGAAAGAAGTATATTAAATTCAGAGATAAAAGGTGATAGATTATCCGCATATTTTCTTCCGAATTTAGCTAAAACTATTTTTCGTCTGTGTAAAGACTTTCCACTGTGACTAATGTAATGAAAAATAAATTTAACTCACCATATGATGTTGCTAGTTCCGCGGTGGTTGAAAATGATTTTAAAGAACTTAAGACGCAAATTCTTAAATTTGAAGTACGTCCAATGACTGCTGATAAGTTTATAATAATACATTTAAATAATATCGAAGCAAACGCGAAACTTTTAAAAAGTTCATTAATTAGAGCTTCTGAAGTATCAACAGATAATGTAACTGTTGAAAATAAGTCGAAAAAATTCAAAATATCAACGGTGTGAAAAATAAATATGGAACTGGGTTCAAATAACTCTTCAGATGAATCAGTCAGTATTACAGATGTTTTGATTTAAAATCGAATACACACCTTGAAAATTATTGTCGTAAAGAAATTTGAACTAAGTCCCCTACAACATCTGATGGACATGGTTCTGATATATCTCTGAATGCCATAGAAAACTGGCGTGGTCTGGGAAGAAATTACAATGAAATTATTCTGACGCCAAAAACAACTAGTAGGAAAAAACCGACAAAATATATGGATCCTTTGCCAGAAATTGATAAAGTATTGAGTTCAAGGCACTTAAGATCAAATTTCCATAGTTTATTATTGAATGGTAATATTACTACTCTTGTTCGTTTTAGAAAATACAAATATATTTATTTATTTATTTTTACAATTTAACGGACCTAGGTCCTTTATATAATAATTATAAGTGAAACATTAAGACAACGATACAGTTTAAAAATAGTTACATAATAATAATTAATTAAAATAAAAATAAAATACACATGTTATAAAAATTACATACAAATTTGATTTAACATCACTATTTCTTAAAAATAACAAAGCATTGTATTTAAAATTATCACGAGTAGTTGAAAAAAATTCTAATGAGAAGGACATTTTATTAGCTATGTTTTAAGCGCGAGGAAAAAATGAATTTGCACCGGATTCTTTTAGAAAGTATGGGATAATAAATAATTCTTTACTTCTAGAGAAATATGACGGTACGCGAATGCCTAATTTTTCCAATAAATAGGGACGATCAATATTTCCATTTAATAAATCATATATAAATAATACATCTGCTAATTTTCTCCTAAGGGACAGGGAATCTAGACTAATTGAATACTGGACTGTACCAACAGATTCTCTAGATATAGGAATATTAGTAATAAATGCTACTCTTTTTAGAAATTTGTATTGAACAACTTCAAGATCATTAATATCAGTTGACAAATTTTGTGACCAAATTAATGAGCCAAATTCCAATGTAGGACGAACAAGTGAACAAAACAAGTTTTTTAAGCAATAGACATTTTTAAACTGTTGGGAATTCCTATTAATGAAACCCAGCATTTTGTAAGATTTATTTAATATTAATTGATGATTATATTTAAATGACAAATCATGTTCAAAATGAACACCCAGATCTTTTATGACAAAAACTCTATTTAGTACAATATTGCAGATTTTATAATTAAAAATAATTGGATTTTTGAATCGAGTGAAGGAAATCACCTGACATTTAGCAATATTTAGAGGTAGGTAATTTGTATTACACCAGGCAAAAAGTAAATCTAAGTTTTTTTGTAAAAGTTCAGAGTCTTCAATAGTATTAATTGGACAGTAAAGTTTAGCATCATTAGCATAAAGCAAGATTTGTATAGGATTTCTAAATAATTGTGGTAGATCATTAATGAAAATTAAAAACAATATAGGACCTAAATGTGAACCTTGAGGGACACCGGATGATACAGAAAACTCGTGTGAAGTATGAAAGAATAACTTAACAATTTGAACACGGTTAGAGAGATAAGATGATAGCCATGTAAGAAGTGTTCCACTAAAACCAAATGATTTCAATTTGAGTAAATGAATAACGTGATTTACTTTATCGAACGCTTTCTGAAAATCCGTATATACAGCATCAATTTGCTGGTAATTTTCAAATTATTGAAGAATCTGCGTTTGATAACATAAAAGATTAGTGGGAATTGAATGTTTTGGTCGAAAACCATGTTGGAATGGACTTATGTAATTAGATAATAAAATAACAAGTTTCTTTGTAATTAGAGCTTCAAATATTTTAGGTATTAATGATAATTTTGAAATTGGTCTATAATTACGTATATTATTTTTATCACCAGATTTAAAAATTGGTATGATAAACGATTTTTTCCAACAATCAGGAAAAACTCCACTAGAAAGCGATAAATTAAACAAATAATGTAATGGTTTTATCAAAAAAAACATGCACGATTTTAAAAATAAGGGAGGTATATCATCTGGTCCTACGCCCGAATTAATATTAAGTGTGTTAAGAAAATCTGTAATTTCATATTCAGAAATGTGCCAATTATTTAGATTAAGATTTGTATTATTTAAAATTTGATTGTCGTTAAAATTTATAGTAGAATTTTTATTATCATCATAAACCGATGAGAAATAATTTGCAAAAAGTTTTGTAGAATCCGACATATTATTTGAAATTTCATTAACGAGAAAGATAGATTTAGGAATATTAGACTTATTCTATTTTAATGAAAGAATGAATTTCCAAAATGATTTAATGTTTTTATTAATGTTATTTTCAATTTTTATAATGCAATTTGAATGAGCTATTTTTGCCAGATTTTTACATTTTTTACGAAGTTCGGAAAAATGAAATAGTGGTGTTGGGAATTAGTTAATTTAAATTTTTTATGTGCTATCTTTTTTAACTTTATACAATTTCTTAGAGATGGATTAGACCAGGAAATGTTATGTTTAAAACTTGGATTAATTTTAATTTTTGGTACAAAAATGTTAAACTTTCGACCTCGAAAAGTAGTTTTCTTAACATAGTTTTTAGCTCCAGCAACTCCTTCAATCCTTGATCACAAGCATCACAGAAATATTTTAAGGATCCATTTTTCATACCCAGGCATTTAAGTTCCATAGCTGAGAGTTTAGTACATTTACTATTAACCGGTAGTGAGCAACTATTGCATTTTATAGGGATGTCAAGTTCAGCAAAACGAATGTTGCAAACTGAGCAATCCATACTCTGAGCCATTGAAAGAAATCACCACGTAGTAGTAAAATTATGAAATAATAAAGGTATATGAGCAATTAAGAAAACGAGATAAGCGAACAAACAAAACTATAACAATAAGCACGTCCTTTCTTAACGAGCACTGTATGGCAACTGTATGTGCAACTTATATTGCATATAATACTTGCCCGTTAGATTCAGTAGCTGTAATTGTATCATTAGCATTTTTCAGGAACAACAAGGTATTACAAATATAAAATTAATTGATTCAAAATGTAACGTATCATTAATCGTAATAAATTTATTTAAAACTACACCTTCTGCCATCGAAAATATCACATGTTCCGAATTGGGTTGCAAAAATACATCAAGAAAGACTAGCCCAACTATTAAATATGACTATTAAACTATTAACTATTAACAATTAACTATTAAATATGAGTCCAGATTTTTCAGAATTGCAAAATGCTTTAATTCGATATTTAACTGAAAATTATTATGCTTGCTGTGAAGATAACTGTAATGGTACAGTTACATCATTGAGGACAATCCAAAATCATCTATTCATTGAGACAGATATGATTGTTAATGAAAGGCACTTTTCATTAAATGATTTTCCTTCGGAGATTTGTGTCAACTCAGAAAAGTAAGTTTAAAACTACATCATAATAGAATAATGTTAAAGGAATTATTGTTTTATTGAATACAAATATTAGATACTAGAAACTGAAAATTATAAAATTAATAATAAAAACTGAAATGTTAAGATTATTAACCTAAAATCATTAATCATAAATTTTGACCATAATTCACTTATTCATAACTAGAGCAGAGAACTTGTTGCCCTAAAAAATCACCAAATATGAACTTTAATACACAAAATATTCATTTATATGCAAAATAAAATATAATTATAATCTAACGCACCTACTTAGATAAACAAAATTAACATTTTAAAATTAAAAACAAGAATATTATTTTATGTTTACAAATGTTAATTTGTATTTATCAACCTAACCTTGATATTTGTGAAATATTTAACCGTATTTATTTTTCTTTGTTAGATTTAACTGTGACTAATAATTGCATTGAACCGAACTTAAAGATATTTCTTATAATTCTAAAAATAATAAACAAAATATTTTAGTTTAAAATTTTTAGGATAAACAGACATTATTACCATGCATGGAACAATAGGATGTTTTTTCAAATTTTCAAATTCATGATTATTTTCTGTGCTTACATTACTTTAAACGGGAAAACGTGTGTCCTTGAAGGGTTAAAAATCATATTCTGTGACACAATTTTAAAACAAATATAAATCTTACGATTTTGATTGTATAATCAAATGAAATAAAACTTAAAAGGAGAAAATGTTAGTAAAAATTTAATTCAATTAAAATGTCTCAATAAAATATGAAATACGCTCTTAAAACAAAAAAATTCAAAATGCATTTATATGCAAAATAAATTTACGAAACTAGTTTTGTCATAGAATAGTACACGGGTATTTGGATTTTAATGACGGATAAATAAATACACGGGTTTTTATTATTTACACGTATTTTTAGAAAATAATTGTTCTCTACGTTTATAGTCTCTATACTCCTGATAATCATTGAAATAATAATATTTTATAGTACCATCAATATTATCAACTAATAATCAACTTATAATACTACTATTGATACTACTTATAAATAAGCATATAAGCGGGCACTTATCGAAATCAGGTAGATATCAACTATCATAATCCATTATTGAAAGTGCGATTACGTGGGCAAAGGAGAGCACCACTCTCACCAAGTGAAGACGACAACCGTGTCATCAAATCACATCGATTTTAAGATTTAAAATAGTGTTTTATAATTTAAAATTCTTACTTTATAATAATGTCATAACCAAAAAGTTGGGTGTGGCAGTATGCGAAACGTATAGCAGATAAAGGCTATTGTAATATGTGTGATGAAGATGATTTAAATGAATTTTCATGTTCCGGTGGAAGTACGGGATCACTGGGTCGACATTTGAAATATGTACATAATTTGTGGCCAAGGTAAGTTTATTTTTATTGTTTTTGATAGATTATATTATAATGATTGTTAAACGAAATGCTCTGGTTTGAATGGTTGGAATAAGTCCAATAACGTCATATGACTAAAGTTCGGACTGTATAATTATTAAATAAGCTTCTTTACAGACAAGGCTGTTGATAGGGATTCTTTATAGGAAAGGGAGGGGGTTCAAAATTACATTATAAAAAAGGTATGCGTATGACTAGCATAATACAATATTTATAATATTTAATGAATAATTTAACAGGTGACTTATATTTCCTGGATTTTTGGACATTTCGTCTAATATTTCTTCTTTTGTGAGTGAAATACGTACGTCGTACATGCGTGATATAGATTTTAAGACAATTATTTAATAAATAATATATTATTGCTATGTGCCAGGCCCGTACAATTATATTATATTTTGGCTGCATCCGAATTGCGTGCGGAAAAAAGGAACTATGTTTGACGACAGCCGAATTGCGTGCACGGTTTTTTCTAGACAGAGCCGAATTGCGTGCACGGTTTTTTCTAGACAGAGCTGAATTGCGTACGCTGGATGTATCAGCCGGAGAGTTATTCATCTGTATCTAATATGATAGCTATATATGGGTATTATCTAGGCCCTAGGAAATGGGACTTTTCGGCAATAAGATATAAGTTGATAATTTGATAAATAATATTAAACGATCTATATTCTATATGAAATTGGAATTTAATATCAGTTGATAGTCAACACTCTATATTAAGCGATTAAGCTGAGTGAAAATGGTGATATTATTTTTAGTGTTTTATACCTAATAATTTTATCATATTATCTATCACTCATTTGTATCATATACATATGTATATCGAAGAATAAATTTATTTTCGGCATCAACAGTGTATCTCGCACGCAACTCAGCTCTGTCACAAAAAAACCACGCACGCATCTCAGCTCTGTCACAAAAAAACCACGCACGCAACTCAGCCCTGTTACGAAAAAACCGCGCACGCAATTCGACCTAAAAACGATTTTTGCACGCAACTCGGAACCGCCGTATATTTTTTATCATTTTTATCATTTTTATTTTTATATAAAATTAAATCATAAATATAATTATTAACATAATATTTCTACGCATATCAATATTTTTAATAATTATAGACATAATATAAAAATTATTTTTTATTTGGGTTTTAACTTTTAGTTCTTCAACTTCAACTTCATCCTTGGAGACTGATAATAGTACACAAACTGTTGACGTATTAGTGGAACAACCAAGTAATTCCGTTGAAAATACAACGTTAGTGCCGTTAGTGGGTTGTCGAAAACGTAAAAGACGATGCAATGTATCACATGTTGAAAAAAGTAAATCCTCGTGCAGTCGTGAACGAACAGAATTAATTCACGAATCGTTAGTAAAATTAATATCAATGAATCAATTACCAATTTCATTTTGTTCAAGCGTAGGATTTAAACAATTTATGGCAGTTATTGAGCCCGATTACAAAGTTTGTTATCAAGAAGCAATTAAAGTACGAATAAAAACTATCAAAAATAATGTTGAATCAAAAATAAAAGCAAATTTACAACAGACGAAAAGTGTTGTCTGTACAACTGACGGCTGGTCCTCGTTATCTCAGGATTCCTATATAACTGTAACTGCACATATTATTAATTCAAATTGGAATATAATCTCTTATACCCTTACCACACATGAAATGGAAGAACGCCATACTGCTGAGTATCTAGCGATTCAACTGGAAAACACATTTAACAAATGGGAAATCAACAATAAAGTCATGGCTGTTGTAACGGACAATGCTAGGAATATTGTTAATGCAATTTCATTAATAAATAGTGACGCTAACATTTTCAGTGTTACATGTGCTGCTCATTCGCTTCAACTTGCTATCAATAAAGCACTGAGACAGGATGATATACAATTGTTGGTTCAAAAATTAAGCAAACTTGTAACGCATTTTAAACATTCAAATATAGCGAAACACGCTTTAGAGATGAAACAAGAACAACTAGGTATGGCAAAATTGGCATTAATTCAATGTTGTCAAACGCGTTGGAATTCAACGTATTTTATGTTAGATCGATTATATCAAAATCGATCTGCATTATCGAATGTCATAACGGATCGAGTCACTACAAGTGCAACAGTAGCTCAAAAGTTGGAGATTACAGAGAGCCAATGGACAAGTTTCTTATTAAGTACCTGAAACTACTCCAAGTAATAATGGCATTATTTTGCAATGAAAAACATTCTCCCGTGTCAATGGTGAGACCTTTACTACAAAAAGTAATTGAGAAATATTTATCAATACACGAAACTGATAATGAAATGGAAATAAAATTCAAGCAAATGTTAATAACAGAAATTACAAACCGTTTTAAGCTTGAAAGGACTTCATCGAATAGTGTAAGCTTAACCCAAATATCATCTCTTCTCGATCCTAGGTTTAAGGATTTAGACCATGAGCCACATGATTCAAGAGATAAAATACGAGTAGAGCTGCAAAATATACTTGACACTATTTATCCACATGTTCCAATGACACAGAATACAAAAACTTCCCACAAAAGTGCCATGGAGTTTCTATATGGTGATGAAATTATCGACATGAATGATCCAAAAGTACAATTTCAAGGTTACTTGGCCGAACCTCAGCTAAGATTTGACTTAGATCCTTTTGAGTGGTGGAGTACAAGATCAACCAAATATCCAATCATTTCAGAGTGTGCAAGGAAATATCTTGCAATACCAGCGACTTCGGTAAGTTCTGAAAGGTGTTTTTCAACTGCCGGAAATATTGTTACACCAAAAAGAAGCTGTTTATCGACAACAAATGTAAACACATTAGTTTTTCTATATCAAAATAGAAATCTAATTGATTAAAATATTTATTAACTTACCTACCTAGTACATGCATAAAAAATATTACATTTAAATAATTATTTATTATACTGTTATCAATTTTGTTATAATCTGAGTATTATTTGTTATCATTATTAATTATTTATTTCATTATTCTTATTTAGCATTTAAAATGTAAAATGTTATCTTATATGTAATCAGTGTAATATTTTCATTATTTTCTAAATAAAGTTTAGTAGACTTTAAAGTGTATATTGCCTTTGTGTCTATCTATTAGTATACATGCAGTAGTAAATATTAATATATTTAAAAATACCCGTGTATTGTTAAATACACGTGTATAAAAATATATCCGTGTATTATTGAATACACGTGTATTAAAAATACCCGAATATCCGTGTATTACTAAATACACGGTCTACTACACGGGTTTCTTAATTACACGGATACCCGTGTATTTAAGTACACGTGAAATAGTGAGCCCTACATAACATAAACTCCCACCTATTCCGGTGCCGTCGTAGAAGCTGAACTAAAGACGTATAATAATTCTACATCAAATGATTTGAATAATTATGATGTAAAAATAAATTTACAATATCAGTCAACAGCGCCGCCCAAAATGTGCGACGACAACGACCGCACAACCTGCTATAGCCGACATCTCGTGATAAACGCTGCGGCGCGCCGCGGCGGCCGAGTTAATTTTCCATCAACTGGCCGTGTTCCGCCCATAGACCTTTTACTCATAGACGGAGCAAGCTAGTAGTTCACGCGGTTAACGGTGGCCGCGCTGCACATGTTGTTCCATCCTTATACGCATGCGTGAAGAACAAACCAGGTTGTGTTTAGATATGCCGTGATACTAATATTATTATTGTAATTCGTATTTTCGTAACGTATGCGTATCTTTTCTCTTGTATGCATCATAGACGATAAATCTCATTGTGATTATACCAGTAACTTTTTGTTATAACTGTTACTGTACTCACTTACATACTGTTATAACTGTGCTGTTCTTATTTGTACATACTTTTATTATTGATTTTGTATAATAAATCCCAGTAAAAAAATATACTTCTATGAGGAAAATTTTTACAAAAATTTTTTTATTTCGGAATGAGTAACAAGATTAATGTAAAATTTATCACATTTTATGGTTATTTAATGAAATAAATTTACATTTATATGTATATATGAATTTGATTTATTGTGTAAATAATATTAAAAATACTTAAATACCGATTTAAAAGAAAATATAATATACGGGGTACAAATTTGTAATTTAAAAAATATTCATTTATAGGAAAAGAGTTGGAAATATGCATGATAATAATTTTAATTAATAAAATAGCTGTTATTTAATATTATAATAATAATAAAAATTAATTAAATTAATTATAAGAATAATTAATATTATAATATATATATATATATATATTAATATTATAAGTGTTAATAACAATGTTTTTGGTCGTAAGGAATGGCATCACTGCTGGCACGCTAGAAATGAACGCACCACCCACCCGCATCCTACCAGGATGCTCCGTCTATGAGTAAAAGGTCTATGGTTCCGCCACCCGAATGTGCGACAGAAATCATCGCACACCATAGATTATATTAGATAATGCGGCCGCCGCCACCGAACCGATCATACGTAATAATTTCCGTAAAAACCGGTTATTATAAAAGCGATTCACAATGTAGCACATCACAATATCACATAATATCGACAGCCATGCCGCCACTCTATACGTATAATATATACTCATAAATTATATGTAGGTATTAATATAAAATAAAAAATAAAAATAAATTATCTAAAAATTATAGGGATGGGTCGAACATTAATTTTTTCGAACTCGAACTACCATGTTTTTCGAACTGTTCGAACTCGAATCTGAATTTTATTCGAACTTTTTTCGAACTTTCGAACTTTTCGAACTTTAATATATTAAAACATTTGAACTTTTAACAATAATAACAATAATAGTCGATTTATAATACAATAAAAATCTGATTTCAAAAAGTTGCTGGTCCAACCTTTTGGACAAGTAATTACCATGCGAAAAATGTATACAGAAAATATAATATACAGTTATGAATGTTTGACTTAGTTACAACTAACAAGTGCATTAGGACTCATTAACTTTAACTTGATAAATCTTAAAAAAAAAAACAATACATTTTTATAAAAAAATTTGCTGATTAAACTGTTCGAAAATTCGAACATACTAAACTCGAACTATTCCAGATGTTCGAATTCCAATTCGAACTTACTTTTTCTCGAAATTCGAACTGTTCGAATTTTTTAAAGGTTCGAGGTGTTCGAGAGTTCGAAGAGTAATAATATCAAATATTTTATAATTTTTTTGTCATTTCAATAGGGGGTGAGACCGCACCATCGCACATAAGCACGAGCCGCCACTGTTGATGCATGAATAATATTATTCATGCATATTGATTTTTTTAATTTTTTTGAAAAAATTCTGAACCCGGATTTTTCATCCGGGTGGTTAGAATATTGGCAACCAGGTTTATATTCATTAGTTTTTAAGTCTAAAATGAAGGAAGCAGAAGATTTTCAAGATTGGTTAACTATTTTTTCTGTTGAGGTCTAATAAATCGAGATAAAAAATTGGATCTTTGAGTAGGATAAATTCGTTTCCATTTTGATCGAAAATACTGATGTTTATAGTTTAAATTGTTTTTAAACTTACAGGAACATAAAACATTTTCTCTAGTCTTACAAATAAATTATTAGAATCAAATAAAAACACGAATAAAAGTTCTTCCTCTACATGGTGAATATCATTAACAGAGGAGAACGATTTTTCAATTATGTTGCAATGAATTTCTAAAGGTGTAATAATTATGTTTTTATATATAGGTGATAAACCTATATATAACCTTATAGAAAAATATTTCTTATTTATTCCAAAACATTTGTTTAAATTTTCATGAAGTTCGAAATATTTATCAGATTCAATTAATATGGTATAATTATTTAAAAGAGATATTTTCATATTTGTTGGTATAATTTTATTTAATTCTTCTATTGTATAATAATCAGATTTTATATTGTATTCAGTGTTATCCATATAAATATTTCCCTCTAATATCCACATTTTATTGTTTATAAATTTTGATGTTTTATTAACAATATGAGTGATTTCTCCACCAGAGTGTCGAAATTCATAATGGTAATTTTCCACTCCTAAAATCTCTTTTAAATAATCTTCGAATATAAAAGAGATGTTTGAAGTAAAATGTATAATATTATTTTCATCTAATTTGATTATTGTTCTTTTATCGGTGGTATTTTTATTTAGCTCATGTTGAAATTGTTTTAAAGAATAAATGCCTTTTGTTATCACAAATTTTGTGATTAAAATTACAAATTTTATATTGTCCTGAAGTTTATATTCTTTCGCTATAATAATACAATCTCTGTCTAATCTGATAACAGGAATTATACCTGATTTCTTTTTCTCTTATTTTTGAGTTATCTAATTTTATATACTCTAAATTCAAATATTTGCAGAAATCTCATCTAAATGATAGTAAGTATTACATGTTATTTTAACTATATTTTCCTCTGAAAGACTTATCACAACAGGACTAATTTTTTTGTTTCACTGGTCAATTGTATATCTGCCTTGCTTCACAGTAATTATTATACCGCCAATTGTAATTACACCATCTGTTTTAATTCTGATTAAATTATGTAAACCAGTAAATGTTAAAGCCTTAAGTCCTAGTAAAAAATTACCAGAATTAGCCAAGGGACGTTCTAAATGTATACTATTATTTTTAATTTTTATTAAAACCATCTATTATTTATAATGTATAAATATTATAAGTAAAAAAAATAAAAATATTTAATTCGAATGATGACCTACTTTCGTTATCGTTTGTATGACGTCATACAAGCGATAATTATTCAGTTGAGTTAAAAGAAAACAAATGTATAATAAATCGACAATCACCGCACAAAAAAAAAAAAAAATTGAAAAAAAAAAATTGATAAAAAAAAAATGTATATTGTATAATAAATGGAAGATATGAATATGAATTCTAAATACCATTCTAAATACTGTGTAGTTTGCGACACAAATATTGCTTATAAAAATTGGTCAAGACACTGCCAAACAAAAAAACACAAAAATAATGATCCTAATTATACAATCACAACAAGGATTCGTAAGAAAACAATAACAACAACCAAGAAACTTAAAAAACAAAGAGTACCTAAAGACCATAGAGTTTTTCATAAGTTCTGTGAAAAACTCTTTAATAAATCCAAAAAAAATCGTTCCGTTATCTTGGAGAAAGATACTGCCTTCAATAGTAGAGTTAAAACGTTCACAATTAATTATAATTTCGGGTTCAAAGATACTATACAATTTACGAGTCATGTAGAAAGATTAGGTTTAGGTAAAATTCAAGAAGGATTAAATAAACAACATGGTTTAAAAGTAAATTTTATTTTGCATTGTATACACCAGTGAAAAATTACTGGTACAGAAACCATGGAGTATAAGGACACTCATTTTAAAACAAAGAATGAAATAATATTGAAAACGACTGATCGAAGTGATTACTATCTTGGAGTGAAAACTAAATTAACGAATGAAATGCAAGAGTTTCAAATCAAACAATCACAGTGGTGCCTTCAAAAAATTGTCTCCTTGGAATTGTGTATCAATAAATTTATACCTCTTAGAGGTGCTTCGTATATAGAACTTCCAAAATGTATTCAACTTAAACATGCCGGTATAAATGTGAAAAATGAGGATTATAAATGTTTTCTTTGGGCCTTACTTTCTGCATTATATCCAGCTGAACATGATCCGCAGAGAGTTTCCAAATATAAAAAATGGGAAAATGTGTTTGATACAGAATTCAAAGATATTGAATTCCCTGTTAAATTAACAGATATACATAAAATAGTTGATAGATTAAATATTTCTATAAATGTATATTGTATTGATGAGTTCAAGCCAGTAATTATTCCCCTTAAAATAACTAAAATTGAGAAGGAGAAACATATTGATTTGTTGTATCTTAAAGAGAAAAATAATGAGCATTATTGTTGGATAAAAGATTTATGGAAACTAGTAGGACATGATCAAATTTCCTAACATGAACATAAACGTTTTCTGTGTAAAATGTGTTTAATCAGTCATAAAACACAAGATAAATTAAACGAGCATAAAACTTACTGTATATATAATAAATGTACCAAGGTCGTTTTACCTGAACCTTCCAATAATATTGTTCAATTTTCTCATTATAATCATTCTTTAAAAGTACCTGTTTCGATTTACGCAGACTTTGAGTGTATGTTAGAAAAAATACAGAATTGTCAACCTTGCGATAAGACTTCGTATATAAACCCACACCAAAAACATACTCCTATAAGTTTCGTATTCTATATAAAATACTCTGATGGGAGTTTTAAGAAAAGTGAAGAATACTTTGGGTTGGACGCACCAAAGGTATTTGTTCAAAAAATAAAGGAGAAAGCTCTTAATATTGCTGAAAATTATTTAGATGTAAAAGTTCCTATGAAAGAGTTGACTAAAAAAATAATGGAAAATGTTATGTTTACCTCACAAAGAACTTCTCTATAGTTCTCTTACAAAAAAACATATAACAAACGATGATTATAAAAACGCTCAAGAAGTTTGGAATGCGTTTAATATACAAAATCTCAGAGATTTTACCATGTTGTATAATAAGATAGATGTTTTCTTGTTAAGTGATATTATTGAAAACTTTCGTCATCTCTCTTTAGAAACTTATAAGTTAGATCCTTCGTGGTGTTACACAACTCCAGGTTTTGCATGGAATTGTATGCTCAGAAAAACCGGAGTAAAATTGGAATTATTAACAGATTATGATATGCATTTATTCATTGAGAAAGGATTGAGAGGAGGGATGACTCAATGTAGTGTTAGATATTCCAAAGCAAACAATAAATATATGATGGAAAAATTTAATACAAATAAAGATTCTGTTTATTTGGAATATTTAGACGCGAACAATCTTTATGGATGGACAATGTCTCAATACTTATTTTCTGGAGGATTTAAATGGATTGATCCAGAAAAAATAACAGATATATTAAATCTTAGTGTAAATTCCTCTAAGGGATATATTTTCGAGGTCGATTTTACTTATCCTCAAGAACTTCATGATAAACATTCAGATTTTCCACTCGCTCCAGAAAATCAATTCGACGGTGTTCCACTACCTAAGCTCACTCTAAATTTATATGATAAAAAAAGTATGTCGTCCACTACATTACATTACAAGAATATATTCGTAATGGTTTGAGAATAGAGAAAATTCATAAAATCTTGGAGTTTGACCAATCTCCTTGGTTAAAACCTTACATTGATTTAAACACTAATCTCAGAACAAGAGCTAGAAATAATTTTGAAAAAGATTTCTATAAATTGATGAATAACAGTGTTTTCGGTAGAACAATGATGAATGTAAGAAATCATGTTGATATTAGATTGGTAACAAATGCTTCGCAATTGGAAAAATTAGTTGCGTAACCAAATTTCGATAGAGCTACGATTTTCACAGAAAATTTAGCTGCAATACATATGAAAAGAACTTCAACCAAATTGTTTCAGCCAGTTTATGTTGGGATGACTATATTAGACATTTTTAAAAAATTAATGTATGATTTTTATTACGATGTTTTGAAGGAGAAATACGGTGATAAAATAAGATTATTATATTTTGATACAGATTCTCTAATAATAGAAGTGAAAACGAAAGACTTTTATCATGATATGAAAAATGATATAGACCATTATGATACATCTGATTATCCTTTGAATAATATTTATAATATCCCATTAGTAAACAAGAAAGTTATAGGGAAATTCAAAGATGAGCTTAATGGTAAGATAATGGCTGAATTTATTGGTCTGCGATCGAAATTATATTCCTTCACAGAACATAGTACAGGGGAAGTCAAAAAAGCTAAAGGAGTGAAAAAATGTGTGGTTGATAAAGACATATGTCATAATGATTTTAAAAAATGTTTGACAACTCAAAAATCTCTAAGTGTTAAACAAAATATTTTTAAAACAAAAAACCATGACATTTGTACAATCGAACAAAATAAATCAGCACTCAGTGCTCATGATGATAAAAGATTTATATTAGAAAATGGAATTGATACTTTAGCTTGGGGCCATTATAAAACAGGAATATCTAGAGAAAACTTCATTGACCATATTAATAATGTAATCAAAAATAAAAACTCAAAAAAATAGAGAAAAATAAATTAAGTTAAAAAGACCACGGACCATAATATTTATATTTTAAAAAAAAAACTAAGTGAAAAATACCAACTAATTAGTTTTAAGTGAAAAATACCAACTAATTAGTTTTAAGTGAAAAATATCAATAAATTAGTTTTAAGTGAAAAATATCAATTAATTAGTTTTAAGTGAAAAATATCAAAAGTGCGCCAGTATTGGTACTTATATACTACTAACACACATACACACGTGTGGCCGACCGATTCGGCGGTAAAGCGCAACATGCAGTTAGATGGTGTCCGGGTTGTGCGTAACAATATTTTACGCACCCGGCTCGTTCAGGGGTCGTCACGACCCCTTAAACCCCCTCTCCCTCCGGCCCAGACTGGAGACTTGCAACGTGTTTGTAAATTTTTTTAAGTCATATTAAAATTAGATTCACGCATTAAATTATTCCAATTAGTTAAATGTAGTGTGAAAACATTTCTACCCAGTGGCGTATTTAGGATTTTGCTGCCCCGGGTACACATTTTTTTAATACCCTTTTCCTCTCACCGTTTTTTTTATAGTAGTAATTTTTCTTACCCTAAAAAAACTTACAATACATATGATATGCTCAGTGCCGGCGCTAGGTATTGCGGGGCCCTGGACATAGGTAATAGCCTTTAAGTTCTCAGAGAGGGGTGAAATTTTAGCTTTTTTTTAAAAAAAAATACTGTTTTTCGTCGATTTTAAACACTTTAATAATATTAGGTTATTCTTATTCTTTTTTTTAACACAAAATTATTTACAAATAATAAAATAATAACTAATTAGGTACATACAACAACAATATATACATTTTTAATTGAAGAAAGAACACATTAGTCTAGAAGCTCAGTCTGAACACCGTCTGTCCAAGTAAAATACGTTTGGTTGTCGAGTGGGAATGGAATCGGGAATTATAATATGCGAGTATGTGACTCGTCAGGCGGTCGCACGTGACATACACACACGGGCATAGCCCATTCGGCTCCCGATTTTCCTAAACGGCTCCCGTTTTCAAAAAGGTCAATTCCCAAACGGCTCCTGTCGAAAAAGGTTTTACGAACAGGCCAATACCCAAACGGCTCCCCTCGAAAAAAGTTTTACTAAAATCCGGGTAGTAATCCTGTTTTTTACAACACAAATTCCTTCCCACTTCATACAGACTTAGGACTGTCTCTAAAGAGGTGTGGTTAAAAATGTGTTGTTTTTTAAGGTTAAATTATAAAAACTATATTCTGTGAATTAAATGTAAAAAAGTTTTAAAAAATAGATAAAAATGTATGTATAAAAATATAAAAAAAATTATAGAATAGGTAAATTTTTGATGCACATTTTTTTATATAATTTATGGTAGTTATTTTATTTGATGAAAATTCTCGGATAATGTTTTCAATGAGCTCCTGTTTTTTTGTCGGTTTTGGTGTATTTACACCACTTCGAGCTTTAATTTGTGTTTCGGGAATGTATTTCGGTTAGTATGTCAACAACCTTAAAAATATTAGGATGAGCAGAATTGAATTCGTTGTTGAATCTGCTGTGGAACGATTCACAGCCATTTGTGGTCAAAGCAAGGGAAGATGAACATTCAGCCCACATTTCAGGAGGAAAACTGCTATCTGACATCATATAATTTTCAAAAATATAGTCGAACACTTTGTCCACTTTATCGTATTTCGGTTTGATAGCCATTAAATCATCTGTAAAACAGTTCAATACTTCTGACGGTGGTAGGTAAGGAAGGCCAAATAAATATTTTAGAGATTTTCCAATTTCAGAATCTTTGTTTCTAAATTCTGATGCAAGTCCAACTGACTGAATCTTCCGCCACCAACTTTGACCCAAATGGAATCTACATCCCTTTATTTTTACCGATGGCCACGTGTTTCGTATTGCAAAATGAATAGCCTCTTCAAAATCTGCAAAAACAACTTGTGAGTCAATGTAATCACACAATGCTGAAAAAGCTTTTCCGTAGGTAACCGAGGTTTTATTAGGCAAAAAACAGTAAATCAGGGGAAGATAGTATCCGTTATGTAAAACATGGATGGTAAACATTTGGTAAAAAAATTTTGGACAACACTTAAATGTGCCATCAACATAAATACTACGGCTATTCTTGAGAATGTTCAAGTTGGTGTTACATTTAAGAATAACAATATTTGATGCTGTATCATTATGAAGTAAAAAATTCTCACCTGTCAAAGTCTTAATACCAATTTTATCTAAAGCATCCTGCGCTTCCTCTGTCAATTTAGGTAATTTTGGTAGTAATTTTGAACGTGCATAATATACTGTCTTACGAATAGCATTGACATCTTGTGTGGTCAAAACATGTAAATCATTAGGTACAAGTTCACTTCGGAGAAGTTTCGCGGGCCTTTCGTGCAAATTTTCTTGCACTTTTCGCTTTAAACTATTGCTAATCTCCCAAATTTACCAAATTTCCCAAATTTACCTGTTCGTAAAACCTTTTTCGACCGGAGCCATTTGGGTATTGACCTGTTCGTAAAACCTTTTTTGACGGGAGTCGTTTGGAAATAATAAACAATAGACGGGAGCCGTTTGGGATCCGACGACACACACACACACACACACGGAGAAAGATATCAACGTAGCGCATGCCGCTCTGCACTGATTTTATATGTAAACTCCACCGTTTTTCTATTTTAATATTATTAGTTATGACATGTTGTCTGTTGTGACAATAAATAAACTATACTATACGTAACTAATATGTAACTAATATGTTTACAAACATCATTCAATTAATTTTTTTTCGTCGCGCATTTGATCTTGCAAAATCTTCAATTATTTCATCATAATTTAATGAATTTGTCAACTGTGATTCAATATTTAGAATCGCCAAAGAGTTTAAAATTTAAACGATTATCATTCATAGAAGATCTAAGGTATGTTTTAACTCTTTTAAGAGTACTAAATGAACGCTCGGCTGAAGTATTTGATGCAGGAACACACAAAAACATTCGCAATGCAATATTAACGTATGGGTAAATATCTTGTAAATTATCATCTTAAATGACTTTACATAAATAAAGCACTGATTTTGTGAATACGCTTTCTGGTAAGCCTTTTAAGTAACTACGAAAATGAATGCATTCATTCATAAACGATGTATCCAGATCTTGAGGATATTGTTTTTGTAATTCTTCAGCTTTTTGTCTTACTTCTAATACTGACAAATCAGTAATGTTAAACAAAAATCCAAATGAAGTATTAATTTTTTTATAAGAGTTTAAACGCTTTCTCAACTCTGTAAGTAAAGAATCTATTATAATAAAAAAAGTATTTATTTCAAATGATTTTTTACCTACAAATGTTGTATCACCTTGAGATGATTCATCAAAAGGCATTTTTCTTTTTTTTATACGGGAAACTTTATATTCTACAGTTCCAGTTTTTTCTATGCCAAGTTTTTCATAATGTGAAAAGCTCTTTCTTAAATCCATTATATAATTTATCAATGATTTATATAGGGTTATGACAATATTCAAATCAATATGAACATTCTGCAGTTTCTTACTTATAATATTGAATCTCTCTAAAATATCATTTCATACTGATACCAGAATACCCATTTCTAAGCTTTTCATCTTTTTCAAAAGTCCTTTACACTCACATTTAGTTTTAGAATTTTCAGTGGGATTGTTAATGAAAATATTTAACGCCTTCAAAATGTCATTCCAATTACGTGATAAACTTAAACAAGCCTCATATCTAGCCGCCCATCGGGTATCTGATAATCTTTTAACCGTTAGATTATCAGGTTTGGATAAGCATTGATCCAACACGTTCCAACGATAGGTAGATGCGGAAAAAAATGAATAAATATTCTTAAGAAAATTGAAAAATTCATAAACATATATACAGCAATTAGCAGAACATTCACCAACTAGGTTCAATGAATGTGCTGCACACGGAACGTAAACAGCATGGAGACATGCTTCCTTGATTCTTGCTTAAAGTCCAGAATATATTCCCGACATGTTGGAAGCGTTATCGTAAGACTGTCCACGGCAGTTATTAATGTCTATTTCATTTTCTCCCAAAACCATAAAAACAGCATCTGCTAAATCATTAGATTTGTGTCCTGAGTTTGCCAAAAATTGCAAAAATCGTTCAACTGGTTCACTATTATTTGCTACATATCTAAAAATAAATGCTAGTTGGTCTGTATGAGAAATATCCGGTGTCGAATCAACAATGATTGAGAAATACTTAGCATTTTTTATCTCATTAACAATTGTTTTCTTTACTTTTTCACCCACAATTTCTATAAACTGTTCAAATACTGTAAAAGATAAGTATGATGTTGTTCCTTTTCCCTTGTTTCCAAATTTTGATATATGATTTTTATGGAAGGGATCAAACTCGGCAATAAGTTCTAAGCTCATAACAAAATTACCACTGTGAGATGACCCTAATTTATCATCATGACCTCTCATGGCTAGTCCCCGAGAACTTAGTGACTTCACTACAGCGACGACTCTGATTAAAACTTCTTTCCAGTAATTTGTTTCTGTTTGGACTTGTAAAATGAGTTGATGGTCAATTCGGCCTACTTCGCTTCCTCTCTTTTTCATCTTTAGAACACAAGTCTTGTGATTTATTGAATTCTCATGATTACTTAATTTTTGATCGCCTTTTTTCCAATCACAAAATCCAAATTTAGAAAATATATTGGAAGTATTCGGACTACCAAATAGTCGACATGGTGCACAGTATATGCAACCCTTACTTTCAGTCAGTGGCGTATTTACGGGAGGGGTCCAGGGGTACTGGACCCCTCCCAGAATCTCTAAAAAAAAAAAATGCTTACATATTTGCAGACCCCGATTTATGTAAGCACGGCGGACATGGTTTTTTCTTGTGAACAAAATATTTATATGAAATATAGTTTAAAATTAGCTAACGGTCGAGCGTTCAAAAACCTGCCGCCGCCGCGCGTAATTAAACTTTTCCTTGTATTGTATGAATTACCACTTTATAAAATACCCGTGTTAGATAAGGAAACATCCATTATTCTCGAAACAGTGAAAACATTCTTATCGCAAGAAATGTACGACGCTCATCATTCTCCAATAAACTATTTCTATAGGTAGCTTTGAATTTTTGCTTTGTAAACAAGGCAAAATCGTCGTAGAAATGTAATGTTTAATGTTGAAATGTAGAATTATTTACTTCATGTTTGTATTTCGTTACCGAACGACGGCGTCAGCTACGAGTGCGGTTCGTATTTTATTATTTGAATATTTCTTCAATAAAATATATTATATCTATTACGTATGTAAGTACCAATTAAATATGTAATAAATTAGTAAATAATAATAATATCTCATTGATCTGATGTGAGCCGTAAGGAATTTATTATTTTTAATAATAACATAAAATATAAATGTAATTTTTGGCGTCAACTGGCCGACAATTAAGGGTCCCACACACGGAACGATCTATCGTCAAACATGTCGTCAAACAACGTTTGACAGACCAAATCGTCACGTGTATGGACGTGTTTGTAAGTTTGACGTCTGATCGTCGGTCGAAAGTTTTGACGTACCAACCGGACGACCAACTGAACGATGACAGACGCGGTTTGTGCGTGTATGGAACTGTCTGACAAACTGCACCACATAACATTGTTATCACTTTTATTATCATTTATTATTAAAATTTCACTATATTTTAATTTTTATTCCGAATTTCTTTTGCGTGTTTGACGTTATATTTTAATATTCCATTTACGTAACGCTATAAAATGGATCAAGACAAACAATATACAAAACGAAAATGAAAAAAATTCCACAAACTATAAAATGCAACTACTCGGATAATATTTCGATTTTCGATTGTGAATTGTGATATAAAATCATAGATAATAAATGTATTTATTATCTATGTATAAAATAAACCATATCATAATATAAACAAACAAAACAAACTTCACCAACTAAAAAGTTAGGTTAGATATTGTCCAACTAATCGTTTGGTGTGTGGACTGCGTCAGGTTTGACAACTGATCGGCCGATTGGTTTGACAACAGATCGTTCCGTGTATGGGACCCTTTAGTATTCATTATGAATCATGTTTACCTACGTAATCTTTATTTTCTGTCCAGAGATTAGCAGAGAGATATGGACGACTATTGTCAAAATGACATATTCCCAGACAGCAATTTGTTAACAATAACATTATGATAATGTTCAGATTGGATTAAATCTGAAATATTTAATATCTTACTCTATTTTAACGTTTTATGAAGTTTATAATTTTAACATAATATTTTAAATATTATAATAATGGTGTGATTTAGTTATTTTTATAATATTTGAAATGTAATTAATTTATAACGTTTTACTAATGTGAAAATAATAACTTAATGTAATTTTATTTATAAATATTTCCCAATTATTACAATTTGGTTATATTTGTAATATTTTAAATTTATTTTTTTTAGAATATCTTGGTAACATTAAATAATTAATTTGATCTAATATTACTATTTAAACATTTAGTGTATATTTCATGTATTTATTTTTATAATATTTGAGGTTTGCACACAAAAATTCATTTTTTCTCACCATAACTTATATTTTACCGTAATTTTTACAACGCTAGTATATCTGTATATCGAATACCAATGTTTAAAGTCCATTTCAATAAATATCAAAATTAAAAAACAAATCTAAAAACTTTTATCATACTGCAGATAATTAAATATATATCATAAACATCATAAGTAAACAAATTAATTATGATGAAAAGTAAAAAGGTTAACTTAGAAAAATATAATATTGACAAAGTATTTAATATGTAGGACGTAGGTATACATATTGTTTATTTAATCAAATCAGAAATCATCCTTTATACAAGAGCTGCATTAATATTATAATCCAAAGCCGCTCTGCAACAATATCTATTTCGTACTTTTTATACTACAAATTATAAAACATATTTTTCAAATCTTACATTCTGACTTATTATGTTATAGTAAAATATAATATTATGAATATAGATAACACGAAATTTAAAAGTGGATGTTCACTGTACCTACACACTACAAAAAAGTGTAACAATGTATAATATAATTATTACCTACATACTATTATATATACATACCCTACACTAAACACTACAATAATTAATACTTATACAATTATTAATGAGCAAATAGATGCTACTATAGTCTAATGCCACTGTTCAAATCAAGATTACTATCAATAAATTCTAAAATAACGTTATACAAAGTCATAGTCAAACCGGTTGTCCTGTATGCATGTAGTACATGGTCCACGACAAAATCGGACGAAGGAAAGTTAGGAGTTTTCGAGAGAAAGATATTAAGGAAAATCTTCGGTCCAAAGAGAAATAACGATGGAGAATATGAGGTGAGAGGCAACAGGGAATTGTATGATTTATACAAGGAACCTTCAATTGTTGGGTCCCTGAAGAGTACAAGGATAAGTTGGGCAGGACATGTATGGAGGTCAGAGGGAATGATTGGATCAATAACTAATTGGAAACCCGACACTAAGAGGCCTCGAGGACGCCCCAGACAAAGATGGGTGGATAGAGTAAAGGAAGACCTGAAACTCCTGAACGTAAGAAACGCAGAAGAATGTGCAAATGATAGAGAGGAATGGAAACAATGTGTTGTTGCGGCGATGGGCCTTAAGGGCCTGTAAAAGCCCAGAAAGAAGAAAGAAGAAGAACAATTATTAATGATCATTATAAACCTAGTGCTAGTGTGCATTCCGTAAATTTTAATATATTTTATCAATAATACATAATAATTTATTACTAATTATTGTTATATTATGTATACACAATAGTCAATAGGTATGTTCCACCATATTATGTGGAACTTTGAAGTGTGGGAGACCGTAGAAATGACCTATCAAGCTAATTGAGAATTAATTTAAAACTGGGAAAACCGTCGCAGTTAAAATTCTAAATTGTTATCTAATCTAGTTCTATGTTCTGCTGGAACAAAATAATTAATGTAGATGGAACTTATAATAAGTATCAAAATATAGTCGTGTGTTATTAATAGGTACTTTTTCGTAGTACTTATAGTTTATACCTATAATTTAACTACATTTTGATGATCATTTTAATCACAAGTTATTTAGTTTAATGTTTTGTGTTATGTACCTAACTATAGGCCTACTAAATAGGTACCACTGCAAATATTATTATAACTACTTCATAAATAAAAATAAATACATTAATATTTTCTACTATATTTTAAATTTATATAAAAAATGAATACAATTCAAACAATTCAAACAATTAATATGTTTCATACAATTAGTTCAGGTAAGTAGAATTTTGTATTAAATACTTATTTTAATTTGATGTACTTGTATATTTACCACTATAATGTTTACATATCTATAATATTATTCATATTACATAAAGTAAGACCTTATATACAGTTATAAACTTATAAGTTATAGATTTAAAAAATATAAAAATATATAATCTTAAGTTGTCACCTGTTTAGCTGTAATATATTATAATAATAACAATATTATTATTGTTATTATTGCTATAGGTACCTTCATTTATTTACTAGTTATCAAAATATCATAAATTTATAACACTCATTAGACATTAGTCCTTCGTATTGTTACTTTATAAATTGAATAAGTAGGTAACAAATTATTAGTTACACGTTACTTTCAGTCTATAGACATTAAGACTTAGTTAAATTTATTTTAACAATTAAATTATACGACGGATTATACATATTAAATACACCATAAATCATAATACTGCAAATTAAATAAAACCACACCATAATACCATATAATAAAATCTGTTTTAAAAGTTATTTAAACATATTTGATTACAAATGTCATTCATAGGTATTGGTGAATAATTAAAGGTAACTGTGGTTGTATGGTCCGTGATGAACATCAAGCAAAAATGAAAAAATATATTAATATATACTTCTATAATTTCTATTATACGATTATTCAAAGCATTTTAGAAATGCATAACAGTTAGGAATTATTTTGGTAATTCTGAGCAATTATCCGGTCAACTCCGATATTTCTCAAACTTTCGTATAATGTTATAGACAAGGAAAGACAATAATAGAATGCAAAATTAGACGTCGCAAACGTAATGCGATAAGCGATAACGGGGTCGAAGTCCAAGCCGAGCCTGTATTTTTATTATAATTGCATGATTTTTTTATTTTAATAATTTTTAAACTGAAAAGTAATTTTTCTATAAATCAAATAGTTAATTCTTACTAATTTGCGTTTACTTAAATTAGGTTAACTTAAATGATTCAAAAACCTCAGAAGTTGCAAGCGATATTATTGGTGAACAATGCTTTGAAAGTATTAACGCAAATTCTAATTTTAATCTAAATTATAATGCAACTGTAACTCAAAAGTTAGATTTTATTAAAAAACATCCAGTTCAACCTATCCACACCGGAAATATAAACTTTGATGTCAATAAAATGTACTATAGAATCGTTTCCGGGAAAAAAATTCATAGAACTTGGTTATCCGTTTTAGTCGAAGACGATGATTTAAAGTCAATGTTTTGTTCAATTTGTATAGCATTTGGTTCTGGAATAAGTAATTTTTCAAGTAGCAGTGGCTGTACAAATTTAAAATCAATGTACTCAGCTATTGAACGACATGAAAAATCAATTATACATACTAATGCAGTAGGAAGCTATTTTCAAGCTTCTAAAGAAATGTCCATGGAATATCTTATAAATAGAAATATGGTGGCTGTTAAAAGGCAAGAAACAGAAAATAATATTCATGTGCTTAAAGAAGTTTTTGAAATTATCAAGTTCCTTGGTCGTCAAAATTTACCGTACAGGAGATCTGCTTCTAATGAAACAATATCAAACTTTGATGATATTTTTATAAATAAAGGTAATTTTCTGGAAATGGTTCAATTTGCATCCAAAAAAGATGACATTTTGCATGAACATTTGGTGTTTTTATTTCTGTCGGAATTTGTCTTTTACATTTTTCACAGATGCAATTCTAAGTCGGTCGTGGTCCTCTGTTGAGGTACTCAACCGATTTTTGAATTGGTATTCATCGGTGTATATAAAATCGTACTTACTACAAGTCTGGTCACCGTTACGGTTTGTATGATTAGTACAGTTTTGCCCGTTTCCCTTTGCAGTCTCTACTATAGCAAGATTGGTAATTCTGAGCAATTATCCGGTCAACTCCGATATTTCTCGAACTTTCGTATAATGTTATAGACAAGGAAAGACAATAATAGAATGCAAAATTAGACGTCGCAAACGTAATGCGATAAGCGATAACGGGGTCGAAGTCCAAGCCGAGCTTGTGACTCTAAACGCTGTTGCTGCAGGTCAGATCTGTGCGTGATGTCGGCTAGTACTAGTAGTGCGAACCCGTTTCTATGTGTTGAATGTGAAAATACTATTTTGAGTTTTGATGTGTTGTCAGATGATTCCGATCGTTTAGATACATTTTTGTATAATCATGGTGTTTTGCCACGAAATAAAATATTCCCGTCATGTAGTAGTGTTATGTCATTAAACATTAATAAACACAATTTTGATTGCTACAACTACATTACAACAGTAGATAAGCATAAGAAAAAAATAAAAAAACAGTGCAAGAAATCAGTGTCTCAGTTTAAGAACACGTGGTTTGAAAATCATAATTTATCAAAGCAAACTATTTTCCGCTTTGTCGTTTGCTGGGCGTTACTAAAGCCTCCCCGTCATGATGTGTTGAAACACGAACTTGAGCTGTCTGACCATGCAGTTGTAGACTGGAGTAACTACTTAAGAGAAGTGAGCGTAGTGGTTTGTAGTGACGAATCTCAGGTGATCGGTGGACCAGGCAAGACTGTCGAAATCGACGAAGCGAAAATAGGAAAACGTAAATACAATCGGGGTAGAATCATAAAGGGTGAATGGGTTTTTGGAGGTTTCGAAAGAGAATCTAAAAAATGTTTTTTGATTCCTGTAGCAACACGAGGTCACGCTGAGTTGCTACCGATAATAAAAGAGCACATTCTCCCGGGCACGACCGTCATTAGTGATTGCTGGAAAACATACAACTGTCTACAGTTTGAAGGATATACCCATTTGACAGTTAATCACAGCTACAACTTTGTCGACCCCGAGACTGGTGCGCATACGCAACACATTGGACGTTTGTGGAGGGAGGTGCAAGGAAGCGTGCCTCGATACGGAAACCGAAAACAACATTTTATCGGCCATTTAGCAGAGTTTATTTTTAAAAGAAAGTACTCTGATTACAAAACAAGAATGCATCATCTATTCAGAGCAATTGGCCATCTACAGATGACAGTTATACATAACGGTGAAAACGAACACCCTAACATCACTACTGAAGCTGATACAGATAGCGAGTCAGATGACTACTAAGGTAAGTTTCACAATATATTTTCCTTTTCCGACACTTATTTCGGTCTGAATATTGATATTTACTACTCTACATATATCATGGTTAAGTATGAGAAATATCGGAGTTGACCGGATAATTGCTCAGAATTACCTATTTAATTATAAAAATACAAAACAGTTCATAGGTATATGAATATAATGAAATATATAAAAAAAAAACAAAATAAATTAATAAAAACAATATATAACTTGCATGTCCTTTGTTAACAGCTACGTAATTTAACTATAAAAACATAAATCAATTCATATTTAGTTACCTATATAAATATAATGAAATATATATATAAAATATTTTTTTTCATAGAAAAAATTGTTGTTGGGAAATATCACAAATCGATAAATTAACAATGTATATGATTTTTCTAAAAAATAATAGAAAATATTCTAAAATATGAAAAATAGGCTAAATATTCTCTTATGTCCAAAATATGCTTTAATATGCAAAATAAATTTTTCCAGCGAACTCTATGATGGATGAATCGTCCACATTTTTCACTCTCGTAAACCTGCATAAAGCCAATAAAAATATGTAAAAACCTAAAGATCCGCTTTCTCCTTTTAATTATTAACTTATTATTTATTAGGTACCAAATTTGGTTCAAATTTGTTAAAAAATAATTTTAAATTAGAAATGGTATAAATTTTTTATTATCTATTATTTTAGTCAAGTAAATTAGATTTTAAAAGAAATTATATTTACAGTAAATTAACAACAGCTCTTAAATACCTAATTATAAGTAGGTACCTATATCTTTGAAGCTTTTCGTTGGATAATAAATAAATTATCCATGATTCCTTATTTACCTAATGATACAATATGTGTACCTATAAGTAGATTAATGTATTTATATATGTAATACGTATAGGTTTTTAATTAATGTAACAAGAATTAAGGAGCATATCATTTAGCTAGTACTTAATACTTTGTATTTTTGTAATTGGTAATTTATTTTTATATACCTAGGTAAATGGGTTTGAGTAATGGCTAAGTAAGTTATAACAAGTCAATTACATTTTATTACTTTGTATACATTTGCCAATTATTAGGTAGATATTTAGTCTATAATGGAGTTAAAATAAATGAAAAAAATAATATCTATTGTACCTAATAGATTATGTGCATTATTAATAAGCATTTTTGGTTTAAATTAAAAACATTAATAAATAACCAATTAACCTATGATATTGAAGTATTAAGTACCTAGTAAAAAATATAATTTTTATTTATTTTCATATAATTTTGAATTCAAATTATTTTTATTTCTATTACCTGCATATCTACTTATAATTAACTAGTTTTTTTTTTATTTATAATAGCTGCATCAGTACTTAAAAACTTACATATATTATTATATTACTTAGAAGTTGTATAATTAGTAAATTACATAAAAATGATTAAAAGTGCGCGGTCTAAAAGAAGGAAAATTAAAAACGATTTAAATACTCTTCAAGAAATTAGTGCATTTAGTACTTTGAACAAAGAAGTATTAAAAGATCCTTCAGAAACATTAGAACTGCTGGAAAGTCAAAATAGTATTTTAAATAGTTCTACACAATCATTTGTATCGGTAGATTCGTCAAATTTGATTCCACATCCATCAATTGATACCAGTTCAAATGAAGTACAATTTCAAGTTATCCCTACATCCAAATCTACAAATTTATTAAATACATTTAATACTTCATCTTCAGATATTTCTATAATACAATTTCTATCCCAATGGACCATTAAGTTTAATATTCCACATAATGCATTTAATGAATTGCTAAAAGGATTACAGAACCATACTTGTTTTGCGAATTTACCGGTTGACAGCCGAACAATTTTAAAAACTCCATCGAATTCTGTAAGTTTAATTCGTGATGTCGAACCAGGAATTTACCATCATTTTAGTCTGATGAAAGGACTTCAAATGTATGCTCCAGAAAATTTGACTTCTATTAAAATCGCAATTGGAATCGATGGACTTCCGTTATCTAAAAGTAGTAGTAGCCAATTTTGGCCCATTTTGTCTTTTATAGTAAATGGCCCTTCATTAATAAAATCAGTTTTTCCTATTGGGCTTTATTATGGAAATAAGAAACCTACCAACAGCAATGATTTTTTACTAGATTTTGTTACAGAAGTTAAAAATCTAACTTCTAATGGTATTGTTTTAAATAACAGAAAGATAAGCGTTTCCATCCACTTTATTTGTTGTGATGAACCAGCAAAGTCTTTTATTCTAAAAGTTAAGGACCACACAGGATTTTTTTCTTGCACTAGGTGCACTATAGAAGATGAACATATAAACAGAAGAACTTCTATCTATCTGAATTAGAAAATTTTGATTTAGTTAATTCATTTCCACTGGATTATATGCACCTTGTATGTTTGGGTGTGACAAAAAAGTTATTAATTCTCTGGGTACAAAAAGGTCCATTGAGTGTTCGCTTGCGTTCTTCAAACATAAATAAATTATCTTCAACATTGCTATCTTTAAATTCATGTATTACTTCTGACTTTGTAAGAAAAAATAGAAGTATACAAGATGTATGCCGTTGGAAAGCCACAGAATTTCGATTATTCCTTTTATACAGTGGACCAGTTGTATTGAAAAATATTATTAACAATGATTGTTACAGTAATTTTATGGCATTAAGTATTGCCATGAAAATTCTTTTAAGTCCTGATTTAAGTTTTCTTCTTAATTATGCGAAAGAATTATTAGAATTTTTTGTAAAAAGTTTCCAAGACATTTATGGTCCTCAATATGTATCCCATAATATGCATGGACTTTTACATTTATGTGATGATTACATGCGTTATGGGCCCCTTGATAATTGCTCGGATATATATATATATATATAAATATAAATTATTTGAAAATTATATGAAACAGTTAAAATCATTTTTGCGTAAACATGAAAGACCATTGCAACAAGTAATTAATAGATATCATGAAAAATGTAATATTCAAATAACATCTAACCAACTAGTAAATGATTCACCATTATTTAAAAATATGCACAGGGATGGCCCACTTTTAAATAACATAACTGGAATTCAATATTATACTGTTATACATAAAAAAATGAAGATTAATATTAAAAGGGTTAAAGACAGCTATATACTTACAAAAAAAGGAGAAATAGTTAAGTGTATGCATTTTGTTGACAGTGTTAGTGACATATTATTAATTGGCAAAAAATATAAAATAGTAACTCAATATTTTGATGAACCAATTGACTCAACTATACTTGAAGTGTTTGAAATTCAAGAATTAAGTAATGAACTTTGTTGTTGGAGATTTTCGGACATAAAAAAAAAAATAATGATATTAGAAAATGATGGAAAAAATATAGCAATGTCTATAATCCATACAGAAATGCAATAATTTAACCAAAGAAGTTTTATAACCTAATATAAAACTGTGTAATAAAGTAACGATTATCTGGAATATTTGTGTTATAACTTATTACATTAGAAATATATAAAAGGCGCTAGTAAAAATTATATAATATATAATATAATAATAATAAATATAAAAAAATAATAAAATATGATAATAATAAAAAAATAATATAATATATATTATTTGTAAAATTGGTAATTATATAGCGATTGCAAGTTTGATAAATATAACAATTATATTAAATATTTTAGATGAATACTCACGAAAAATGGTATGTTGTTGCTTTTATTGATGATAGCAGTGTTGAAGCTGTTCCAGACATATGGATGAAAAAGAAATCATGTGCATGGCCGAAATTAAAAAATAATGTAAAGAAGTTTATCGAAAAGCGTATAAAACCCAATACAGAAGAATTTTTTTTTATAAAGCAAGAATATTGGGAAACAAATCTTACAGTTAAGTTATACCATAATTTAAATAATTAATAAGAGGATAATTACTGATTTGCATCCTATGTTAGGCTAACATAACCTAACCTAACTCACTTATATTTTTACAGATTCATTAGCTGAAGCAAGATCTAAATTATTTAGAGCAACTCATAGATCTGATCTATCAAGTGCTGAAGATACAATGAATCTTAAGAGAAAAATTATATGTAAAAGTTTGTCACCAGATGATAGCTCAAATAAAAAAAAAGTATAACACGGATCAGTTTCTAACACTTGTCCTCCTCGTTACAATGATTATTTAAAAGGTAATTTGGTTTTTAGTTTAGTTATATTATTTAATATGTTGGATAACTTCTGCGCGGTACCAACAATTTTTTCACTCTGGTCTTTTTTTCATGCTTAAACTGGTAGTCTGTTCCTTCGAAGAGTATTTATACTATGGTTTGCATACTATAAGGTTAAGAGTAATTGTATTTTATTATTTAATATGATTTACTTGAACTTAAATTACTTATTTTACATATACGCATGGATTATTTATTTAATTTTTGTTGTATAATTTTTATACTATCACTTATTCACTTTTTTTTACTTTTTATACTTAACTCCTAATTTAATGTTTAATTTCAGGTATTAAAAATGGCTTAGAAAAAAATAAGTCTACTAGAAGTGATGATGAAGATTCATATGATGATTCCGATATTGATCCCACTTGGCATATTAAAATGCAATTTGATAACTTACAAAGTAATGATATGAATAATATTGACAATGTAACTAGTTCCACAGAAAAAATAAATGTGCAGAATAGCACCGAAAGTAATAAATTTAAATATTTTTAATTTAGCAGTCATTAACTTAACCTAACCCTATTTTCATTTCAGATGATTTTAATGATAATGATATAATTCATATAACACCAACTAAAATTGCGGAATTAAATGAATCCATTTTACAATCGCCTAGTGGCACCTGGAAAGTGACTGATCATAGGTCTTCTCAAATAAATGTTAAAAAACAATTATTTAAAGGAAAAGAATCACCTTCAGGTATTGTTTTTAATAAATCATAAATTACTTCTTTTCTGAGTAAGAACAATTATTCTAGGGTGACATAAATTATTAAACATACAATTATTGAATTAATTAGTTCTAATATTGACTATAGTGTAGTGTCAATTTTGCCCCTTGTTAACATTCCACAATATATATGATTCTTTAAAATGGCCCAAATCGTTTTCTCAATCATTTAATGACATAAAAAAAATTATATATATAGTAGCATGATATTTCATTATGAATAAGAAAAGTAATATTTGACCTTGCATTATATCAATAATCTTAATTAAGTGTCAAACTTGGGTATGATACCTCTTAAAACATATTTGTAGTTAATTAAACAATGGTCATTAAGTTAAAACTCAAAATTATCCGTTGATAGTAAAATTGTTCCTTAAAAATACTGTAGTATTAAATTTTAATCATTAAATTATTTTTTTGAGTAATTGAAGTCAATCAGGGTTTAAAGTTGATCATAATCCTATAAATATGTCACTGTTCATAATTATATATTATTAATTTTAAAATTTCAAACATATTTATGAAAGTTAATAATTAATAAAAAACAAATTTTTAATTCTAATTAGATTTTCAAACTTTGGTGTTGAGTTCTCTTACGTATCTCAAACATGAAATAAATAGTTTGATGTATAATATCCATTCAATCAATGAAAACATTGAAAGTTTAATGAAGGATAAATCTTCGGTCAATCTTAAAAATGATGGGATTGATATGAAATCATTATTTCCCATCACAACTGAAAGTGAACTTCATGTGTTAGAAAATAAAATAAAAGACATTGATTTTAAACGTGTTCTGGTAATTCTTTAATTTTGATTTCAAGCTAGTACTCAATTTTTAAATGCTAACATTTAAAAAATATATTTAATTGATTAATTGTTCTATAGGCCAGTAAGATTTCATTATTAATTGGTAATAAAGATCTTGGTAATACTGTACGGCGTATTATGATGAGAATGTTTAGTGACCAGTTCCTTGTCAACTACTCCCTTTATGGGTTTAAAAAGAAACTATCCTTTGCTAATTTGGGCTGCTACCGTCTGATCATAGGTAAATAATTTTGAATATTTCCATTTTGAATTTTTTTTTTTTTTTTATAATTAAATGTAGATCATTTACAAAGTATCTCGCTGTAACATGTATAATAACTATAATTGGTACTTCTATAATTATTTTATGTATGGTAGAGAATGTTTTAGTCAAAAATCTATCTGTTGTAACCAAGAGTTAAATCATTATTAACACAATTTATTTGTTTTAGATGCTATCAGAGTTCATACCAAGTACAAATCAACTACAGAAAAAGAAATTGACACACCTCTTGGTACATAGTTGTCCATGCTCCATTCAGGGAAAAGAAAAAAAAAGAACAAGATACAGTTTATAAAAATAATGACATTGAAAACAATATTTTAAATTTAACTTGAATTCATTAATAACAGTTGTTTTTTTTAATTAAGATTTATTGTAATTAATTTGAAAATTATTCTTAAATGTATACTGCAGTGAAATATAATGTTTATTTTGTATGAAAAATTTAAACTAATATAATATAATACTTAAATAGCATTAAAACAAACATTTATGTAATATTTTATTAATAAACCAGAAACTTCCTACAGTAATATTAATAATTGAATAATTGATTAATCTTCCATTAAGATTTTAATAATTTTTTAGAATATTATTAAGTCCAAATGATATTTTAATAATGTTCTATGAATATTAATTTAATTTAAAACAACATTATTGATATTAATATTATCTGAACGTTAATTCCGTGGCCAAAAAATCTTAAGAGAATGTTATGATAATATTTAATAATTTGATTTTAACTTTCTGGAAACATTATATTAATTATAAAATTAATTAATAAACATTTCTTCAATATTATCATAACATATTTTTGGTGTCTGGGTTTCTACAATTTATTTATTTAAACCTTTCATTATTTTTACGAGTTAACACAAAGTTGACAACATATTATTTAACTGCTATCGAAATAATATTAATTGTCAACGTGTATTGAGAATAATTATTGATATACAACTATCCGAGCTAAGAGGCTCAATATTCGTTTAATCTATATTATATACTGAACTTTTATATACAAAATCATATTATTTATTCTTTAAAAATCTATCTGTAGCTCTATCTGTACTCTGTCTCTATGATGTATATCGGTTCATAAATGTCTCTGATATAAAATACATTGCCGCTTAGAATCGTCTTGCAAATCGTCGAATGCAATGATTTATTTTTAAATACAAGGATCTCTTATTTATGATAGGTGTAAATACAGATTTGACAAAACCTAAAATTTAATAACTATTTAATAAATACTACTATCAAATTTATTTTTTTATTTTTTTTATAGTTGTATATTTGTATCTATTTATTGTTTGGAAATTGGAATTGGAATAAATATGTCTTCAAATAAAAATATAAAACAAAGTTCATTGAAATCATTTATAACTGTGTCAGTTGCGTGTCCATCAGATCAAACAGTCGAATCTCCAGCATTACAAATTCTTGAACCACGTACAACAACAAAACATTCTTTATCGCCCAATATTGATGAATCAAAAACATTTTCTGATAAAAGAGTAGATGAGAATATTAATATGTATGATATAGGCATGTATACGAATCGTTTGTTGAAGCCACACGAAATTGAAGAAATTCTTCAGCAAATTTGGAAACCCGAAAACAATTTTCAATTTCCAGTAACTGTGAGTCGTAAAAAAAATTTAAGATTTCAATTTTCATGGTTATCTAAATTTACTTGGCTAGCGTACTACTTAAAGTTTGATGGAGCGATTTGTAAATTTAGTGTTGCATTTGCCAATAATGAAGCAGGAACCAATTCTCAACCACTTGGTGCTTTAGTCAAAAAACCATTTCGTAATTGGAAACACGCAACTGAAACTTTTAGAAACCATTCCAGTCTACAGTATCATTTAAAATGTTTATCAGACACCAATAATTTCCTTAATATAAAAAAAAAATCTGTCATTATCTATTGAAAACCAATTGGATTCTAGTCATGCAAAACAAGTAATGGAAAATAGAAAAAACATTATTCCAATAATAGAAGCTATACTTTTATGCGGACAGCAAAACTTGTCAATCAGTGATTCTGGTAAAATTGAAGTAGAAAATTCGGAACTCGGAGAAAATGATGGAAATTTTCGTAATATTTTAAAGTATCGAGCACTTGGGGATGCCAATTTAAAAAGATTTCTTGAAAGTCCAGGTCGTATTAAATACATTAGTTCCACTAGTCAAAATGCCATAATTGATGCTTGTAATTCTGTTTTACTTTCGAAGATTGTTAATAGAGTAAATAAAGCGGTTAGCTGACGGCTGACATAGCTGGAGTTGAACAAGTTTCCACTTGTGCGCGCTATGTAAATCGTGAAATATGTACATTGCATGAAGATTTTTTACAGTTTGTTCCGACAGCTGATTTGACTGGCAAAGGATTAGCTACTTTAATACTGGACAACTTAAAACATTTTGGAATCGAAACACAGTATCTACGTGGGCAAGGTTTTGATGGAGCAGCTGCAATGTCGGGGAAATATAATGGTGTTCAATATCATATAAAACAAGCTCATCCACTAGCCGCTTATATTCATTGTTCTGCCCATTCTCTTAACCTTGCTTTCTCTTCATCATGTAGTATTCAAAGTATACGAAATTGTTTAGGAATTGTTGGAAAACTTCGGGATTTTTTTTATTTTTGCAAAACGTAAAGCTGTGCTTTCACTAGCTATTGAACAATCGGAAAATGTGTTATCAAAAAGATCATTCAAAAGAAGTTGTGAAACTCGGTGGATAGAGAGATATCATTCAATAAATGATTTTTTGGAACTATTCGAATGCGTTGTAGAAGCTCTTGATATAATTTCTGAATGGAATGATACATCTGACACCTCTCACAAGGCACAATGTTTAAGAAGTTCGATTTTACAATCAGAATTTATTATAGCATTGCATGTAACATCAAACCTATTTGGATTTGGGCTACCACTTTCGAAACAATTTCAAAAGATCAATATTGATCTGGAGATGGCCATGAGTTTGGCTCAAGATACATCAGACGAACTAAATATATTTAGGGAAACCGCAGATAGTGAGTTTCATGAAATTTTTATAAAAGCAAAAACTATTGCTGACAAATTTGAATCACCTTTAAAGATACCAAGAATATCTAATGTTCAAAAAAATAGAATGAATATTAAAACTGACGACCCCGAAAAGTACTATCGCATATCCATATTTATTCCATATATTGACTCATTTATTAATCAGCTCAAAACTAGGTTTATTGACCATAAAACTATTTTAATTGGCTTTCAATCTCTTTTCGACACAAAAGAAAGATAAGATGATTTTATAAAATTAATTGATACATACAAAGAAGAATTCAATTCAACTACATCAGTTGTACTTGGAGAGTTCAAGTTATGGCAAAGGAAATTAAATAACATGAGTGACAAGCCAAATAATGCAATTGATGCATTGAATATTTGCTTCAAATTCTAACAACACTCCCTGTATCGACTGCGTCAAATGAAAGAACATTTTCGAAATTAAAGTTAATAAAAACGTACTTACGTAATACTATTTCTGAAGTAAGTGTTAATATTAAGTAAAATATTATTTTTTTATTTGTGTAAGATTACTAAGATTTATATTTTCTTTTTTCTAGAATAGACTTAATGGATTGGCTATGATGTCCATTTATAGAAAAGAATCACTCTTGCCAAGCGACATTTTAGATGAACTTAGTAAAAAAAAAAGACGTATGGATTTTGTACTTTAAAATTACAAAATATAATAAAACAACTATTTTTTATTCTTAAAATCTATTAAAAACTATTTATTTATATCAGTACCTATCTATATTATGTTAGAATTATTGGACCACCCCCAGAAAAAAGTTTAAAATACGCCACTGTTCAGAGTAAACAACAAACATACAATTTACAGATTCGCCATTAACAAGTTTTGTTTTAATTAAATTTGGATTAAAGTATGATTGCTTTTTCCCACGAATATTTCTAATATATAGTTTCTTTGAAGAAGAAAAGTCAGTATTTTTTAAGTTTTGATCAAAACCATTAAGTGCAAAATAATCAATGGTATTTTCATTTATAATCCACAAAGCGGGATCTTTAATAAACAAAATAAAATAAACAAAATAATGATATCAGAAACATATAATTATAAATGTATAGGTACAACTATTTTGGATAAACTTACTTGGGTATAGCAGTTTTATCATCTATTCTGATGTTAGGGGTTACAGGTTGGGCCTCAATCTTTTCAGCATATGTACTTTCATCAATAGTGGATTTGCAAAGAACAAATAGAGTCATTACTATGAAAATAGTATAAATATTAAATGTTATGACACTACATAATTGAACCATATAACTATTAGGTACATTCTGATATATTGGAAATAATTATATAGTAGTTTACCTTAAAGAACTGAAATTTGTTTCACATTTTTCTTTCTCAACTTCATTAAAAGAAACATTGGTTTTTGACTGTTTAGCACTTGGATTACAGTTTACAATTACATCATAACTATTTTCATCAACAATGGATTTTTGATCAATACCTAGTTTAAAGATAAATAAATCAAAATATGAATACCTAGTATGAAATGAAAATGCAAAATAATTTATATAGGTATAATAAATATTAAATATTAATACTTGATGTGTTTTCTGATCTGTTAACTGCATTTTTAACATTAAAATAAGCAATAATTTTGGGAATTTTCGACAAAACATTTGCAGTTTTAATTGCTTTAATTTTTGCCTTTTTACGATTCTCTGCACCACTAAGCTGCTTTTTGCAATTTTTAGCCATCTAAATGCTATTAACCATTTAGCAAAATAAAAGAAATAAGCATTACCTAAGCATGATATATACATTACAAAGTTAAAGCAGTGTTTGATATTATGCATAATTTACTGTTTTTAACATTATAATGCATAAGTGCTATATATTTGTTGTATAATAATATAAAATAAGAAACTGATTAGCATAACTCAACCTTAGAACTTCGCATAATTTAGAAATAGCACTGCACAACACCATGCGACTTGACAAGGTAATTAAAAATATGTACTCGTACTTACTCAGATAGTCAGATAGATATGATGATTAGAAAATATCAATTTAATCTTTGTCAGAGCAATAGATTAAAATGTTTTAACTTATATACTTATGCCGGGTTGCATAAACATTCACTAAACGTTTAATGAACCATTAACGCGTTAATGAATGATTAAATATTTATTGGTTCACTAAACTGTTCATTAAATTTATTGGTCCCTTAAACTTATGGTTACCACTTCATTAAATTAGTGATCCGATTTCGGGTCATTAAATATTTAAACAACGGTTTATCACATCCTAGTTAGACAATGTTCTGATGATATTTTTCATCATTTGATTTTTTCGTGTATTAATTATAATTAAAAATGTCTAGTTCAGATTCAGACGACGAATTTGTTTTAAATATTTTAAATAATTTACCTAAACCAAGATTATTTCGGGATCGGACGAATCCTCTGGAGGATTTTGACAACGTGGATTTTAAACGACGTTTTAGGTAGGTTTTTCTATCGTTTCTATAGAGTTAACAGATAACGATTGTAGAGTGACCTCAATCCATTGCCCCATTTTTGAATTTAGATCCTCGAATTCCTACCAAAATTCAGAAACTAGATTCATGTTGTAGGTTTTTAAGAGGTTTTCCAATTTTTTCTAACAATTGTCGTGAAATAACGTTAGTTTGAGTGTAATTGTTCTCTCGATTACACTCGAGAGTCAATTTTTAAGATATTAACCTGCAAACTACCTGGCTATCTCGTATTATGTTCGACCTCGGGGTGCAGATTGTGTCTTACTTCTTAGGCTTACCAGTCACCAGCGATTACTGAACGCTTATCATATGCGCTGTTGTAAGTGCGACGGCCGATTCGAGCGCTCACAGTGGCAACGGACATGCGTAAATGCATGAGTTACGTAAATGACGCGTTTTCAACGGTTTCATACTTATAATAATTTGTGTTCGTCATTAAAACCTTTACTTGTATGTAAATATACTGTATATATATATACATAATAGTCATACTGAGGTAGAGTGGTAAAACACTGTAGAGCGTATAGGTACTACAGTCACAATATTGCCAGTAAAGTAGTACAAGATACAAGATAGCCAATCTGCTATTGGATATTTTTATCAATAGTAAAAATATATATAACTCACTAATTTTAATTTATAGGCTTTCAAAAGACACCTTTGCATCATTAATGCATCTTATAGTTGATGATATCAAACATAGCACTCAAAGGAATTGTGCAATATCGCCAGAAATACAAGTTTTGATAACTCTTCGTTATTACGCTACAGGGGCATTTCAAGTAAAATACCTTGTATTGCTTTAAAATAAACAAAAAGTTAGTTAATTTGAGGTTGTAGAAATATCTATCACCAACATCATGTAAATGAGTAATTTTCTATTCTAAAATCATACATTACATTAGAATATGAAGTTTGAAATATTTTAATTTAAAAAATTAGAGAATTAATATATTATATTTATTATAATTAATATATTCATAATCATATTATTATATAAAAGTTGTCATAATAATGAAAAAAGCTATCTAATTATAATTTGTTTATTACAACAGCGATGTCTGCAAATCATTAAAATTAACTAAAAAGTTTTATTAGAATGACTTAAATAATATAATATTTGAAATATTTATAAAGGCAGTTATTGGAGATCATATCCATGTCCATAAATGTACTGTAAGTAGAACAATTAAAAGAGTATCAACTGTTATTGCTTGTCTTCGGCCTTAATTTATAAACATGCCTTTTCGCAATGCTGAAGAAATGAATAAAGTACAAAGCGGATTTTATAATTTAAGAAAATTTCCAAATGTTATTGGAGTAATAGACTGTACTCATATAAGGATCCAGTCACCCAATAGCAATATTGGCGAACGATATCGTAACAGGAAGGGATATTTTTCTTTAAATGTTCAGGCTATATGCAATAGCAAGTTAGAATTCATGAATATTGTTGCTCGGTGAGTAATAAGACATTAATTTGTATGCTATATTATAACAATAATTGTGTGAAAATATAATTAATGTTACTAATATAATAGGTGGCCAGGATCAGTGCATGACAGCACTATTTTTGACAACTCGTTAGTTAGAGCACAGTTTGAAAATAATGAATATGGTAACAATTTTTTACTTGGAGATGGTGGCTATCCTTGTCGAGAATATTTATTGACACCACTCTTAAATACTAATACTCACGCTGAAGAGAGGTATCAGGTACAATACCTAAATAAATACTTATAAGTTATCATTCGTTATTTGATTAAATGTGAACCTTTTTTTTTCCACCTTTTGAAACCGAGAACAGGTGGGAACTGTTTAGCACAATACTGCTACCAATTAAATGTGAACCTATAACAATGACTTTGATTTATTATAGCGGGCACATATTGGTACGAGAAATGTTGTGGAAAGACTGTTTGGTGTGTGGAAAAGAAGATTTCCTGTATTGGCAGTAGGCATAAGGACTCAAATTAATACAACCATGATGACAATTGTAGCATGTGCTGTTTTACACAACCTGCTTAAAAAAAAAAATGATGAAATGCCACAAGACGAAGAAAACATTCCCGATGATGAACTTTTCAATGAAGTTCTCGTCAATCCTGTTAGACAAACTAGGAGTGCAACAAGAATGAAATTAATTCAATATTTTCAAAATTTAAACAATAGATAAATATTAATTACAATAAAACAAATTTTTAGGACTTAAATATTGAATAAAAAATTAATTTTGATTAGTTTAATTAGCGTTTAAAAAGTAAATGATTATCTTTAAATTACAAATAAAGTCAGAAAACCTTTTTTATATATTAAAAAAACTTAAAGTTAATCCAGACCTAACATTTTTTTTTTGTGCTTCAACTCCAATAATAAAATTTGTTCTTTAATATTATTTTGTCAAACCTCACTTTCCATTACATCTGTTTCATATTTCACTCTTTTTGCCATCAAGTTTCTTTTCTGCTCACTAATTTCCAACTTAAATTTTGCCTTCTTCAGTTTCAATTCATATAACTCGCCTTTAATTTGTTTCATTTCCTCTGTTTTTTCTATTCGTTGCTTATTAAGATCAGCAAGGCCTTCATAAATATTTTTTGCTGTGACTGCTTTTGTTTTTTGATTATTTTCTGCTGTTAGTTTTAAATGGTTAGTTAGGTGAATTATGAAAATAAGCAGAATTTGACGAACAAGGAACAGAGTCATGCAAAGAAATATTTTCAGCAGGTATGTTTGGTATAGTATCAAGTTCAGCTAAAGCAGGATAAAAAAAGTTAGTAAGCAATTGTTTTTGAATGGTTAAAGACTCAGTTATTAGCATTAGTTTAAGCACAACAGTTGTAGATAGTAAAAGAAAAGGAAGAAAAGGAATGTAAAACATATACTTTAATCATTTGTAAAGATATTTTTCAAGTTATAAAAATATAAAAGTTACTTTTATCTTTAAACTTAAGAAGAAAAAATTTAACTTGCCAAGCTTTGCAAATATCAGTCCACATAAATGTGTTATAAAAAATATATTTAAATGTTAAAAAATTATAGAAGTAAGAATTTAGTATTAATTTGAAAAAAGAAGAAATTAAATATAATTAAAGCAAAGTGAATAAATAATTTACCTGTATTATTAACTGCTGGTAGTAAAGTTACACTAAACTGATGTACCTGTCTCAGGGATAATAATGTTTATTAGGTATAAAACTATACTTACTTGTGTTATGGAGGAATATTTCTTCTTCAGATATTTCTTCAATAAATATATCATTAATATTGACTTTATCTTGACCTAAATAGTAATAAAGGTTTATGAATTATCAACAGATATTATTTTCACAGGATACATTTAAATAAAACTAATGTTCAACTATCTACCATTATTATATTGAGCATCACTGTCAACAGCATTATACAATGGATCCAGGCGATTACCTAGTAAACCAATTACTTTTTTAGTGGTATTAGACATGGTAGATTTTTTTGTCCCACCTCCTGTTTTGTACAGTTCGACCTTTAAAGAAAAAATTATATTAGAATACCTATACACATATAACATAATATAACACCATTATAATATTGATTATGAGTAGATTATACCAGTTCTATACAGACTCATCAACAGTTTTATAAAACTAACCAAAAAATATACATATATACATATACATATACATATATGTAATTATAATGTATAAGTTGTAGCCAGTCAGTGTAATTGATAATTTTCATGAAAAGATGTCTACCTCATGAAATGGAAATGTCTTTTTGACACTTTGTGAAATACTAAAATAATTCACAAAATAGTCATCTTTTCATGGCTGCTCATTATTATCACTAAATTTCGCTTAACAAAATTATTTGTTATGTATAAATAATATTTAAATAAACTTTTAAATTTAAAAATTATAAATAATCAAATAATGCTAAGTATAGGTTTTGGAAAAAATGGGGGATAGACTTAATTTAATACTGAACCATATAGCTCTTTTTTAGTTAAAGTTAATAAATAGTACAAATATTATATACCTTATCATTACTAGACTCTTTTCTGGCTTCTCGTTTCATTGTGTCATACAAATGTTTTAACTGTGCATCATTCCTAATGCCTGTTTTTTGTTCAACATTGAAAGATTTTGTAATCTCCAACCAGGCCTCACTTTTTTTTTGATTCCAAACCGCATCAGTCTATTAAAAGTAATTCTATTAAAATACATACATTTTAATTTATGTTATGAAATATAGTTTTAGGCAACATAGGTACAGTCACTTTAGAACAAAAAAAATATTGTTAATATAATTTTGTATTATTAACCAATCATCTAAGTGAGACAACTCGTAACAATTAAATTATAGGTGATATAAAATATAAAAATAAAGGGATTTTTAATATTTAGACAATATTTTCATAGTTATTGCCTAAGCTAGGGTAGGTATCTACTAAACAAATCTAATATCTACAAAAAATAAAGACAAAATAAAGAATACATAACTTACTTTTACATTTTCAATTACATTTTTGAAAGGTGATATCAGTTCAATCAAATACTCTTTTTCTTGTTCCGAGTAATTTTTTCCTCGTTGTCTTTTAGTTTTATACATTTTTAATATTAATTTAACAAAATAACAACAAGAGAACAACACAATAAATAATATATACACTTACGACTTAACACAACGCAAATCAAATTGTTGATAAAATAATATATCAAATATATAAATCAAAAATTCTATTATCATTATTATTTTAAATTATCATTTTGTTTTGGTGATAATATTCGAAGTTCTACACATAACCCAGGTATCATGGTTAATACCATTATATTTTAGTGAACTGTTTATGCAATCAAAATGGTTCATTAAATTTTTTAGTGGTTCAATAAATCCTTTCATTAAATAAATTTAATGAACACATTTATGCAACCCGGCATTACACTATTTTATACACTGTTAAGATTTTTACACGCTGTTCAATAAAAATAATGTTACTTACTTACTCTCAAAATTTAACAAGACGTATAGATAATATAATAGCGTTTTCCACCGGTCTGCACTTTTGCACCCGGTGTGCACTGAAATAGTTCACTGATAATCGTACTGGTGCAACACAGTGCAAGAGCAGATGAAACATATTTCTCATTACTTTTCAAGTTTACCATAATTCTAAATAATGTTAGGTTAGGAACACGGTCTTTATATAAGACCGTGGTTAGGAACTGTGGTTTGAAAATACAAACAATATATATAAGCTATAAATAAAATATTAAATGTTTGTATTGTTTTTGTATATTTTTTTCTAGTCTGTTGTGAACTAAATAAATATATATGTTTAATAAAATGTGTGTGAAGTACCTATTATATTTTATAATTTAAATTTTTTTAATTAGTCTTTACTTTGTGTACATTTTTTAATTTAAATCATGGCTAGACACAATTTAGTCATAAAATTAGATTCTGAACCTTTCTATTTCCATGTGGATGAATCGGCGTTGGATTATTTTCAGCAAACTGGTAATTACCTAAGAAAATTAATAGTTAACTTATTTTGTATTTATTATGAAAAATGTATTGAAGTAGACAAACCCGGATTAAGTAGACCCAAGGCACTTTTTTTCATATAAGTAAAATTAATTGCACCTTCCTCTTTATGAGTTCTTGAATTATTTTTTTAACACAATTTTAACTTATAAATTCTGTCTCTTGACATGTAGTTTCACCAATGTTTGAAGTACTTTATAATTTAAACATTTATTTATGTAATGCATTTTTTTAAAGCAGATCCAAATGAATGTTTGCCCACATTGTTGAACTTTTTAAAAAGTTGTCAGGAAGATGGATCCATTGCGTTAAATTTGAATGAATTAAGTAGTTCAAAAATTCAAATATCAATTCCGGAAAGGTTAGGAAAGTTATTAAATTTGTATCTTTATGTTTAGACAATTACTATTCAATTTCTAATTATAGTGTGATGTTCTTTTTATATTTTATTTCATTTTAGAAACATTTCTTTCACTGTTCAACAACAAAATGTTGATTGGGATTGCATAAGCTCTTCTAGCGATCATGAAGATGATAAAAAGATTGACAAAACTTGCAATAGCATTAGTGCTAGCAAATCCTTGAATAGCAGTGAGTATAATATACTATAATTAATTTAAAACTAAGAATTTACATAATTTTAAAGCAATAATTTATTAAATATATATTTATATATAAAATGTGTATACTAGTATAGGTAAATATGATTTGGAATTCAAAAATATATATGTATATTTCTAATTTTGAATTCATTGTTAATCTCGTTATCTTAATATTTAAATTATGAGTGAATTTTATATTTTAACTAGCTGCCGGTGAAACGCCTTTCGGGATCAAAAGTATAAACATAGCTCTAGCTGCCGGTGAAATACAGGTGAATTATAGAGTCTTTTGATTGTGAAGTATTTAAATGCGAGATTCGTTAAAAAACCAAGTTTCTATGGAGAAATTAAAAAAAAAATTGCATACGATAATGTAAGAAAAACAGTTGGTTTTTTAGTTACTGTGGGTGGCAGATAGACTGAGGTGCTATAATGTAATCAATTTTATATTGATAATACCGTATCGGATTCGTGGAAGATGCCGCCTATGGCTAGCAGACACTCATCACTCTAATAATTTAAAAGTTTGAATAATGAATAATATAATTGAGTTTAAAAATAAGAAACTATTTATTTATTTTTCTCGTGTATATGTATTAATTATTATTTTATTAATACAATAGTGGCCGGTGTGAAACGCCTTTCGGGATCAAAAGTATAAACATGATACATTTTATTTACACGAACACCGCCGAAAGCGTTAGGTTTAACAACTCGATTTAACGTATATGGGTTGTGTCTAGAAGTCGGCTCATTAGAGTGACGAAAATAGGAGCCGTTGTAAAACTACTATCAATTTTTTTTTTACCAGGACACTGCAAAAAGCGGGAGAGTCATTCCAAATGTTTGGCTCGAGGACCTCCGCTTTATTATCATTTTTTTTTACCGGGACGCCGCGAAAAGCGTTAGGTTTAACGTATATGGGTTGTGTCTAGAAGTCGGTTTATTAGAGTGAGGAAAATAGGAGCCGTTGTAAAACTACTATCGGTATCAAAAATGATACATTATCAATGTATTTACATTATATATACCAAGCGACCAAGGACACCGACGAAAGTAGGATACGGTTTTTCTTTGAAAACACACATTTATACAATGAACGTATAGAGGATAAATCTAGAGGTCGGTTATTAGAGTGATGTAAAGAGTAATTCTGGTCAGTGGGGACGGAAAAAAAACTATTTTCAGATATTTTTTATCTTTTTTATATTTTAGTTATTGAGAACGCCGCCGTAAGTAGGATACAGTTTTTTTAACGTCTAGATCGAACGCGTGTAGGATAAGTCTAGAGGTTGGTGTATTGGAGTGACGTATAGAATAATTACAGAACCTCAGTGGCCGGAGTGAAACGCCTTTCGGGATCAAAAGTATAAACATGAATAAATTTTATTCACACGGACACCGCCGAAAGCGTTAGGTTTAACTACTCGATTTAACGTATATGGGTTGTGTCTAGAAGTCGGCTCATTAGAGTGACGAAAATAGGAGCCGTTGTAAAACTACTATCGGTATCAAAAATGATACATTATCAATGTATTTACATTATATATACCAAGCGTTCGGCTCGAGGAGCTCCGCTCCTCGGCCAGGACACCGACGAAAGTAGGATACGGTTTTTCTTTGAAAACACACATTTATACAATGAACGTATAGAGGATAAATCTAGAGGTCGGTTATTAGAGTGATGTAAAGAGTAATTCTGGTCAGTGGGGACGGAAAAAAAACTATTTTGAGATATTTTTTATCTTTTTTATATTTTAGTTATTGAGAACGCCGCCGTAAGTAGGTTAGGTTAGGTTAAACAATTTTGTTTAAACATTATTATAGTTGAAAAAGATCAACTTTATATTTTTATGATAATAATAATAAAATAAAATGCAAAGAAATGTTCAAATAGAAAGTTTAAATAAAACAGTGTTTTAAAAATGATGAATGTGCCTAAATTAATAAAATTCTTTGTAAAGCTCAGTTGATGTAATGAACATTATTTTTACTCACCGTAAGAAAATTTGAGTGCTCCACAATAAACATAAATAAATAAATTTGTATAAATTGACTGTAATTACAGTACCAAACAGTAAATGCAAACAGATTTGATTAGATTTATTCATTTGAGTTGGATAAGGGCAATGGAAGTAACTATCAACTTAATTATTATTATATATTATTTTTATATAAAATCAAGCAAAGAGATGCAAGTTGAATCAAAATTATGAACTAACATGTTAACCATTTTTTGAACAGCTACTTAGGTCTGGTCAAAATATATTATACCCAATTTTGCTAAGAGAAAATCATTTTTATTGTAAATGTATATTACCATAGACAAAAGCCGATAAGGTACGGGTCAATTGAGTATTTACTATAGCATTTTCACATAATAGTTCTAACTACAATTTACAATTAGTGTTTTCTAAAGAATCATAATTCAGGGCTCTGAAGTTATGCACTTAAAAATTCCAAAATATGCGCTATAAATGGCACGAAAAAATGAAAAATAAGTATTTAACTTGAAAAACTTTAACAAAATCTAAAAAAAAAAAATATGCACTAAAAATCTCTTAATATTTTGTATTTAACATAATAATTGTATGTAGTCAAGTAATGAATAATAATTGTTATGAAAATTTCTACAACTAAACCAAGCTTACTTAAAAAAAACTTTAAGACACTAATAATGCAATAAGTTAGTGAACTATTGTTTAAACATTATTATAGTTGAAAAAATATCAACTTTATATATTTTGATAGTAAAATAAAATGAAACAAAAGGTTCATACAGAAAGTGTTAATAAAACAGTGTTTTAAAAATGAAGGTGAACATATAATGAACATTTTTTTTACTAATAAATTACTATAGATTGAATCAAAATTATGAACTAACATTTCATACATTTTTTGAATAGCTACATAAGTCTGTTTAAAATACATGATACCCATTTTCCCAAGAGAAAATCATTTTTATTGTAAATGTATATATTACCATAGACAAAAGCCAATAAGGCACGGCTCAATTGAGTATTTACCATAGCATTTTCACATAATAGTTCTAACTACAATTTACAATTGAAAATAGCAATCAGTATTTATTAAAAGGTTTATACAAAAAGAAAAAAGTATACATTTACATATACGGTTTTTTTTATAACAATAACCCTAACATTGTTAGTATTGTGGAAATTAGTTTTTTTAGACGTGGAAAGCTCTTATTGTGACTACTCGATAACGTATTGTAGTTGAATACAGCAGTAAGTAATAAGTACAATCAGATTCTGAAAAAAAATTATGTATGTACAATTAATATAATTTTTTAACGTTTTGTGGGTATAATTTTTGTAAGGGGACCATAGTATTAATGAGTTGAAATCACAACAAACAGGTACCTATAATAATGAAACGCTTTAAGTTAAACGAAGGGAAAAAAAGGTATTTAAATATCATAGATGTGATAGAGTCGTTGTGTGTGGAAATGTGAAATAAAAAAAATTCTGTATGTTATTGCATCATAACTACTGCTATTATTAAAACAATAATTATAATATGTTCGACATTAGTTACGAATTCGCATGAAAGCGAATTCGCATCCAGAGAGAACCACGTGGAGGTTGTCGAACCTTCTCTCCGCCCCCCTTCCAATATACGGAAGTAGATGCTACCATATGTGTCCATTTAGCCCTTCTCCAATCAGTAATATTCCATCAGACAATCAAAATAATATGTATGTATGTATGTAAGTATAGAGATAATCTAGTGGCCGGTGTAAAACTATTATCGTTTAGATAATAAGAAACGGTTAAGATAATAAAAAAATAATTGTGTGTATTAGTTTTATAAGGGGACCGTAGTATTTATTAAAGAGTTAAAATCACATTAAACTGGTACGTATAATAATGAAACGCTTTAAGATAAACGAATGGAAAAAAAGGTATTTAAATTTAAAATATTATAAATGTGATACAGTCATTGTGTGTGGAAATGTAAAATAAAAATTTCATTGGACGTATAGTGGCTAAGTCTAGAGGTCGGTATGATGAAAGACGTATAGAGCTCTCGATGTATAATATTAGATAAATTTCACATTAGATAAATTTCACATTGTATTTCAGACTATTTTGTAGAGCGGACTAACACCGTGGGTACCGTCTTTCCATCAAGAAAGACTAACGCCGTGCGCACCGCTGACATTGGTCAGCTAGCTAAATGGGTACCGTCTTTCGACTAACGCCATAACACATCGGGTACCGTCAACGCGTCTACGCCATAGACTGATTTAAAAGAAAGGGCTAAATTCACATATCATACCACCAGGAAGCCTAAAGCACTTCTCGGTATACGACGTTCTTGGTGACGAACCTGCCTTTGTCGTCTGCACACAGGCCAACTTTGATGGAACCCGAGTTTCTGACTCGTGAAAAAGCCACGTACAGCTGACCGTGTGTGAATACTGGACACGGTAGCAACAAACCGACTCGATCAAACGTTTGGCCCTGGGACTTGTTGATCGTCATGGCGAACGATAACCGCACGGGAAATTGAACGCGCCGCATGACAAAAGGTAGATCGTCTTCCTCGCTGGACGTGAGCGGTATGGCCGGAACGATTACCTCGTCTTGCGCATCGCCTGTACCAGACAACAACCTCGCTTTGAAGTTGTGTCGCCGCAACTGGGTGACCACCAACCTCGTACCGTTACAGAGTCGCCTCTTGGGATCGAGGTTCCGGAGTAACATTACGACGGCGCCGACTTTTAAGACCAATTTGTACTTCAATTTTAATAATTCAATTTTAAATAATTTGAGAATATTGTGTTAATACATTAAAATTGGTAAAAAATAATTGTAGGATGAAACTACAAAATGATCAAATACACATAGGTACCTATTTTATATTGAGTACTCTAGAAATTAAAATTAAAAAAACTGACATTTGTAAAGCGTACTTGTATAAAAAAAATATTTTTACACCGTTAAACATAACGTGTTCAGACAATATAAATACACAGATAAACCCAACAGTGTCTGGAACATTGTAAGAAAAAAAAAAATTGTATGTTTGTGTTTAGATTTGACATTTTAAAATACAATGAAGTATCAAAACAATCGGTATAATATGAAATAGGTACTTATACTTTAGTACTTGGCGTTGTTATTTTTCTGTATACCAAGTGGCACAAATAAAAAAAATTCAAATATATATACATAGTTTGTTTCAAAATTTAAATACCCTGTGACATTTGAAATTGGATTAAAAACCTAACAATACCTACAGTGCTATCATTATGCATGATATATATTATGTATTGTGTAATCAATATTATTATCATAATAATATTGTTTGCATTCTAAAAAAAAAAAAAAAATATATATATATATATATATATATATATATATATATATATATATATATATATGAACCTAAACATTGTAATAATAAAACAACTTTATAAAACAGTGACTGAATTGACTACATGCTGGAGATAAATATTTTGTACCATAAATTACCTGGGGTGGGACATCTGCCAATCGAACGTCTACGACCTCGATGTCATCGTCGTTGACATCTGCGACCTCCTCAGCAACAACTCGAGGCTCCTCAGTTGGCATTACCAAGTCCTCAAGTCCTATTTCGACGACTTCCATTTCGACGTTGTCCACATTCACTTCTTCTTCAATGACCTCCGGAAGTTCGACGACTATGTCGTTCTCGTGGGCATCAATAGCTGGCTGAAAATTAAATTAAAATAAATATTTAATTTCCGACGGCTTTGAAAAAATTGTATATTATAAACAAAATGAAATAATTCACGTAATAGTATATTAATTGATAAAAATATTTAAAGTGAAAATATTGCAGAAAACAATAATAAGAAAAAATATACACAATGTAATAAATTAAATTTGTGAACTTACAATTCCTATCGTCGGGACCGCATGACGACGTAAACGATGCCTGTTAGCCGTAATTGAAAAATCGGCATTCGCAAAATGTCGAGAGCATATTGTTGAAGAGGGTTGCACGGATTCACGGAGAACGCCAAATCTCTCCACGTACCTCAGCCAAAGTTCATGACGCTCGGGGTTCGCACGTGGAAATCTGAAAAATACCGTATCATAAGAAATGTATAAAAAAGAGTTGTAATCGCGCGATTACTGTTAACATACCGGTGTAGCGAGTAACCACCATCAACCTGTCTACAAATCAAACAAAATTGTGGCATAATTGTAACGGATATATAGAAAATAAAAGTGTAAAACGAAAAAATTAAAAAAAGCGATCAGTTGTCAGTACCACGGAAATCTGATCACTAACCAACAAAAGTCAAAACCCGCATCTACGAAATTACAATTTACATGTAAAAACAGCAGGAAAATAAATCACCATCTGAACTTTGAACCATAGAGCTCAGCGCGTTTAACAGAAATAGTACGTCTTGTTATTAAAAAGCAACAGTGCAGACACGTTTGTGGGAGGAATCAAACGTACATATTTTTTAGCTTTTTAATTTCAATTTATATTATAAAAATTACTTAATAATTTTTTAGTATGATAAAATAATTAAATTCCATTATTCTTTACACGTTTCATTATTTTTGTATTTTAATACAAATATAAACAAAATGTATTATTTTTCATAAAGTGAATAACAATATTGTTTGGCAACACTGGAAACCATACATTTAGACCAAAGAAAAATCGTCTAACGAATAATTTTTTTTTTTTATTAATGAGGTTTTCACCGAACACGTGAGTAAAATTATTATTAATTATTTTACCATTTTTTTTAGACGTAATTTATTTATTTTGTTTGTTTTCTAAAATGCAGAATGAAAATTATAATTAATAAATCGCCGCCGGCGATTAAGAAGTAAGTTTTTTAAATGAAAAAATAAATCGAATGCATTTTTTGTATTATTGTATGCAACTATTCTTATGTCAAAAAATGTAGCCACCCGATATACAACAGTATAAGGTGTATCTAATCTTTTCTAAATTGACTTTTTTCAGAATGCTTCATATGCAAAAAAACTGGCCACGTGGCCCGAATGTGTCCCCGTAAGTTTCAATGTTTTTTCATCTTTAAGCATTATTATTATTTTAAAACATATATATATATATATATAGTTTTATTTAATCCAACCAGAAAAACACCGTAAAAGTCCGCGCCACCACCACCACCACCACCACCACCACCACCTGCACCAAAAAAAAAAAAAAATGATACCGAGGACATGCTAATAAGTATGTACAAAATGTAATATATAGAGACTGTTCTAAGAATCTGTTCTAACTTTTAAGTATTTATACCCATTTATTTTTTTGTTTCAGCTGATTTTCAGGATAAAATAGATTTGTAAGTAGTGAGTAATGATAATCAATTTCAATTTTCTAATGCATACATTTATAAATTTTTTACAGATGAACCAATAAGTTTTTTTTTTTTTGAAATAAAAATATTTAAAATATATTTAATTTGTTTTTATTTCGTTCAACAAAAAAATAATATAATCATTTTATTTCTCCTTACATCCTAAATATGTTCATTAACATTATATACTTTAAAAAATAAAATCAAATGAAGGCTGTAGTAATTGCTGGTCGGATTGTAGTAGTTAAAAGGTTTACTGACTATGTGTGAAAATTGTTGAAAAGGCGAATAGGTAATTTATTGAAGGTAATCTGATGTAGGCAGCTATGGACGGTAAGTGTATAATAATAAAGAACCAACAATCTGGAAAAAGTGGTCGGTGTTCCATAAGAAGACTTAATAAAATAACTTTTTAACTTTTAAAATATCATAAAAGAAAAACAACTATTTTGTATAACATATAGTTGAATAATATTAATACTATCAAAAGACATAATATGTATGAACACAAACAGAGAGGAAATTATTTTATATATTATATTGAGATTAAAGTATCCAATTCAAAAGTAAGTAGGTATTGTTTATGACACATAACATTGCAAATGTATTTAACTTTTTAAACATATCTTTCTATTTTTTTTGTAACATCATTCATTGTAATTCTATTTTATGAAAATAGAAAAAAGGAATGAGTATTATACTGAAGTCAAACAATAAGTATCTAGAAATGTTGGAGAAATGAGAGTATTTCAACAATATTATGTGTACATAAATGTGATAATATATGACTGGTATTTTTAAATAATATGATGGCATTGAACCATTTGTAAATGCATTTCACCACAGTCAAAATCAGTGGTTAGTTTGGTTAGTTTGGTTAAAATAATGTAATTATTTATTGTAACGCTTTTGATTAGCAGACGGTTATGGTAGGCATATATTTAAAATATTTAAAATTTGCCTTTTACCATTGTAAAAGTATTAGTTTAAAATCGACAAACACAGACAATTAACTATTTGCATATTTACTATCATTTTAAAATATATATTCATTTGTTTTTAAGAGAATTTCAACAGTCATAATACATGCAAATACAATTGTACAATTAGGGGTACTGTCAAATAAATTTCGTAGTATGGAAAATGTTTTGAAAATAATAATACAATAATTTCATAATATAATTATGTGACAGTATTTGTAATTTTTTTATAGTATTTTCTGGATCAAAAGTGTAATAATCGAATATTTATAATATAATAAATTGTAAAAGTCAATAATCCGGGAACACGGTGTTAATACCTATCTATAATAACTACCTATCTACCGAAATCAGTTCAACAAATATCAATATAGAACATAGAATATCTGTTTTATTAAGAAAGTATTTGTATTTATTTTTTGCACCGGCCTAGTACTTTCAAGACCGATTCTGTCAAAGTACATTTCAGTTTTCAGTACTTACCTAAATCATTTATTATCATGAATATGATAACCGGTGGGCAGCATGAAACTACATATTAATACAAATGAGTACCTATTATTTCTCGAGTACTCTAGAGGTACAAAAAAGTCACAAAACACTTATATGAGTACACTTTGTATAAAAGATACACGGTCAAACGTAATGCGTTTAAATCATATAATATATTATTATATAGGACATATAGGATACTAACTATATAGGATTACAAACTAAATAGTAGTTTAAAACATTTTTATTAAGAAAAAAACACAGCAAAAACGTACAAAACACGATAAAACTCGAGTAGTACACATATAATATAATAACAATAATAATAATAATAACAATAGTGGTACGAACAAAAAACTACAAAAACGCGTAAATTTTTTTCGCGTAAATTTGCGTAAACGTATAATAAAACACGAATACACGATAAAAACTCGAGTAGTAGAGTGAATTATTCGTTTTTAATATATAATTATTACGACGAAAGTAATATAAGACAAAAGCAACGTGTTATCACGATACACGGGGCCGCGTTATCAACAGACGACATAGAGTAGTGCGAATTGGCGGGAAACGATCACGGGGCAATTTCTTTTTCAAAAGGAAAAATGAAAAATCGACCTTTTTTGGGCGCGCGAACGCGTAAAACGACGTCCGGGGACGGGGACAGAATATTTCGAATGAGAACGGAATTTTATAGTATGAGAAAAAGGAAAAAACGGCGTTTAAAAAATAGTGGGAAAGTGAGGTTATGTTTACCAACACGTTTTATTATATAAGACTAGCTGCCGGTGAAACGCCTTTCGGGATCAAAAGTATAAACATGATAAATTTTATTTATACGGACACCGCCGAAAGCGTTAGGTTTAACGTATATGGGTTGTGTCTAGAAGTCGGTTTATTAGAGTGAGGAAAATAGGAGCCGTTGTAAAACTACTATCGGTATCAAAAATGATACATTATCAATGTATTTACATTATATATACCAAGCGTTCGGCTCGAGGAGCTCCGCTCCTCGGCCAGGACACCGACGAAAGTAGGATACGGTTTTTCTTTGAAAACACACATTTATACAATGAACGTATAGAGGATAAATCTAGAGGTCGGTTATTAGAGTGATGTAAAGAGTAATTCTGGTCAGTCGGGACGGAAAAAAAACTATTTGAGATATTTTTTATCTTTTTTGTATTTTAGTTATTGAGAACGCCGCCGTAAGTAGGATACAGTTTTTTTAACGTCTAGATCGAACGCGTGTAGGATAAGTCTAGAGGTTGGTGTATTGGAGTGACGTATAGAATAATTACAGAACCTCAGTGGCCGGTGTGAAACGCCTTTCGGGATCAAAAGTATAAACATGATAAATTTTATTTACACGGACACCGCCGAAAGCGTTAGGTTTAACTACTCGATTTAACGTATATGGGTTGTGTCTAGAAGTCGGCTCATTAGAGTGACGAAAATAGGAGCCGTTGTAAAACTACTATCAATTTTTTTTTTTACCAGGACACTGCGAAAAGCGGGAGAGTCATTCCAAATGTTTGGCTCGAGGAGCTCCGCTTTATTATCAATTTTTTTTACCGGGACGCCGCGAAAAGCGTTAGGTTTAACGTATATGGGTTGTGTCTAGAAGTCGGTTTATTAGAGTGAGGAAAATAGGAGCCATTGTAAAACTACTATCGGTATCAAAAATGATACATTATCAATGTATTTACATTATATATACCAAGCGTTCGGCTCGAGGAGCTCCCAGGACACCGACGAAAGTAGGATACGGTTTTTCTTTGAAAACACACATTTATACAATGAATGTATAGAGGATAAATCTAGAGGTCGGTTATTAGAGTGATGTAAAGAGTAATTCTGGTCAGTCGGGACGGAAAAAAAACTATTTTGAGATATTTTTTATCTTTTTTATATTTTAGTTATTGAGAACGCCAACGTAAGTAGGATACAGTTTTTTTAACGTCTAGATCGAACGCGTGTAGGATAAGTCCAGAGGTTGGTGTATTGGAGTGACGTATAGAATAATTACAGAACCTTAGTGGCCGGTGTGAAACGCCTTTCGGGATCAAAAGTATAAACATGATAAATTTTATTTACACGGACACCGCCGAAAGCGTTAGGTTTAACGTATATGGGTTGTGTCTAGAAGTCGGTTTATTAGAGTGAGGAATATAGGAGCCGTTGTAAAACTACTATCGGTATCAAAAATGATACATTATCAATGTATTTACATTATATATACCAAGCGTTCGGCTCGAGGAGCTCCGCTCCTCGGCCAGGACACCGACGAAAGTAGGATACGGTTTTTCTTTGAAATCACACATTTATACAATGAACGTATAGAGGATAAATCTAGAGGTCGGTTATTAGAGTGATGTAAAGAGTAATTCTGGTCAGTCGGGACGGGCAAAAAACTATTTTGAGATATTTTTTATCTTTTTTATATTTTAGTAATTGAGAACGCCGCCGTAAGTAGGATACAGTTTTTTTAACGTCTAGTGGCCGGTGTGAAACGCCTTTCGGGATCAAAAGTATAAACATGATAAATTTTATTTACACGGACACCGCCGAAAGCGTTAGGTTTAACTACTCGATTTAACGTATATGGGTTGTGTCTAGAAGTCGGCTCATTAGAGTGACGAAAATAGGAGCCGTTGTAAAACTACTATCAATTTTTTTTTTACCAGGACACTGCGAAAAGCGGGAGAGTCATTCCAAATGTTTGGCTCGAGGAGCTCCGCTTTATTATCAATTTTCTGTTACCGGGACGCCGCGAAAAGCGCTAGGTTTAACGTATATGGGTTGTGTCTAGAAGTCGGTTTATTAGAGTGAGGAAAATAGGAGCCGTTGTAAAACTACTATCTGTATCAAAAATGATACATTATCAATGTATTTACATTATATATACCAAGCGTTCGGCTCGAGGAGCTCCGCTCCTCGGCCAGGACACCGACGAAAGTAGGATACGGTTTTTCTTTGAAATCACACATTTATACAATGAACGTATAGAGGATAAATTTAGAGGTCGGTTATTAGAGTGATGTAAAGAGTAATTCTGGTCAGTCGGGACGGAAAAAAAACTATTTTGAGATATTTTTTATCTTTTTTATATTTTAGTTATTGAGAACGCCGCCGTAAGTAGGATTCAGTTTTTTTAACGTCTAGATGGCCGGTGTGAAACGCCTTTTGGGATCAAAAGTATAAACATGATAAATTTTATTTACACGGACACTGCCGAAAGCGTTAGGTTTAACTACTCGATTTAACGTATATGGGTTGTGTCTAGAAGTCGGCTAATTAGAGTGACGAAAATAGGAGCCGTTGTAAAACTACTATCAATTTTTTTTTTACCAGGGCACTGCGAAAATCGGGAGAGTCATTCCAAATGTTTGGCTCGAGGAGCTCCGCTTTATTATCAATTTTTTTTACCGGGACGCCGCGAAAAGCGTCAGGTTTAACGTATATGGGTTGTGTCTAGAAGTCGGTTTATTAGAGTGAGGAAAATAGGAGCCGTTGTAAAACTACTATCGGTATCAAAAATGATACATCATCAATGTATTTACATTATATATACCAAGCGTTCGGCTCGAGGAGCTCCACTCCTCGGCCAGGACACCGACAAAAGTAGGATACGGTTTTTCTTTGAAAACACACATTTATACAATGAATGTATAGAGGATAAATCTAGAGGTCGGTTATTAGAGTGATGTAAAGAGTAATTCTGGTCAGTCGGGACGGGCAAAAAAACTATTTTGAGATATTTTTTATCTTTTTTATATTTTAGTAATTGAGAACGCCGCCGTAAGAAGGATACAGTTTTTTTTAACGTCTAGGGGCCGGTGTGAAACGCCTTTCGGGATCAAAAGTATAAACAATGATAAATTTTATTACACGGACACCGCCGAAAGCGTTAGGATTAACTACTCGATTTAACGTATATGGGTTGTGTCTAGTAGTCGGCTCATTAGAGTGACGAAAATAGGAGCCGTTGTAAAACCTACTATCAATTTTTTTTTTACCAGGACACTGCGAAAGGGGAGAGTCATTCCAAATGTTTGGCTCGAGGAGCTCCGCTTTAATATCAATTTTCTGTTACCGGGGACGCCGCGAAAGCGTTAGGTTTAACGTATATGGGTTGTGTCTAGAAGTCGGTTTATTAGAGTGAGGAAAATAGGAGCCGTTGTAAAACTACTATCTGTATCAAAAATGATACATTATCAATGTATTTACATTATATATACCAAGCGTTCGGCTCGAGGAGCTCCGCTCCTCGGCCAGGACACCGACGAAAGTAGGATACGGTTTTTCTTTGAAAACACACATTTATACAATGAACGTATAGAGGATAAATCTAGAGGTCGGTTATTAGAGTGATGTAAAGAGTAATTCTGGTCAGTCGGGATGGGCAAAAAACTATTTTGAGATATTTTTTATCTTTTTTATATTTTAGTTAGTGAGAACGCCGCCGTAAGTAGGATACAGTTTTTTTAACGTCTAGATGGCCGGTGTGAAACGCCTTTCGGGATCAAAAGTATAAACATGATAAATTTTATTTACACGGACACATTCCGAAAGCGTTAGGTTTAACTTCTCGATTTAACGTATATGGGTTGTGTCTAGAAGTCGGCTCATTAGAGTGACGAAAATAGGAGCCGTTGTAAAACTACTATCAATTTTTTTTTTACCAGGACACTGCGAAAAGCGGGAGAGTCATTCCAAATGTTTGGCTCGAGGAGCTCCGCTTTATTATCAATTTTATTTTACCGGGACGCCGCGAAAAGCGTTAGGTTTAACGTATATGGGTTGTGTCTAGAAGTCGGTTTATTAGAGTGAGGAAAATAGGAGCCGTTGTAAAACTACTATCGGTATCAAAAATGATACATTATCAATGTATTTACATTATATATACCAAGCGTTCGGCTCGAGGAGCTCCACTCCTCGGCCAGGACACCGACAAAAGTAGGATACGGTTTTTCTTTGAAAACACACATTTATACAATGAATGTATAGAGGATAAATCTAGAGGTCGGTTATTAGAGTGATGTAAAGAGTAATTCTGGTCAGTCGGGACGGAAAAAAAACTATTTTGAGATATTTTTTATCTTTTTTATATTTTAGTTATTGAGAACGCCAACGTAAGTAGGATACAGTTTTTTTAACGTCTAGATCGAACGCGTGTAGGATAAGTCCAGAGGTTGGTGTATTGGAGTGACGTATAGAATAATTACAGAACCTCAGTGGCCGGTGTGAAACGCCTTTCGGGATCAAAAGTATAAACATGATAAATTTTATTTACACGGACACCGCCGAAAGCGTTAGGTTTAACTACTCGATTTAACGTATATGGGTTGTGTCTAGAAGTCGGCTCATTAGAGTGACGAAAATAGGAGCCGTTGTAAAACGACTATCAATTTTTTTTTACCAGGACACTGCGAAAAGCGGGAGAGTCATTCCAAATGTTTGGCTCGAGGAGCTCCGCTTTATTATCAATTTTTTTTACCGGGACGCCGCGAAAAGCGTTAGGTTTAACGTATATGGGTTGTGTCTAGAAGTCGGTTTATTAGAGTGAGGAAAATAGGAGCCGTTGTAAAACTACTATCGGTATCAAAAATGATACATTATCAATGTATTTACATTATATATACCAAGCGTTCGGCTCGAGGAGCTCCCAGGACACCGACGAAAGTAGGATACGGTTTTTCTTTGAAATCACACATTTATACAATGAACGTATAGAGGATAAATCTAGAGGTCGGTTATAAGAGTGATGTAAAGAGTAATTCTGGTCAGTCGGGACGGGCAAAAAACTATTTTGAGATATTTTTTATCTTTTTTATATTTTAGTAATTGAGAACGCCGCCGTAAGTAGGATACAGTTTTTTTAACGTCTAGTGGCCGGTGTGAAACGCCTTTCGGGATCAAAAGTATAAACATGATAAATTTTATTTACACGGACACCGCCGAAAGCGTTAGGTTTAACTACTCGATTTAACGTATATGGGTTGTGTCTAGAAGTCGGCTCATTAGAGTGACGAAAATAGGAGCCGTTGTAAAACGACTATCAATTTTTTTTTTACCAGGACACTGCGAAAAGCGGGAGAGTCATTCCAAATGTTTGGCTCGAGGAGCTCCGCTTTATTATCAATTTTTTTTACCGGGACGCCGCGAAAAGCGCTAGGTTTAACGTATATGGGTTGTGTCTAGAAGTCGGTTTATTAGAGTGAGGAAAATAGGAGCCGTTGTAAAACTACTATCTGTATCAAAAATGATACATTATCAATGTATTTACATTATATATACCAAGCGTTCGGCTCGAGGAGCTCCGCTCCTCCGCCAGGACACCGACGAAAGTAGGATACGGTTTTTCTTTGAAAACACACATTTATACAATGAATGTATAGAGGATAAATCTAGAGGTCGGTTATTAGAGTGATGTAAAGAGTAATTCTGGTCAGTCGGGACGGGCAAAAAACTATTTTGAGATATTTTTTATCTTTTTTATATTTTAGTAATTGAGAACGCCGCCGTAAGTAGGATACAGTTTTTTTAACGTCTAGTGGCCGGTGTGAAACGCCTTTCGGGATCAAAAGTATAAACATGATAAATTTTATTTACACGGACACCGCCGAAAACGTTAGGTTTAACTACTCGATTTAACGTATATGGGTTGTGTCTAGAAGTCGGCTCATTAGAGTGACGAAAATAGGAGCCGTTGTAAAACTACTATCAATTTTTTTTTTACCAGGACACTGTGAAAAGCGGGAGAGTCATTCCAAATGTTTGGCTCGAGGAGCTCCGCTTTATTATCAATTTTCTGTTACCGGGACGCCGCGAAAAGCGTTAGGTTTAACGTATATGGGTTGTGTCTAGAAGTCGGTTTATTAGAGTGAGGAAAATAGGAGCCGTTGTAAAACTACTATCGGTATCAAAAATGATAATATAATTATTTGGATATTTCTAGGACTAAACTTTAAGACACTAATACTGCAATAAGTTAGCGAACACAATTCCTGCAGAAAATTTTGTTTAAACATTATTATAGTTGAAAAATATCAACTTTATATATAATAATAAAATAAAATTTCAATACACACTAAGTCCACATTGTACAAATCTCTACTCAGACCCATTTGGGCGTACGGTATGCAAATCTGGGGATGTGCCAAACCTTCCCAAGTCTACACTATCCAAGCTTCCCAGTCCATCACTCGGATAGCCTCGGTTAGCCTCGGACCCATGGTATGTAACAAATGAAACCCTACACAATGGTTTAGAAATTCCAACAGTTGACCAACTAGCTAAATTATACTACAAAAGATTTCACTCCAAACTACAACACCATCCCAATCCTTTAGTCACTCACCTAGCATCACGTACTCTTCCTGACAACCCACCACGCCGACTTAAAAGAAATTGGTCCCGTGAGCTATTGAATTAATGATCAAAAAATTAAATTACTAGCGGGTACCATCGCTGTATGATTTCCCTCATCATGTGCCTCATGTGTATTTTTATTATGTATATAGTATTATATCAATTATCTATTTTACTTATTGTGTTATGTAATACAGATTGTAAATTTTCATATTAAAAAATAAAAAAAATAAAGAAATTACTCCGGATCTTTAAAGATTTTAATACGATAATAATGATAGTTTTTAGTATTATTTTACTAAACAATTTTAACATTTCCAGCTCACATAAAGTAATTAAAAAAAAAAAAATTGTTTACGGGTCCAGATGAAGATTACGGGGCCGTCGAACTAGGATGTGAAATAATTGACATGCCATTTGATGAATATGAAAATAAAAAAAAATTGTTCTTGCAAAACTTAATGTTGAGTACTGAAGAAATAACTGCAATAGAACGGGATACTGTTGGGCAGCAAGATAACGATCAATGGCACATACAAAGAAAATTAAGGCTCACCGCATCAAATTTTGGAAAAGTGTGTAAATTGTGACCAACAACATCTCGAGCCAATACCGTAAAATATATATTGTACGATATTTTTCAAGGAAATTCAGCAACCAGGTAAGATAAAATACAAAATATAGATGAATTGTAAATAATTAAATGTTCAACACAATTTAACCGTAAAGTAGTATGTTTTTTTTTTGCAGGTATGGGATTGAAAATGAGTCTATAGCTCAGTACGCAGTTCAAGAAAAATTAAATACTGTCATAGAGCCTGCCGGTTTATTTATATATAAACGTCTACCATTTCTTGCAGCAAGCCCAGATGGATTGATAAATGATCTCTATTATAGAGACAAAATGCCCTCCTAGCATCAAAGAATACACTCCCGAAGTTAAAAACGGAAAATTAAAATGTATGATAAATATCGAGGGAAAACTTATTTTGAAAAAAACGGACAGTTATTATTATCAAATACAGGGACAACTAATCATAACGGAGAAAACATTTTGTTATTTTGTTGTTTGGACTCCTACCTAAAAGTACCTATATATATATACTTTGTTTTAGTAATTTTACGTATACTTACTTTTAAAACAAACATTTTAACGTTTTTTTTAGGATTTGTTATAGATAAAATAACTAGAGAAAAAGATTTTTGGATAAATTCAATTGAACAGCATGTAACAAAATTTTATATGGATTCTATTCTCCCAGAAATAATAGATTCTAGGTTCGACAAAGGGTTACCGATACGATCAGATATCTAACTATATTGCATAATTTATGATAATGAATAATTACAATAATTATTAAATGACTGACGATTTTTATAGTGTATAATCTATTTATACTATTCTATACATCATTCATAAAAAGTAAATCGAACATGTTCGGTAGAAAAAAATTATCTAAATAGTGAAAATTTGGCAAACGTTGAACCTCACACACGAGTCACGGATTGCAAATACGTAATATTATAATTAATAAATAATAATAATAATAATAATAATAATGAATAATATTACATGTTTCACGGCTTTTAAACGACGATGGTAAAGACTAATGACAGTCCGTTTGCTGATAAGGTCGGAGCGTATTATTTCGGGGAAATCACACACACACACACACACACACACACACACACACACACACACACACACACACACACACTAATAATCATTTACTAACGCACACATCCACAAGGCACAACGTCACGCGTATAAAGTATTGTCTATACTCAACCCCTTAGAAAAAGTTCGCTTCCAATCCCTTTAACATAATTTATTTTGTGCTTTTTGTTAACATAAACTATAATACCACTATTTTGATTAAAGTGAGGAGGTTCATGTAATCATAAAACGCTCTTCCAAATCAAACTTTGACGGACCGGTCCGCAGTCGCCAACTACAAGTAATGGGCGTGTCAACGACGTACATCGCGTGCTTGCGCCGCACGAAAACATCTAACAGCGCGTTCTCTCGGTCATTGTATGCGTTTCACTTTCACGCTGACATCCTCTTAAGTGTATGTTCACACACACACACACACACACATACTGGTATGGGGTATGTTATGAACTCCATAGGAATTTTAAGGTACTTGTTCATTCCACCCTTAGAAATGGATTTAGACAAGAGTTTCAAACATCAAAAAAACTAGAAAATATTAAAATGAAACTGGATTGAAATATTTACAATTATGTAATTTTTGTATGAGTATTGTATAACATTTGTCACCTCCGAGTACTTCTGGACTCCAGAGGAAATTTACACTTGTGCTTTGTTGCTTCAGATATCACATGTTTATTGTAATTTTTTTTTATCATATTAAACAATGATCAGAATTTAAGAACAAAATATTTATAAAAAAAGTGATCTTTCAATTAGTAATATACTTCTCTTCATCAGTCTTTCAATAATATATTTATGATTGCATAATATTTAAGTTCACTTATTAATTTAGGATTTCAGGCAAGGCAATAGCCAGAGAGAATTCAGATTTCAAAACTTACAAAAATGTTTTCCTTAAATAAAATTTAATTATTTTAAAAGTATTTCATATTTGAGTTACCTAAATTTAATAAAATATACATTCATATAGGTACTTAATTAATAATTACATATTTTATTGAACTTTTTAGATTTTAAAATATTTTTAGTCAAAAAATATATTCTCCTATACTCAAAACCTCATCATAATTTATTGGTGTCTATGGCCTTACCTTGAGTTATAAGTTACATTTGATTAATTGAAATTAAAATGAATACTACATTCTTAAAATGATAACGTTGCTATTGGTATATAGGACACTATAAGCAAATTTGAATTAAATAATAAATAAACATCTTTTCTAAGTATTGAAATAAAAAAGAACTTCAGAAAATTAAACTATCAGTGATGTAACTACATATTTACAATTATAATTAATAGTTTAGTCTAACTGTGTATAGAGAGGTCATGACCTATAAAGTTCGCTAATTGTTCTCTATCGTTTGTGGTTAAATTTAAGAGCTGGGACATTGTCGCAATATGTTTTCTCAGTTTTCTAGAAGTTAACAGTTTTGGTGAAGACGAACCACATTCATAGGCCGCTTTTCTAAGCCCTAAGGCAATCTGAACCACGATAACAACCAACAACTGTATTGGGAATCGCGAATAGGTACTCATTATATTCTAACACATTAACAGAATTTCTTATACTTAAAATGAGATCCAAAGATTGTTTCATGATGGGTGTCAATAATACTGGAACAGCCCTTCCTTTCTTTCCTCTTATTTCGAATCGCTCAAAACTATTTGCCAGTTTCATTTCTACTTCTGTCAGAGACTTATGAATTTCTTCTTGAATTTTTTGTGTGCTACGTTTTAATAATTCTAATTCGAAAGCTGGTGAACTTGATTTTTGTTTAAATGTAACATAATCTTGTTCAAGTAAGTTAACACGACTTTTTAAATGTGTGTTTTCGGCTTCTAATTTTGTGAACTTGATTTCAAGATTATCAAATTTTGAGTTTAGGTCGTCCAATTTTTTAGTAAATGCTTTTAATGTCTTACGTTGATCATTGACAGGATTAACTATTTTGTTTTGTGTTGTTTTTAAATCATTTATTGAACTTAAAATGTTATCCAATTTAGAATCCATCATTGGTAAATTAAGAATATAATAATTATTACATAACCGAGGGTATAACAAATATGATAAACCAATGTTTATAAACGGTAACAATATATAGTAAATTACAATTATGAATTTAAAACAAAGAGATAAGAGAGCAATAATTACTGTACCTTATTTCTTTACTACTACTAATGGAAAATTGAAAGGTGATGTTGAATTGCGTATAGTATTATAATGATTCATTTCAGTTATTTGTTTTTCGATTTCCTCTTGATATGCCAAGGGTAAGCGATATGGACGAATGTTGATGGGTTTAGTTAAACGCGGTGTATTAATATTATGTGTTACAATGTCAGTAGCGGTGAGATATTCTCCTTCGATGTGAAATAAATCGGACTATTCGGATATTAGTTCGATAAGACTTTCCTTTTCTTCGTTATTTAGATGGTCCGTAGGAATTGTACGGGTTAAATAATTTATTTTATCGCCGTCTAAACTGGTTTTGGTTATTAGTACTTTATCGTTTGTACATGGGTCCCAGTTTATATTACTTGAATTAATTTCATCAATGATCAATGGTTGTTCCGAAATATTTATGATATTACTGACAATCCCGTGTTTGTTTACTGGACTCACGCTATTCGCCAAAATTACGTCATTATTTAATAATTCTTGTTTTTGAATACTAACAGTGTCATGCTCAATATTTTCGTTATTCTTTATAAGTAAAATACAGTTACTACGCGGCGGTATAATAACAGGTTTTAGTGTTTGTTTATCGGGTATAATAAATTCGTCTTTGCTTAGATCAAGGATAATTTCGTTTTCTATTATAAAACCTCACCCAATTAAACCATCTTCTGGTATTGGGAAATCGTCGTGTACAATTTCATATTTAGCAATAAGCGTTATAGAATTTATTATTATAGGAGTGGTTACGATACCTAAAGTTTTAACAGACCATGGGTTAATGCCTTTTATATCACGTTTATTTTTTTCATTTACTTTTACGTAGTCGCAAAAGGACGATATTTTTATTAAATTCATGTCAGCGCCCGTGTCAATAAGAAAGCGTAGTTTATCGTTTACAAAATTATGTGATTTAATATTAATTTGTTCCTTATTAAGAATCGGTGTTATTACACGAACATTATTTTTTACTTCCGAGACTGTACGTTCTTCGGTTTCGTTTTCGCGATCCTGTTTTTTTTTTATTTTCGTTATATAGTCGTCTTCTACATTCGGAAATGTCGTGATTTGGTCGTTTGTAATATTTGCAAAATTTTACAGTCCCTACGTTATTGGGTTTTTGTTCGAAGCGATACGTATTCGGGTTTCGAAAGTTTGTCGGTCGGTTTGATCGACATTCATTTGCATAATGTCCCATTTTGCTACATTTATTATTATACATTTAATATGCGCTTTATTTATCCCGCGGTTTTGATTATTATTATTATTATTATTATTATTGCGAAAATTATTGGGTTTGTTATTTCTCCATGAATTAGATTTATCCGCGGTCGATTCTTTTTCCATTGCTAGTCTTACTGCGTCTTCGAAAGACGTAATATTTCGCGCTTCTATAATTAATCGGATCGATGGGTTGATACCCTCAAGAAATACGCTAAGTGCGTTAACTAATACAGTTTCTGCGATTATTCGTGATTCACTGGGAGTTTTTTCTACTGTTAATGCGCTTGTAAGTTGATGATAAATATTCTCTATACGTTTAGCAAAGGAGTGTACGTTTTCGTCGTATTTTTGTCTCGTAGAGTTTAATTGTTTTTGTAAATAATTAATAGATTGAGCGGGTTTGTAAATGGACCTAAGGTGTGTTTTTAGCTGTTCCCAGGTCGTGAATTCATGATATTTAATATTTTCAAAAGCCCCCTCTATTAATTGCGATAAAATGTGTTGTAATATAAAAGTCTGTGAAGTTTCTTCTACGTTTGCAATTGCTAATTCACATTTATTTTCAAAAAAGGTTAGTTCATTTTCCGTACCTCCACTAATTATGGCTGAGTCGATACCTATAGCTGATTTGGCCATTATATTCGGGGTATCTACAAAAGTTCGATTTAAAATTTCGTTTGAGTCGGACCTCACGTTAAAATTGTTTTCAGTATCACTATTATCGTTAGTAAGTGTGTCGTTAGTATTTGTCGTATCAATCGACGTGCCTAAATCGGAATCGGGTTTATCGTTCCTATTTGCCTGACTACGAGTAAACATCTACTCTAGTATATTAAGTCATAAGTTTGTAAAGTTACGTTGGTTTCTTTAAAAAGAAAAAAAATAAGAAAAAATACTCTCAGATAAAAAAAATATACTATTAAATAACAACTCACAGTGACTGCATGTTTGTTGAGTGTCGTGGAAAAAATGAAACTTCGTACTGCGCTGTCCCTGCGTCAGTGAAAAATGATTGAAGTTCGTGTTTATCTGAGGTCGTGTACTGCGCCGGTTGTATCCTTGAGTCAGCAAAAATGGTAGAACGAAGTGGCTCGATCATCTCGCTACGGAACTGCTATGCACGTATACCAATTGGCAAGCAATTGGGTTTTTCGAAGTAGCGTTCAGAGTTCGTCAGTTGGGTTCTTAAGTTACTTGTTTGAATTTAATCAAACGTTTTCACTCAACGAGTACCCCACAAACCTGACACCAAAAAGTATGTAGTGAACAAGGAGACTAGTCACTATACTCAATATTTATTAGACTGACGGCTTTGAGCGTGTTCTTCGATAGGTTGAGGTAAAGAGTCACAAAGTCAATGTTGGAGATTAGTAAATATGTTTATTAAAATATAGAGACAAAATGTAACTTATAGTAATTACGTTAATAAAAGAAATGTGAGGACAGACGTTACGGTCTTGCCCGAGAACAAGTGGGTTCGTGAACACTAGAGCTGGCGACGATGTAACCGCGTGGGGCTACGACCAGGTAGTGTTCGAGGCTTCGGGAACGGACTTAATCTAATTTTACAGTAAAATAGAGTCGGTATTTATACAAAATATTGGGCTCTATTTTACCCTTTCTTATACATTAATCGAGAAGCCGGATGAGGAGAACAGGTGAGTCAAAACTAGATGCGTAGAGATAGTTGTTTTTGGCAAGGATTATTAAATGTCACAAGATTATATCTTGGCATGGATGACTTTTTGTGAAAGGTCAGCCACCTGTCCAAATATTATGAATAGTGTTGACTTTTTGTGCAAGGCATGATATCAGTTTACTACACTGGTATAAAATACGTCTGAACAGGTTCACTACACAGAACTGAATGTGTTATCAATATTATGCCATGATGATAGATTTGATTTTCGTTTAATACCTTGAGATATCAGTTTGCTTTAAGATTTAACCATGAAACTATATTATCAAAAACTTCGTCATCGAAAAATAAATTGAAAAAACTGTAAGGTTCATCATTTAGCACGTGACTCTGTAACTCTGGATTTCCAGGAAAAGGAATAAACTGAGGTTTTTCATTTTTATCAGTTTCCCAGTCTTCACTAATTATATTGTCATCACTATCACTAGAAACATTGGAATTATTACATACATCCGACTCCTCAGTACCATCAGGAATATATTCATCGGAACTGTCATCAAACTCATCGTAACATTTATTGTCTGAACTGGCGTATGATAATTCATTAACTTCATCGGAATTCATTGTAAATCAATAAAATTATAACGATTAAAATGATTAAAAGTAGGTATTATTTTTACGACTCTATTTATTTCTAATTGTTGATTATATTATTCAATATACTTTATTTGAATTTTGTAAATGTAAATATAATTTGTATCTATAAATAAAAACGTTTTATAACGTTCCAAATGTGTATAAGACAGTGTGATTAACAGAAAAATATTGAACATATTGTAACAATTCAAAAATTCAATAATAACTCTATCTGCCGGCCAAAATTTGAACCAGTCATATACTCATATATATCAATACTTTATATAACGTTAAAATAAACCACAAAAAATGCATATTTGTAAAAATAAACCAGAGCCAATGTATTACGTTTTTCAAGAATATCAACCGTGTCACACATATGTGATACCGGTCTGTATCAAGATACACCGATGTCTCACATACGTGACACGTGGCCGTGAACGTGTTAAATTATATGTAAATTAGAATGTATTTTTTTTAAATGTATGTAACAGTTAAAAGAAAAGACACAAATCGACAATCGTTACACCAAATTGTAAAGGTTTGTCCAAAATGACGATTTTCAGAAGAAAATACGCATTGAAAAAAAATTACACAATTTTAACTACCAACAGTAATTTTCTAGTTAATTTTGCTGTAAGAAATTATTGTTATGAGAAATGATAAAAATGTTTACATGGCAATTCTGCATTCACATAAAAATATTAAAATATTAAGATTTTCTCATTATTAATAACTTGCTGAGCATAGTTGATTAAAATTATATTTAAATAAAATATCTAGTAGGCCATAAAATTATTTAAGTATTAAAGTATCTAGTATCTAGGTACTTACCGTTATATGTTTCTTTAAATTTGAATTACTCTTAGTAGAATTAGAGCATATTTTAAAATTTTCACACAATTTACACTTCACTTCAAATTGTGGTCATTTACCGAAATTAACTTAAATAAATTGTTTTCACAGGTAGCCGTAAATCACGTATTTCACTTTAACTGTCTAATTCCATTTTATACACAAAAATGCACTTCAAAATTATAAAATTCAGTGATTCACGAATGTCGAATTGTCGAATAATCTAAAACTTCAATCGTAATGAACTAACGAGCCATGACTAATAAGTAATAGCCAATAGGTCGTAACCCAGATATACTCGACTTCTTCATAACAAAATTTCCCAATCCACCTTAATACAGATATCAGTAATATCTGTCATAGCTCCAGTGACCACACCCCCGTAATTCTCTCAATTGGTGGATCTCCTAAACAAAATGATCGACCCTCACTCACCAAAGGACCAATCACCTGGGATTTATTCCAAACAAATCTTGACAATATAATAGATCTAGAGTTTCACTTAAAACACTAGATGAAGTCAAAATGCAGGCATGCAGCATAAAACTTGGTTGAAATTTTAAAAAAGCAGTTATTTCCTCAACTAAAACTACCCCCATTAATTCACCACCCGAAAACATTCTCCCATTAAACTTACGACTCCTTTTAAACAAAAAAAGAAATGCGAGATCGACATGGCAAAATTCTCGTCTCCCTAGCGACAAAAAAATATTCAATCACCAATCAAATCTTCTAAAAAAAAGAACTTATCAAGTGTTGTATATGCTAAATAATTAAATAATAAAAATAATATATACCACAATATTTGGAATAATAGGCCAATGAAGCAAATGTGCTGAGGTAGTACTTTGTAAAATAATACTTAAAGACGTAAGCATTGTGGTAGAGGGACAGTACGGGCCTCCTGGTGAGACATTGAGTACCGTGGTCGTTGTTGGAGACTCGTATTTTTTTGTATGTTTGTTTTTGTTTAATAAAGTTAATTCAGTAGTATATGTTATTATCCTTTTTGTGTACCATCGAGAGATAGGTATACGAAAGTGGCGCCCAACTAGTGGCTCGTCAACCTACGATTTGTTTGTGCGCGTTTTTTATACAATTTTTTTTGTGTGTACGAAGGACTGTACACACGAAAATTTTATTTTTGATTTGTGTGTGTGTGTATTTCCATACATTTTTTTTGTGTGTACGAAGGACTGTACACACGAAAAATTCCGACGACAAGACAAGATTTTACGACGACTTGGAGCAGTGATTTCAAGACGAACAATCAAAAGAAAAGTCATGTGCCAGCCAATATATTCCTCGTACGTTATTGGGTAATTTTGGTTTTTGATCGCTCGACGCTGTTTATTACTATTATTATTATTTTTTTGTGTGTGCCCGCCATCGCGTCATTATATTAAACAACGCATAATCGGCGAATCCACGTTTATCTAGACGGTGTTCTCGTCTTGTAGTCGCGTTGTTCGCGCTTACCTATACGACACAAGTACAATGCCGAACAGTACGAAAATTATATCAACTCTTTAGAACCCACTCCCAATTTTTTATGGAGAGCCACAAAAAAAATTAACTAAAATCCGAGACATCATTCCACATCTCCTCACAAGTAATAATCTACTAGCGTCAACAGACGAAGAAAAATCCCTTATTTTTGCCGAACATCTAGCTAATACATTCAAGCCCCACCAAGACATTTTCCAAATTCTGAACACTTGAGCCAAGTTAATGAGTTTATCTCTTCCCCCTACCAATGTCTCCTCCTAAAAAACCAATTTCACCCAACGAAATTGTTTGTCTTATCAAGAAATTACCTGCACGTAAAGCACTTGGGCATGACTTAATCACAAATAAAGTTTTAAAAAATCTGTCAAAAAAATGTATTAACTCATTAACACATATTTACACAATGCTGCGGCTTTCCCATTTTCCTACTACGGTAGAACTCCGATCATCCGAACGCCAATCATCCGGATGGCCAATTAACCGGACGAGAAAAAAATGTGCCAAGTCAGCTTTTTTTTTTGGTTTTAAAATATGTCACGTATTATAATTAATTATTTTGTTTCAGTTAAATATATAATAAAATTACTTGTTTATGGTTACGAATTTTAAATTATACTACATATGAATTAATAATAAATACATATAATATATTATACATACAATATATTCATACAATTATATAGCTTTTGATATATCATACGTCAATCATCCGGATATTTGCAGCTTATCCGGACTACCCTTGACATTAATTAGTCCAGATAATCGGAGTTCTACTGTATCTGGAAACATGCGGTCGTAATCGTCATACCAAAAGCAGGGAAACCAAAAAACTTGGCCTCATCATATAGACCCATCAGTAGTACATATATGCCAACCTGGCGCACTTTTGATATTTTTATATTGGTTATACCCTTTTGTTATGATATCATTATTTTTTTTTTTTCTAAATATTTTATGAAGCCTTATTTTATTTGTAGTGTGTAAATTGCACTTAATTGTCATGTACCTTTCGCAGACCACGTCGTGTTTAATAATATTAATAATTATATCACTTATTATAATTTATCCAATCCTTCTGTATTGATCAAATTATATTACTTATGAGTAATAATGAAATAAGTATACCATTAGAACTTATGAATATTTATTTAAAGAAAAAAAAAATTCCCATCTATACATATGAGTTGAATTGAATGTATTTACCCGATTATATTTCTTGAATACGATATTACAAGTTTGTTTGAGTGTACGTGAATACGATATTTTGACTTGGCGTTTTATGTGTCTTTTTACTTATTTTTGGATTTAGGTACATATGTATCGATGTTTGAATAATGTGAATATAATTATACGACTTGTCATGTGTGCGTAATATGTACACGATTTATTTTTTTTTTTTGTTGTTGGGTCATCAATGATGACTCATCATTTACACGTGTATAGTAATTTAGTATGTGAATACGAGTTTTGACTTAGCGCGTGTGTGTGCACGCGCATAGGTACATTCAATATTTTAGCAAACAGGTAGTTATTTCATTGGATAAACTGCATTATTGCGTATTTTGAGATTGGGTACCTACGTTACGGCAAAGTACGACATTAATGTACACATGTGTGGGGGACTTTACTACAAAGGTTCGTACTTAATATTAATATTTTTTATTTATTTATTTTTTTTTTGTTATCATTTATAAATCATTATTTTTCATTTTTATCATGTTTATTAAAAATTAATCTGAATTCTTCAACACAACATTTTGGATTTTAAATTTAAATGTCACATCAATATTACCGCTTACTGTTCTTTATTTAAAAAAAAAAAAAAAAAAAAAAAAAAAAAAAAAAACAATATTTTGAAAAACATAATACCATTTGTTAATACACATAGTATTTTATCACATTTTAATAATATCTTATTGTATTCAGTTTATTAAATATTACGCAAAAATTGTCTTAAATTTAATATTAATAATAATAAAAAAAGGGAAGAGAAAAAAAAATAATACCTTACATAATTGATATATTTAATGTATACTATTTTTTTTATCTATTAACTATGGTTTTTTTCTGTTTATAAAAATGATTAGATTTTTAGAAATGTATAAGTTATACTTCGATCATAAATATACCGAAATATTTTTTCACTTGGTTTTTTTAAAAAATATTTATATTATGGTCCGTGGTCTTTTTCACTTAGTTTATTTTTCTCTATTTTTTTGAGTTATTATTTTTGATTACATTATTAATATGGTCAATGAAGTTTTCTCTAGATATTTCTATTTTATAATGGCCCCAAGCTAGAGTATCAATTCCATTTTCTAGTATAAATCTTTTATCATCATGAGCACTGAGTGCTGTTTATTTTGTTCGATTGTACAAATGTCATGGTTTTTTGTTCTAAAAATATTTTGTTTAACACTTAGAGATTTTTGAGTTAATAAACATTTTTTAAAATCAATATGACATATTTCTTTATCAACCACACATTTTTTCACTCCTTTTGCTTTTTTGACTTCTTTCCCTGTACTATGTTCCGTGAAGAAATATAATTTCGATCACAGACCAATAAATTCAGCCATTATTTTACCATTAAGCTCATCTTTGAATTTCCCTATAACTTTCTTGTTTACTAATGGGATATTATAAATATTATTCAAAGGATAATCAGATGTATCATAATGGTCTATATCATTTTTCATATCTTGATAAAAATCATTCGTTTTCACTTCTATTATTAGAGAATCTGTATCACAATATAATAATCTTATTTTATCACCGTATTTCTCCTTCAAAACATTGTAATAAAAATCATACACTAATTTTTTAGAAATGTCTAATATAGTCATCCCAACATAAACTGACTGAAACAATTTGGTTGAAGTTCTTTTCTTATGTATTGCAGCTAAATTTTCTGTGAAAATCGTAGCTTTATCGAAATTTGGTTTCGCAACTAATTTTTCCAATTGCGAAGCATTTGTTACCAATCTAATATCAACATGATTTCTTACATTCATCATTGTTCTACCGAAAACACTGTTAGTCATCAATTTATATAAATCTTTTTCAAAATTATTTCTAGCTTTTGTTCTGAGATTTGTGTTTAAATCAATGTAAGGTTTTAACCAAGGAGATTGGTCAAACTCCAAGACTTTATGAATTTTCTCTATTTTCAAACCATTACGAATATATTTATTTGCGCTACGACAGATCTTACGTGATATGCAGTTGTCTGCCGCAACTTGCGCAGGTAAATAGACAAGAGGGTAACCCAAATTAGATACACATGCAAATACACCATATGTATAAATATAAAGAAAAATACCAATTAATAATTACAATAATACACGGAGTATGGGCGCCCTCCTACGATACTAAATACTAAAAAAGATAAGTCGAACTACTGACAATATTACAATAATAATAATAATAATACACAAATAGTACTCAAAATAAAATATCACCGCTGCAAGAACGTCAAAACGGATCACTGCAGACGATCTCACAAGGCCACAAACTTCGACAGCTTTCGACGTGGATGATGCACGGCAGCAGACTTCCGTTGAGGAAAACACAATGACCACGGTTAGCACACAATGGTGCTAACGAGAATGCACACACACACTGGTGGCGGACGGGATTCACCACGTCAAGGGGCACGGCACATAAACCATGCCGCGAGACGGTCACGCTAACCGCAATTCGTACGACCACGGCCAAACAAATAACGTCGAGCGAAGCACGAACACGACTGTCGCAACCGCACCCTTTTTACACCTCTGGGCGAAACGCACCGACGAAAGCAACAAACAACGAACACCGTAAAGGTCGACACGGACAACATACGCTCAAGTATGCGCGATATTCTCCGTCGCCGGATTTGTAGGATTCCGGGCGAAACGCACCGCCGGAGACAGAGACGACACAGACACCGTACAAGCCGACTAGAGGACCACTGGCTCACTCATTACGCGTACAATACGGCACGTCACACTATGGTCGCCTTTTCCCCAGGAAGGCTGACATAAAAGTGACTTTATTTTCGGCAACAAAATCAATTAGTGCCGAACACGACGATAGTCCGTACGATAACGTAGCACGGCACGTGGCAAAAGGGAACGCTATAAATTGACTGTTGCCGATAACAGATAATAGATCCGGTTTAAACAATATTCTTGTAATGTTATGTAGTGGACGACATACTTTATTTTATCATATAAATTTAAAGTGAGTTTAGGTAGTGGAACACCGTCGAATTGATTTTCTGGAGTAAGGGGGAAATCTGAATGTTTATCATGAAGTTCTTGAGGATAAGTTAAATCGATCTCGAAAATATATCCCTTAGAGGAATTTACACTAAGATTTAATATATCTGTTATTTTTTCTGAATCAATCCATTTAAATCCTCCAGAAGGTAAGTATTGAGACATTGCCCATCCATAAAGATTGTTCGCGTCTAAATATTCCAAATAAACAGAATCTTTATTTTTATTAAATTTTTCCATCATGTATTTATTGTTTGCTTTGGAATATCTAACACTACATTGAGTCATCCCTCCTCTCAATCCTTTCTCAATGAATAAATGCATATCATAATCTGTTTATAATTCCAATTCTACTCCTGTTTTTCTGAGCATACAATTCCACGCAAAACCTGGAGTTGTGTAACACCACAAAGGATCTAACTTATAAGTTTCTAAAGAGAGATGACGAAAGTTTTCAATAATATCTATCTTAATATACAACATGGTAAATTATCTGAGATGTTGTATATTAAACGCACTCCAAACTTCTTGAGCATTTTTATAATCATCGTTTGTTATATGTTTTATTGTAAGAGAACTAAAGAAAAGTTCTTTGGGAGGTAAACATGTTTCACTATACTTTTCGATGCAATCCATATACTCATAAGGATAAGATAATTTTTTAGTTATTAAATCTAGATGTTCTCTAAGAAAAAGTTTTCCAAGTTCTTTAAACTGGTTTTTCTCTAGATTATTAGCTTATTCAACTGCAAGATAGAAATTTAAGAGAATCTAAAAATCTTATCTCGATTTGATTTTTACAGACAATATTTGTTATACTTTTTTTACACAATTTATTCAAACATTTATTTTTCATACAAGCAGATGATTGGAAGTCCAAAATATTTGAAAAAGATACATATTTTTCCTCATTATCTGGAATCAAGTTTATTCTTTGATTATCGCCGTTGAATTCTTTTATAAATAAATGTGCGTCGTAACCTGAAAGGTTATGGAATAAAACAGGAATAAATCTAGGAACTTGATGATTTAAATTACAATAAGAATGTGCAGCTCCTCTATAATTTCCAGTTAAATGATCATGATCTCGAACTTTTCTCATATTATTTTTGAATGCAGTATCTTTTTCCTTTTTTTTCATACTCTGTAGCAATTGTGGAGGTATATCCTCCATATTTCTCTCACAAATATGACATGTGTTTGCGTTTTTAAAATTTTTCCATTGTTTTTTAGTCAACTCTTTTTTGAATTTGAAACGATAACGAAAGTAGGTCATCATTCGAATTAAATACTCAGTTGTTTTTTTTTTATTTTTTTTACTTATAATATTTATATATTATAAATAATAGACGGTTTCAATAAAAATTAAAAATAATAGTATACATTTAGAACGTCCCTTGGCTAATTCTGGTAATTTTTTACTAGAACTTAAGGCTTTAACATTTACTGGTTTACATAATTTAATCAGAATTAAAACAGATGGTGTAATTACAATTGGCGGTATAATAATTACTGTGAAGCCAGGCAGATATACAATTGACCAGTGAAACAAAAAAATTAGTCCTGTTGTGATAAGTCTTTCAGAGGAAAATATAGTTAAAATAACATGTAATACTTACTATCATTTAGATGAGAATTTCTGCAAATATTTGAATTTAGAGTATATAAAATTAGATTACTCAAAAATAAGAGAAAAAGAAATCAGGTATATTCCTGTTATCAGATTAGACAGAGATTGTATTATTATAGCGAAAGAATATAAACTTTAAGACAATAAAAATTTGTAATTTTAATCACAAAATTTGTGATAACAAAAGGCATTTATTCTTTAAAACAATTTCAACATGAGCTAAATAAAAATACCACTGATAAAAGAACAATAATTAAATTAGATGAAAATAATATTATACATTTTACTTCAAACATCTCTTTTATATTCGAAGATTATTTAAAAGAGATTTTAGGAGTGGAAAATTACCATTATGAATTTCGACACTCTGGTGGAGAAGTCACTCATATTGTTAATAAAACATCAAAATTTATAAACAATAAAATGTGGATATTAGAGGGAAATATTTATATGGATAACACTGAATACAATATAAAATCTGATTATTATACAATAGAAGAATTAAATAAAATTATACCAACAAATATGAAAATATCTCTTTTAAATAATTATACCATATTAATTGAATCTGATAAATATTTCGAACTTAATGAAAATTTAAACAAATGTTTTGGAATAAATAAGAAATATTTTTCTATAAGGTCATATATAGGTTTATCACCTATATATGAAAACATAATTATTACACCTTTAGAAATTCATTGCATCATAATTGAAAAATCGTTCTCCTCTGTTAATGATATTCACCATGTAGAGGAAGAACTTTTATTCGTGTTTTTATTTGATTCTAATAATTTATTTGTAAGACCAGAGAAAATATTTTATGTTCCTGTAAGTTTAAAAACAATTTAAACTATAAACATCAGTATTTTCGATCAAAATGGAAACGAAATTATCGAACTAACGAATTTATCCTACTCAAAGATCCAATTTATTATCTCGATTTATTAGACCTCAACAGAAAAAATAGTTAACCAATACTGAAAATCTTCTGCTTCCTTGATTTTAAACTTTAAAAATAATGAACCAGGTTCATTTCTAACCAACTCAGATGAAAAATCCGGGTTAGAATAAAAAAAAAAAAAAAATTATAATAAATGGTAAACTAAAAAACACTTTTAAATTCACACATACTTCATCTCATTAAAAAACTTGGAACTCGGAAAAAAATATAAGGTAACAAACTTTGAAAATGTTATGACAAAGTATGGGCAAAAATTATTAGTAATTTTAGATAATAATTTAAAAGTAATTTTACCAGACCACTTTTCTAAAAAATTTACAGTTAATGATATTGAAGAAATGAATTCGAATCCAGTGAAGTTCACTTTAATTTATAAAGGTTTGGAAAAATTGAGTAATGGTTACTCAAAACATTTAGTAATTTTTGAGTAAAATACCCCTTGTTTATATACTCTTTTAAATATTCTTGGAATATTTAAAAACTCTATAATAAATATGAAAAATATATTTTTAAGCTTTATCCTTTTGAAACCGAAACTCTAAATAAAAACGATTCTTTACTTCCTGTCCTATTCGATGTTTAATTGTTGGAGGTTCTGGTTTTGATAAGACTACGTTGTTAAGGAATATTATCACAGAGTATTGGGTTGATTATCAACATCTATATGTGTTCTCCAAAAATCTGGAACAACCAGTGTATAAATTTGTACAATAAATATTTGATATTAATTTTAATATTGATTCGCATTTCTCTGATCAAGATATAGTACCTGTCGACGAATGTCAAACAAATAGTCTAGTTGTTTTTGATGATAGGATTTTGGAAAAAGATCAATCATTAGTAAAGGAATATTTTGTCAGAGGCAGACATTAAAATATTTCCTGTATTTATTTAACTCATTGTTTTAGCTCGAGCGATTTAAAATTGATACGCAATAATTTTAATTTTTTGTTTATTTTTAAACAACAAAAACACTACGTGAGTAAAATTTGGGAAAGTTTTTATAGTTCAACTATATCTAAAGAAAGATTTGAAAAATTTTGTGCACTTTGTTGGTTAGTTTTACGTAAGACGTTGAATGTTGGACGTTTATGTTAGACGTTGGATGTTTATGTTTAGGTTTACATGGGACGTTTATGTTGTAATATAATTTAGATATATTTTTTTTAAATATATCTATTATAATTATAAATGAATGATAGCGATATTAAAAAAATTCAGAATAATCTTACAAAACAAATCAGAGAAGGAGGAGGTCTTCAAGAAAGTGAAATGTTTAAACCAAATACTTTAAATAATGATAAGGACAAGGAAAAAATAGAAAAAACCAAACAAGTATTAAAAATTAGAGAAAAACTACAAAATTATTTTAAAAATGCAAATCAAAGAGAAATCAACAACGAAATAAGAAAAGAAAAAGCTTTCGAACCTGTAGTGAAAGTATTAAGAGACATAAAAAATGCTGTAAACAAAACAGATGTCGATTAACAGACAGAATTGGTACCTGTAAAAACATCGACATTAATAGAGCAACCAATCCATACAGAAAACAAACCGAAAATGAAATCAAGTTTTCAAACACCAACAAGAAATGAAGAAAATCAAACAATAAAAACACCAGAAACAACACATCTAGGCAATATCGCCGCACAGAAACTTATAGATCTAAGAGACAAAGCTTTTAGAATTTGGATTTATGACAATAAAACTACCAATAAAAAAGGTCATGCAATTGGGAAATACGCAATAAGTTTTAACGGCAATGATATTATTTTAAACAAGAATCAATATACAGGAACAGAAGGATTGTGGTGGAACTTGTTAACACAGTCAAATCTATGGGATGAAAAAAATAATATTATATTACCGTATACAGATGAGGATTTAAAAACATATAAAAAAATATTATTAGAAACCGACTCGATATATCAAAAAAACGATAAAAAAACAGAAAAACCAAAATCATCCAGTTCTAATAAATATAATCTAATAATTATGCCATCTGTAACGACTCGCACAAAAGTATGATGGAGCGTTATGTGACGGACCGTTTTGTGTAGGGTCGCCAACCTATCGCCGAGACCCAAAGGCCGGAGCGTATAGGATTTATAAATTAAAAAAAGAATAATACAGGAAAGTGAAATAAAAAAATAGAACAACATTGGTTTCAGCAGTATCATAAAGTTAAGGTATATTAATAAAATTATAGTTTGGTATAATTATTTTGAGAAAAGCCGAAGGCATAATAACTCAAGAGAAAAAAGAGAATATAAAACATTGAAACAAATATAAAATCTTCATCAAATACACGACTACATGAATATGTAGATATTTGTTATGATATGTGTGGATAAATGAATTAGTATAATAATAATAATAATAAGTGTCACAGTGATTGAGAGCTCAACGTGTTTAAACGGAGTTAGATGGAGACTCCATAGGAATACGCGGTCGCAAACCAGACGTATATTACCATCATATGCGCATGGGGTCGTTGCCTGTGGCCACGTAGGGAGATTATTTGCCCTACGGATAACCTATGGAGGTAAACTCGTAATGACGATGTTTATTAATGTTCTGAATATCGAACAGACGACAATTGTATTATAAAATTCACACCACACACATATTAACAAATTCAAGGACGGATAGAAGTATAATATGACCAGATAATGAATAATAAAATAAATAACACACAACTTAAAATTAACAAAAGAGTTACCGGCCAAAGTATAATAATAAATAATAATAATAAAATAAATACATTACTCTACGCTCGAGTTCTTAGGCGTCGCCCCGAGACGCATCGGATAAACGGTGTCCTTTAGCCGCTCATGATGTTCGCGCACCGAAGGAAGGAAAAAGACAGTCGGATATTTTCCTATTTGCCAATTACACACCATCGCTGAGCGGACGGACAATGGACGGGGAGATAATTAAATAACAAAATAAATTAATTGGCCGATATCCGCAAATAAGGAACATATTTATAAATCATTAATTCCGGTGATTCCGTGGTGATTTCCTTTCGCCGTTCATGGCTCTGCACAGAACGAATGTGAAAAGATGGACTATGGTTCCGTAACGTACAGAGACGTTCTCGATATCGTGTTTAGAGAAAGCACATTGAACTCACCGAAATAGAGCAATTATGCCACACTCATTGATTATCGACAACAAGATATATAATAATAACTTTATGCGATTTTGGACCTTACAAAAAGTTGATTGATTCCCAAAAAGTACAGAGTATTTGATCGAAATTATAAAATGTTTGCCAAAAAAACTAATTAAAGGGGAAGGTCTTGTCAATCATATTTTAAACAGTAAATTTATACCTGGAATGCACTGGCCTACTTATAACTACTTAGGTCCTGGTACAAAATTAAAGAAAAATAAAAAACCTGTAAATAAGATGGATGAAGCATCAAAAGAACACATGAAAAAAATAAAGATACTAAATCTAAACATAAAGCTGATTTGATTTTAGAACATAAAGCTTGGAAAAGATTTTCAGATCCAAGCGTATCCTTAGGTGAAAAATCTGCTGCATGGGTTACAACAAACATCATGAAAACAAAACGAAAATTAGGGATGGGATTAATTTAAAAAAAAAAAAAGAAAATGTATAATAAATGAAACTTAAACTAAATGATTATCAAAATAAGAAAATTCATTTGGCTCATGAATAGAAAAAAAATGTTACAATCCTTTTAAAACCTTATCAAATAGGTGAGGGAAAACTATATAATTTAACCAATACACAAATAAATATGCTAAAAAAAGCCAAAAAAGAAAATAAAGAAGTCCGATTAGAATTGGAATTTAATCAAATAAAAGAAGGTGGATTTCTTCCTCTTTTATTCGGTGGAATTGCAGCAGCTGCTGCTGCAGCTTAAGGAGAATCTGCTATATGGGATAGTTATTCAGAAACTAAACATAAAAAGGCAATGGAAAAAGAAACAATTCGACACAGTCAGGAATAGGAAAAAATTATTAAAAAAAAACATTACATATTGGCTCAGGTTTGAAGCGAAAAAAACACAATCAAAAAGTAGATCTATCTGTTAATTTCCTTGTTAAAAAATATGGGGAAAAAGCATTGACTAATTTTGATATCTTAAAATTTACTGAAAAAAATAAATATTTTAGAGGGCGTTTCATGAGAAACGAACTTCCTCTAAAACCTTGGACAAATGAAAGTGGTATATTAAATTTAAATGATTCTAAAGAGAAAGGTTCACATTGGGTAGCATGGATAAAAGAGGGAAATTTTAAAATTTATTTCGACTCATATGGAGAATTTAATTCACCTACAGAACTTGTTAAATATTTAGGGAAAAGAACCTACTAATATCAAAGAATATATACCAAGATGATAATGGCCCACCTTGGTTTTTTTGTTTATATGAATTATGGATGTATTATTTAATAGACGTTTTTTTCCCAATGTTATTTCGGGGTACCTATTTTGAATACACGTATTATGTTTGTACATAATCAATGCTATTTTGATCGTTGAGTCATTTTTATCGTGTTGTGTGGTTTGGAGGAAAAACCATGTCCGTTGGTATATGATGGGTGGCGATTCCGCTATGTCGACTTGTGATCAATGCTCATTCTTATACCACCGTCCACCACGTCTGCATCTCACCCGCTCACCGTAAGTACTAAATATTATTTTATGATCGTTGAATGATGTTTATAATTTTTAATTTACTTAATTGCACGTTAATTGTTTTGTATTAATTAAAATAATATTATAATATTTTATAATTTTGGTTATTCGATTTATTAACAATAATTTTTTAGAAAATACTATAATAATAATAAATAATAATATTAATAAGCTTAAAGTTAAAATGTACCTATATTATTTTATATAATTTTTTTAAATATATTCATGTTATTAATAAACTTTCTATATAATTGTTACATTGGTATTGGTATTAACTATTAATTATAAACAATAAACATGCTATATCATAATACAGTTTCTCCTTATAAATACTGTTTAAATTTTTCAATACTTAGTTATACATTTTTATTTTCTGGATTTAATCAATATTTATAGAAATGCAAACTAGTCGGGGCGTATTGGGCATTAGAAATTAAATCGCTATGTTATTATATTGTCAACTAATTCTATATTTAGTCAATTTTCATCTTTAGAAATATTCTTTCAGTATTTGCGTTGCGACCGAGTTGGTTGACAAAAAAATGTTTTAAAATTTAAGTATTTCCGAATATATATTTATATCATACATACCCAATTGAACTTAAAAAAATACAAAATTTAGTTGAAGAACTTTTGAGAAAAGTATATTTCTGTTTTTAAAAAGTCATTTTAAGTTAATAATTCATCAAAAAGTAAAATATAATTTATATCTGAAGAATTTTCTAAGAAAATTACTTTTACCCATAAATGAAAGTTTTTGTTCGTGGTATAAAAATAACTAAATGTATAATTATTAATTGTATATTCTTTAGTTCAAAGCACATGAAAGTATTGTGAAATTGTTCAACTATGAATATATAATATTAATCAGTGATTTATAAAATATGACAAATCTAAATCTATATAATATTAGTATATACTCGACACTACTATTCATATTAGTCATAAAAAAAAGGTTTTAATGCTTTTTGGTTAACTCAGAATCTTATTTCCAAAATGTTGTTTGTCTTAATGTTGTTTGTTCTTCGAGCTCGACTAAGGCGGTAATTGAAAATGGCTTTCTTTGGATCTAGTTTTGATTGGTTTCGGGGATAAGGCCTCATCATTGTCTCCGTCAATTTAAATGCTTCGTCACCGACAAATACATGTGGCAAGACTACATCAGTGTTTGGTAAACATTTTGGTTCTGGAAATTTGAATTTTCCGGTTAATATTGATTTGCCCAAATTAGATTTACGGGAAATTCCTGCATCGCCTTCTTTACCATACGATCCTATGTCTACCACCAGAAACTTGTTATTCGCGTCAACTAAAGCCAATAACACAATTGAACTATGCAGCTACAACAAAATCGAAGTACAATGACGATTCATTAATTTTTTTAGATAACATCGAAAACGAAAGAAGGTAAAAAATTATGTCGTATATTATTATGTATTATACTGTATTGAATTTTTAAACCTTAGATGAGGATTATAAAAATGTTATGAATTTTTAACTACAAGGTTACTTGTACATTTTTTTTGGAAAATAGAAAAAAATTTAATAAATGCAGTTTTAAAATCAATACATTTTATGTTTATGTGTTATTTAATTATTTTCAGAACTACATCGGACATTTCAGTAGACAAAATGACAACACAAACTACTCAGAAATGGCCTTAAATGATAGTTTTGACCAATTTGAAGAAATCGAGCCAGAGAAAGTGTTACTTAAAAGTTCTGAACCATTATTAGATATGCCCATTGATGACAAACTACCGAATACAGAAATAAACCATAGTTTGATAGATTCATTTAGAAAACCGTGCGAAAAAAAAACAACACGAAGAGCTCAAGATAAGATATTAGATGAAATTAAAAAATTTAGTTATTATTTCAGAAACCCATTTCACCTCCAATACCAAATCCTCAATCCCTAGCTACACCATAATCCCAGAAAACCACCCAGATAACACGGCCCACGCAGGTGCAGTGATTCTCATCAGATCACCCATACAATTCACCCCCTTCCTAGTATAAATGAAGACTTCCCCCAAGCTGCAGCTATAAATATAAAGTTAAATCATGTCTCAATAACTATAGTGGCGTCTTATGGCCTGCCCGCCAAGACACAAAATTACGCAAACACAATTTGAAAATTTCTTTAACGATTTTAGTCAATACTTCATCATAGGCGGTGACCTAAACGCTAAACATCAATCATGCGGCTGTCACACAACAAATCCAAAAGGACAAGCTCTACTAAAAATGTCAATAATAAACAATTATCTATCCTCGCCCCTCCCAATCCAACATACTGGCCATCATCACCAAGAAAACGTCCTGATATCCTTGATATATTCGTAACTAAAATACCGCCAAACTTAAGTCACTTAGTTAAAAACTTATTAGATCCATGTTCCAATCACTCCCCAATCCTCCTATGCATAGATGCCTCACCCCACCTTCGACCTATCAACCCATCACTAATAAATGGAATAATGAATTGGGAACAATTTCGTGACGTTATTAACCAAAAAATAAAATTAAACATACGTCTGAAATGTCCAAAGGATATTGACGATGCTGTACTTAATCTTACTCAAATCATTCAATCAGCTGCATGGAATTCTACTACCCAACCGAATAAAAATAATAATCATAACCATTTATCGATCCCTGCACATGTCCGTGAACTAATAACCCAAAAGAGACGTGCCAGAGCCCGTTGGCAACGATCAAAACTTCCATCTGACAAAAGTACTTACAATAAACTAACCTCATCACTGAAACGTATACTGCAACAACTAAGAAACGAATCGTATAATAATTGGATTTCATCCCTAACGACAAAAGACAATTCGCTCTGGAAAGCAACACGTAACTGCTTAAAACAAAAACATACCCAAACTACTCTAAAAAAACCTGATGGTACATGGTGCAAATCAGATAAAAAGAAAAGCCGAACTTTTTTGTTCTCATCTTTCAGAAGTCTTCAAGCCCCACCAACCAATTGTACCTTCACAGAAACAATTAAAAATTCTCTTACTTCAGCCCTTCCACTTTATCTTGCCCCCAAATCTTTTTCACCAGCTGAGGTCCTGCACTTTATTAATACCGTTCCACTTAAAAAAACACCTGGAATAGACCTCATCACAGCTGAAGTAGCTCGCCAACTACCAAAGACTGCATTAATTCACCTAACCCATATTTTAAACTCTATCCTGAGGCTCTTCCCTATTCAATGGAAAATATCACTCATTATTTTAATTCCCAAACCTGGAAAACCTCCAGATAATCCGTCATCATACCGCCCAATAATCTTACTACCATTTTTCGCAAGACTATGTGAAAAAATGTTCTTAAAAAGAATATCCAAGATCATTTATGACAACCACATCATTCCCCCCCCACACAATTTGGATTTCAAAATAAACATTCCACTATCCATCAGATACACCGTCTAACCGACTCAATCGCCTACTCCCTAGAAAACAAATCATACCACTCAGCTATTCTACTCGTCGTTGCCCAAGCTTTTGATAGAGTTTGACACCCCGGTCTTCTACACAAACTAAAAAAAATTCTACCACCACCCTACTACTTATTTGTTAAGTCATATCTTGAAGACAGATTCTTTGCCACCAAAGTTGGTTCTGAAATTTCAAACTTGGCCCCAATCCTAGCTGGTGTTCCCCAAAGTGCCATCTCTTCCCCAATACTATTTAACATATACACAGCCGACCAACCAACCACCTCTCATACTTCGGTAGCCGACTTCGCTGACGACAAAGTTATATACATTTCAGAAAAAAATCCACACCTTGCTAGACAACACCTACAAAATCATCTAAACTCCAATCATCTAAATTCCAAGTGGAAAATAAAAATAAATAACGAAAAATCGTCTCACATTACCTTTACTCTCAAACAAAGCACAGTACCCCCAGTTTACTTGAACAATTAAGTCATTCCTTCTTCCTCTAACGTTAAATATTTGGGTATGATACTAGATAAAAGATTTACCTGGGCCACACATATTAAACAAAAACGGCTCATACTAAATTAAACAATCAACAATTAACCTTAATACAAAACTGCTACTATACAAAACCCTCCTCATACCAATTTGGTTATATGGTATCCAACTATGGGGATCAGCAAAAAAATCAAATACTTATAAAATCCAAACATTCCAATCAACCTCACTACGCATGATTACAGGCGCCCCTCCATATGTTTCAAATCATACCTTACATTCAGACTTAAAAATACTCACTGTCAAAGAAGAAGCCAAAAACTTTTCCGTGCCTGTCTTACAAACCACTCTAACCCTCTAATCCTTGCTCTAAACTCTGAGTCCTGGGAACCCACCTAGAAGGTTAAAGCGTAGCTGGAACCGTGACCTAAAATAAATCTAACCCTCTTGCCAGTAAGTGTTGCCGCTGGGTGATTAATTCATCAAGTCAATCATGTCATTAAACGTAAATCCTCAAACATGCTTATTGTAAAATATATTTATAGATTGTATGTATTAAAAATAAAAGTTAAAAAAAAAAAAATTGTCCATTTACGACATTTATTTTTTAATTGCATGGTTACCATAGCTCTCGAGTTACACGATGGAAATTTAAAAGCAGACATAAGATTATTCAAATTATGACGAGTTTTGTATTTAGAAATAGATTTTTTTAATTTTAAGATATGGGTATTTTTATTGTGTATTAATTTTGATATTATTTCAATTTTTTGTTTTAATTTAATTTTTCTGGGCAAGTCATTATCCAATTTTTTTTAATAATTTGGACTAGGCATTTTAATTAAATTTGGTATCTTTTTTATTTCGGTGTAGACATAATTGAAGAAGTACTAGAAGTAGGGCTAGAAAATACTAATTCTACTGCAGTATCTGGAGCTCTAGGTTTATTATAGGATTTAGTAGGAGTTAAAAATTGCAATTGACCAGTACCAGCCGATTTAGACGGTTCTTCTTCAGATGTAACGTTATATCTGTATGGAATAGTTGTCGGTTTCAATGATTTTTTATTCCCTTGCATGAAATCATTTGAACTGAAGTGTTCCTGACACAGACATTACACTTGTCTACATCAAGTTCTAACAAACCACGATTTCCTTTATTTAAAGACAAAGAAAACTGTATTAATAAAAACTCGAATACCTCAATAATTTAATTTTGTTTAAGGTTAAAAAAAAATTGGACTCTAATGTTTAATCACTTAAAATAGCTTAAATATTTTACTATTAGGTCTAATTGGTAACATTCTATACTATAGTTACATTATTATCAACACATTATTTATTATAGATTATACATTTATATTATAAAGTTTGTTTCCAATCATCCCAATTATTTTAATTAAATTTAAGAATATTTAATTACCAGAGTTAATCACCCAAATTTCGTTTCTTGCATCTTTGGGGAATCTGAACATTTGTAGACCAGGAAATTTTGTTGTCGTTTTTAAACAATTAAAATATTGACATTTGTTTCCAGGCATGGTTTCATAAATATTAACTCAATGAAGAAATAAAGAAATACGACAAAACGACGATAAATCGTGTAGACGCATTGGCTCTGTGATTAGTGATTACTGATTTGTCAGTGGCGCTGTCGTGTTGATTATATTAATATGATAAACCAATATAAAATGATAAGAATATTAAGAATATCTAAAAATAAAATGTATAACCATGGGGGCATGGCTTACTCCACGCTCCCCCAGTCATACATATAACCTACGGCGATGTGGTACCTCTACCGACGACAGCGCGACGACTAGAGCGCTACTAGTGGTCGCCAGAGCAGAATTGTCCCCTATTTTTTGTACAGCATGGCTTATCTGTTTATTCTATAGGTATAATCAATGGTACAACTTATAAAAAAACTAAATAAAAAAAACTGTGAAACTCACTGTACAGTGGCGGCGCCAGGAATTTTATCTTGGGGGGCCCATTGGTGGCCTTTGAAAATTTGGTAGTGCCAAAAAAGTCCCAATTCGTGGTTTTTTCCCATTCATAGGCTGAGTATAGGGTAGGGGGCTTACACACTATCTATTGTAAAGACTGTTGCATAAACTAAGTTTTCATATAATTATTGGTTTTCATTTTAATTGATAATAAATATCATATAAGTATAGGTATATTATTTAATATTTACACACTTAAACATTAGATAACATTTTCAACAAACTTACATAAACAATGAGTAGGTACTTTATTAAAATATAGGTATTACACAAATTGCATTTGTTTTTAAGTTAAAACATTTATATTTAAATAAAAAAATTACACAATTTTTATTTGCCTTAGCATTTAGCAACTTACTAAATATTACAAAATCTGGTTACAAGCAAACAGTAAATAGTCAAAAACATAATTATATTAAATAGTATACATATAATTGATATCTACTAATTGTTAGAAATGATGAATATAAAATGAATTTACACATTTAAACACTATATAATAATTATAATTTGTAATAAACAGAAATATAAATAAATAATGATAAATTAAAAACTATAAAATTAACTTTTATGTGCCTTGTGCCTATACTTTAATTTAGCTGCTTATTGAATAGGTAACATAATTAGGAATCATAAACATATGATCAGTGCCGGCACTAGGTATTGCGGGGCCCTGGACATAGATAATAGCCTTTAGGTTCTCAGAGAGGGTTGAAATTTTAGCTTTTTTTAAAATCAGAATTTAAAAAAAAAATACTGTTTTTCGTCGATTTTAAACACTTTAATAATATTAGGTTATTCTTATTCTTTTTTTTAACACAAAATTATTTACAAATAATAAAATAATAACTAATAAGGTACATACAACAACAATATATAAATTTTTAATTGAAGTAAGAACATATTAATTTTATATTAAAATATTTTTTTTCTCGATTTACTCTGTAGTTTGTACTATGGCTGAATTTAAATATTGTTTTCCAAATAACTGGTGATAGGCATAATATGGATTTATAATTGGTTGATATAAAATGTCAATGTGTCTCACGGTATTCGTATTAAGATGATAATTAAAAATCACGGGGCCCTTTAACAAGCGCGGGATCCTTTAACAAGCGCGGGGCCCTGGACAAATGTCCCATTTGTCCTCCCCTAGCGCCGGCACTACATATGATAGATACTTTTTTAGTTTATTATCCCTTTATAGGTCAGTGGTATGTATATTTACCAAGGCGTTTATTATTTTTCCACGGAATAGATTTTATTATTTTATTTTACTACTCGGTTCAATGGGAAATTTAATATCATTAAAAATGTTAACCTGTGTTTCGAACGCCACAATTGTTATCATTTGTCTGTTTTCGCGCGAAATGTATTGAAGTGGTAAAATGTTTTACCAGTGATATCTCGCATGCTTTTTTCATTCTCGTGAACGTGATAAGTCAACTTATTTTATTAGTTGCACCCACGTCTGAAGTGTCAAGTCTTTCAACGGTAAGTTTTTATTTTACTTGCTAAATACTTAACATAATTGTACGTAGTTAATAGATATTTATTCAATTGAAATACCGTTTTTTTTACTTTTAATAAAAATGTATGATAAAATATTTTTTGACCTAATAAGTTTCAAATTCGGATTTGAACTACTCATAAGATTAATCAAATTGATTTTTGGATTTTTCAACTTACTATTTAGTTACAAGTAATAATATATATATAAATGTATACATAACATATGTGGCTTGGCAAATAATTGCACTTTTATCCAATATAATAGTCTCCGGGCACATTTTGTTTTACCAATTTATATGATTATTATTAAAAAGTTGTTTACTACACATTTTTATGACCAAAGATTATGAAGTAACTATTATAAATTATGTTAAAAATATACTTTATGTTTATTGAAATATAATGAACTTCAGTTAATTAATCTGTATATCATAATAATTAATGTTTAATGTAGATAATGTATAATATAATAATCATAGTTGTATAATAATTTGATACATAGTTTATATTGTTATAACTGATTTGTGGTTTTTTTTAATTTAGATTTTTTCATAATGAAAGACTATGAAATCTACAATTTGTTAGATTCAATTACGGATGACCAAGCATTTGATTCTGATATTGGTGGTGATAGCGATGCTGAAGACAATTTAGTACTGAAGGTAAATTCTACCGAACGCTCCACCACAAGAAGTTCAAGTTTTGATTTTTCAACTGTACAGTCACAATCAAATTCAAGTTCTTATAGTGTACAACAAAATGAACTGGCTGGTCCAAGTTATACTGAAAGAACTAGTCGTCCTATACGTTCAAAGCGTCGTATCGATTTTTCAAATGATAACTTAAGTTCAAGCGAAGAATTTGATGACTCTGATAAAGACCTCAATTTTATGCCATCAAGTCCTCTAATGCAAGCTAACATATCTTCCAGTTCAGATGAATATAGTGATGATACCTCTCAACCCATACACAACACTCAACAACAAAATAATTCAAGTGACTACCAGTGGGATAAAACAGGTGGTGTACCAACAAAATTTTCAAAATTCAATTTTAAAGAAAAATATGGGTTCAATGCAAATGTTGACAGTTCAAATACATTAAACTTTTTTGAATTGTTTTTTAATATAACATTAGCAAATTTAATTGTTAGTGAATCTAATTTATATGCATCACAAATGAACACAGAGTTAAACTTAACTGTCCCAGAGCTAAAAGCAGTTATAGGTGTTTTAATTATAATGGGTATGAATGTCTTGCCTAGTATGAGACTTTATTGGTCAGAAGATGATAACTTTCATCATTCTAAAATTGCCCATATCATGACAGTAAAACGGTTTTTAAAAATAATTAGATTTATCCATTTAAATGATAACCAAAGTATGCCACCTAGAGAATCTTTACAGTTTGATAGATTGTATAAAATTAGGCCCATGATTACACATTTAAATCGAGTTTTCCCAGAAATGTTTTCTCCATCCCGTTACCTATCTGTAGATGAAAGTATGGTAGCATTTACTGGTCGTACAACCATGAAACAGTACATGCCGTTAAAACCCATAAAACGTGGCTTCAAAGTTTGGGTTCTTGCATGTGCTGTATCTGGCTACATGTATTCTTTTGATATTTATACAGGTAAAGCTCTAGGAGGTGAGGTAAATTTTGGTTTAGGAGAAAAGGTTGTTTTATTGTTAACTCGGGCATTAGAACATCTAGGATATTGCATATTTTTTGACAACTTTTTTAGTAGCATACCACTTATGGAAAAACTGTTAACCAAACATATTTTTGCTTGTGGAACGTTTAGGAAAAGTAGAAAATTTTATCCATCAAAAGTTTTAAAAAATGATAAAGATATGAAAAAAGGTGATCTTGATTTTGTACAGTGTGGCGATATAACAGTTACCAAGTGGAAAGACAGGGGGAAAAATCCAGTTAACTTACTAAGTAATATGCATAACGGTTCTGAAAAAGTAAATGTCTTACGTACAAATACTAAAGGAGTACGTGAGTCAGTACCATGCTCAAAATCAATTTCAGACTATAATGCATATATGGGTGGTGTAGATAGGTTTGACCAATTGTTATCTATTTATAGTATAAGTTGGAAGTCACGCCGTTGGTGGCTAAAAATTTTTTATTATCTTTTAGATTGTTGCATTGTCAATAGTTACATTTGTTATAAATATAATAAAAACAGTAAAAAAGAAAAATGTATGACCCAGTTACAGTTCAGATCAAACCTTGCTAATAGTTTAATAAACAATTTTAGTTCTCGCAAAAGAAAACATTTTACATCTTCTGTTCAATTAGGTAAAAAAAGAGTAAAAACTGCTTCTACTTTTATTGATGTTGGTAAGCATATACCTATTGTAGGAACATATCGTAGGTGTGCTTATTGTAGTACAAAGACAAATCAAAAAAGGTCTAATTTAATTTGCCAAAATTGTGATAAAGCTTTGTGTAAGGAGTGTTTTGGCCCTTACCATGTCAGTGTTCAAAATAAATGACAGTATTGTGATAAACATGTAATGTAAAGAAAAGACTATATTATTTTAATTATTATTATTATATTTCTATTTTATACTTGATTATACAGAAAGATTTTTTATTTTTATTTATTTTGTTTTTTAATAATATTTTATTGTTATTACTAAAGTATTTAGTTTTATTTGTTGATTTTTTACTTATTTTAATTGATGAAGTATATTTATTTATTTTTATAAATAAAGACTTATTTACTAATTGTTAATTATTATTACAACAGTCTCTTTTTATTTTTTTAAATATTTTGTTAAAAGTTTTCTAATTTTTTTTTTTGTACTTTGATTTGTTTTATTAAATGTTTACCTTGTTAAAATGATTATTTGTGTTTTAATATACAGAATTTCATTGTTTGAACTATAATATACTATTATTATTCATTGAAAATAATTGTTTTCTTATTTTTAAAGAAGTGGTAAAATATTTTACCAACGATCATAAGGTATTGAACCCTGACCTAGACGATCATTGGTCGATTATTTTACCACCCTGTAAGTCAAAAACTTAATGGATAAAAATTTTTTTTTTTGTCAATATAGAATACAAACACCAACATTATATGAAAAACAAAATTTTGAAGTGATAGGATTACTAGCGCCTTCTGCCCTATAAAGGGTTATACACTCTTGTCACTGTTTTTTTTTCATTTTATACAATTTGTATTATGATTTATATTTTATAGTATTACTATAAATTATGTCAAATTAAAATAATTCGACGGTTTTGGTGCAATGATGCAAATTCATTAATAATGTCATCAATGTTTAGACTTTTGGCTTCTAATTTTTCAATGGCTATCACACTCAAATTTGACATATGAGGATCCATTAATTTATTTCTGAGATAGTTTTTTACCCGTTTAAGACAAGAAAATGTTCTTTCACATCAGCTGAGGAAACAGGAATTGTAATAGATATTAAACAAAGTTTATGCAGTTGTGAAAACGCAATTTGATACTCATTTAGAAAATCATATAAATTAAGAATATCATTTATTTTAGTTGTAAATTTATTTTCATAGTTTTTTAATGATTTAGGCAATATTTGTAACTCTGATTTTAAAGTCTCTATTTCACAATTATAGGACTGTGCTAAAGGCAATAATAATGAAACATTTAAAAATAATTTAGAATTAGGGTCTAATGAACTTATACCATTCAAAATATCTGAATTATTATCAAATCTTTTTTCCAGCTCATTTATTACTTGATCTAAAATGCAATAATATATTTTAGAACGAAATTCGTTTTCAGTTGTTATATTTTGTTATTTTTCTATATTACTTGTCTCGTATACATATTTTACCAAATAAGTAGGGATTTTTTTTACTCTTTTTTTTGTTTTTTCTGAAGGAGGTAAATCAATATTAAGTTTTTTAGAAAGCGTTTCTGCTTCATTAAACAATTTTGTATGAGGTATTTTATTTCTTAGATCATTTAAAAACTGTTTAGTTGTTTCAATTAATACCATAGCCTTAGTTATATCTGCTTTAACATCCTGCAAGTATAAGTTAACTCCATGTATATGAAATAGCAAATTATTGAAAAATAATTATAAGTACACAAATTTAAATTGATTCTTTGAAGTAAACTTTTGGCCTCTAGGTTACGGTCATTTTTACTTAATACTAATTGATTCAATAATAATAAAATAACTTCTATAGTATTTTTATTGCTTTACAAGAGTGAATTCGAGATGACCACCTTGCGAGACATAAACGTTTTAGTTCTATAGGTTTAATATTAAGGACCTGCTTTTGTAATTCTATAAATATAATATGAATATTAGAGCCAGAAACAAAAACATATAAATCTTGTACAAGAGTAAAAAATACATCAGCTTCTTCATTATTTTTGGCAATATCAACAAGGACTAAATTAAATCTATGATTTGCGCAATACATGTAATATGCTTGGGGAACTTCTTTTTTAAAAATTGTCTGAACACCATTAATATGACCTCGCATCACACTTGCGCCATCATAAGTTTGAGCTACACAGTTGTTTATGACTATTTGACATGTATGCAACATTTCCTTAATTTTTAAAATAATGAATTTGCATCAAGACCATTTAAAGGTGTAAAACCAAGAAATCTTTCTTTTATTTCACCATCAAAAAAATACCTCAAAACTATAGATAACTGTTCAGTTTTAGAAATATCATTTTG